>QEPC01007782.1:2215882-2271523 GCA_003113815.1 Sphenodon punctatus
CAGGCTGGCTGCTACTCCAAGCCACTCTCCACCCTCCACCCCTGGTGCCTGGAAGTCTGCTCCTAGCTGAGTCAAATGACTTCCCCCTCCCTGCTACATTTGGCCTTCCAGTGACCTGACAGAGGACCATGTTTTAGCCACCTGAACACAACCGAACGCGATTCGAATTGAATGAACTGTTAGGCCATTTCGTCGTTCGGTGTTCGGTTCCGTTCAGTGTGTTCGCCATTTTCGTCGTTCGGTGTTCGGTTCCTTTCGGTGTGTTCGCCATTTCGTTGTTCAGTGTTCGTTTACGTTCGGTGTGTTCATGTTCGTGTTCGTGTTCGTGTTCGGTTGTCCGAACAAGCCGAGTTCGGGCTGAACACCGAACCGCGTTCGCCCATCCCTAGTTTCTAATGGTGCCTGAGCGACTTCTGATTCATGGAGGAGCGTCTAAAACCTCCCAGCGGGGGTTTCCCAGCCCTTCAGGTTTAAACTGCGGGAGAAATCCCACTTTCATAAAAACGGTGTCTGGGTGAATACCTAGAAGGGTTTAGTCCCAACAAAATTAACCACTGAAATTCCCATTCTCAAGGTCGTTACAGGACCAGGTCCACAAATTACAGCATGCAAATTCTTACACCAAGGTGTTTTAGTTGAAATTATTTTATTTTATTTATTAATTTACTCTGCTTATGTGGATCCAGAAAAGTGCCTGGCACAGAATAGGTCTACCTGCGGCAGGCCACCTGCTTCTGAGGCTTGCAGAAGTGGCCTTGGTATGTCTCTCAGTCTGTACTTCAGTATGCAACCCCCTTGTGCATCTGGATGAATGAGGACTCCACTCAATGACTATATTTTAGGTATAGCAAGCAATTCTTTTTAGATGAAGTTGTTTATAATAAAGAAACTGTCAAGAGTACAGCTGACTCACATCTTGCTTTTTCATTGGTTAAAGCCACATGAGAGTGGGCCAGCTGAATCCACTGCCTGTCCCGGGAAGGGTGAACACAACTGTGATGCTTTGGGCCAGCAGGGAGAACAGTCCAGACGAGCAGCCCTCCCTCAGGGAAACTGGGTGGGAAGGTCACAAAACCCTCCACACCACAGGGAGCCATCCATATAGGGCAGAACTCCCAGACTCTTGCTCCACAGCAGAATTGGGCCCCTGGGAGAATCTGCCACAAAACAGCTTTGGGTAACAGCCCGTTATCCCCCAGCTGATGGGGGGAGACTGGAGAAGTACACTCACCCCGGCCACCAAACAGCTGATGGGGGGCTCCTCCACCTGCCCCCTGATCAGATTTTTGGTGTCCAGGGTAAGCAAGCTCCTCTGCCCCCCTCCCCCATCACTTGTTTGGCATCTGGTGTGAGTGCTTTCCTCTGCCCCCTCCCCCCCCGATCAGCTGTTTGGAAGTTAGAGCGAACAAACTCCCCTGATCTCGAACCTTGGACCTTGCCTTGCACCAGGGTTACATGTGCTGACCAGACAGGAGGTGGCCTGTTACCCTACATTGGTCTGGGTGAGACAAAAGTAGCCTGCGATGCATCACTGATCTTCTCTGGTGGACATGTATCAGCCAGCCGCCTGCCTGCCCCGGAGCGGCTGTGGGCAAACTTCGGGTGGCACCAGACTGAAAGTTAGCTGCATAGCCAGCTAATGTGGGTAAGGTTGCCCATGTTGGGTAATGTCTTGTGTGACCTTACTCATTGCCACATGTTGTATGTGTGGTAGGGATGGGCTTGCCTAGGGTAAGCCCTGGCAGGATTAGGGCTCCAACAGTCACTCTCAATAGGGAATTAGCTTCAACAGTCCCTTAATTATCCCCACAGTCTTATCTATACAAAAGGATTTACCTTCTGGCATGGCACGCACCTTCCTCAGGCCAGAGGTCCCTTGTCAAGTCTCCACCAGTTCTCTGGGTTCTCCACCAGTTCTCATGCTCCTGCCGACCCCCCCCCCCAAAAAAAAACCACCCTGCTCAGACACAACCTTCTGAGCCTACTTCCCTGAAGAAGAGCTCCTTTCTCAGCTCTTACCTCTGTCAGCTCTCCTAGCTGCTTGCAAGCCTCTCTGTTTGAGGCAGAACTCTGTCTATCTCCTGCCTCGGTCAGCATTCTCTCCAAGCCTGGCTTTGCCTCTTCATCCTGGACTGGCTCTGCCACAGCCAACACATCTGAGCCAATTACCCCAGAGATGCACCTTCTTCAGCCCTAAAATGCATCTCCTTAAAGGGCCAGTGGCCCACAGGACTCTGCCCTGTTTACAATATGGTTCTGCCTGGTGAATACCAACCATATAAGACACCCTGCAGAAGATTCCCATGAGCCTTCCAGACCCATGCCATCTAAAGTACTGTTTGACTCCATTAACTTTAATAGCTTTATTATTTCAAACCTCCTGGCTTTATTAATCACCTGTGCTCTCTATTTTGAGTTTACCAAGATTTGAAGAAGGAATTATAAGACCTTAAAAATTATGAGCCAGGTTTTCAGTTTATCAAAAGCCACTCTGTCAAGTCTACACAATAAAAAAGGCTCAAGATAGCCATAAGCACACTCCGCCCCACACTCCACCTCCCACAAACAGCTGTATCAGGGCAAATATATATATGTAGAGCAAGGAGCCTTGCTGATTAGAAATGGGAAATGTTGGAATGAATAGATTATACAAAATGACTGAAATCTGAAAGAAGAAATCTATGTGAGATTAAAGTGCATTTGACAAATGTATTATAATATGACATTTTACATCATTTCCCCCCTCACCCTGGGGGCCACTTTGACAATTAGTACAAACTCTAAGGGCTGCATACAAGTTGGGGCCAGGGCTGCTTAAGGGGGGTGTACTCAAGGAAAGGTGGGCCCAGATCATGAATCTGTCCCCATGCCTTGTGTGCATGTTCTCATCTTTGCCCCTTTACGCTGTGCTCAGTTTTTCAGTGATTGGATCTGGGAGTTTAATCCAGGGGTCAGATATAGGAACTGGAAAGGAGCCACATAGTTTTTTTCTATGGGACCTATTTGGTCCCCGGGCCTGAAGTTCTTTATTCCTGGCTTAAGGTCTTGTATCCACAAACACTTATCTGTGGAGTAAACAGAATTAAAGTGCAAGAAGGTTTTTATGTTTGTTTATTCCACTCCACGAGGCAGTAGTTCACTGTGGAGTTGTTAATGTCACAGGAGTTACAGCTTCACTCCAGATTAACTGTGGAGTTGTTTGTATATATGTTACACTAAATTTATGATTTTGTTTAATGAAATAAGCAAAATATTGCTTCTTTCATGAAATAGACAATGCTGCCGTCTATTTCATGGAATAGGCATAGGGCTGGTTTGGAACAACTGTTCCATTTTCCTGGACATTTCCATGAAAATGGAACCATTTCTGGTATTTTGGCCAAAAGACCACTGAGCATTCGCAAAATGGCCTTTTTTATTTATTTCATTTGGTCTGATCATAAATCCAAATGATCAGTTGGACCAATAATTCATTCTGATTTTGATTGAACTGAACAAAATGCCCAATTCCAATCAGAACTGGGAAGAAATTAACCCCTAAATAGGCACTGGATTCACCCATAAAAAGGCAACAGCTCTGTCTAACCCATGAAATGAGCAAATTCTCTGCCTAATTCATGAAATAAGCAGAGTTTCTTTCATGAATTGGGCAAAGGATTTGCTGTTTCATGCAATATTGATTTCATGAAAAATGTAATTTCACAAATTTAGCATAACTGCTACAGATAACTGCTTTGCAGAAAAAATATTAGTGTTTAAACAGCTTTGATTCTTCTAAACTTGTTATAATTTCCCCTTGGCTTAATTTAACACAGACAGGTGTATTCAGAAAGATGATGCTTTTGAGCAGGGACCTGTGTTTGCTGTGTTTTCCCCATTAGCAGCGGTGGAACAAAAGCAGGGAACATGGGTTCCTGCTTTTAGGTTACGGAGAGTTCACCACATGTGATGGCAGCATGCTGCTATCTCAACCCGGGTTGGGTCAGGATGCCACTGCTGACATGGTCCGGATCAGGTTGGGTGGCACAACAAACATGTCAGTGACTGGGGGTGATTTCAGACGAGACGGGGTGGCATTCGCCCCGTCCCGGAATCACCCAAATGATTCCCCACTGGGATCACTCCGGCACGTCCAACAGACGTGCTGGCTGATCCTGTCAGGAAATCGGGGAGGGGGCAGGGCTGTGCAGTGCAATGTGCAGCCGCACAGCTCCACCTCCCTCACACTCCCCTGCCGCCCACCCTCTGGGGAGATGAGCGGGCGCCGTGGCCAATGCGCCCGAATTGACCATGGCCCGGAATCCCGCCGGGGATTCTTGGCCGTGGTTTCCGTCCAGACAAGATGGGCCCCTTCATTGCGGCAGGGAATCATATTCCCCACATGATCGGCGCCGGACCCACCGGTCCAGCCGATCGCGTGGTGAATCTGATTCCCCGCCGCAATTGACCATGGCAAACATCTGGAGAGGAACTTCCGGTTCCCCAACAGATGTTACGGGACCATTCCCCACCACAGGGTATTGATTGTGGTTGAGTGTGATCTCGTAATGTCTGAAAATACCCTGGGTTGCAAGGAGGGTGGGGAGCTGCACAAATTTGTGACCACTCAGCCCTGCCCCTTGCCATGATGGGCAGTCATGGTGAACACAATCTGGGCCAGCAGGAACAGATGTTTTGAACATGCTCTGGCCTGCTTTTCTTTGATTGGGTGGACCTTAGCCTGGACTGTGTCCTTGGAGGTCCCCAGGATCACAGCCCAGGCTAGCCGCTGATGGGAATCCTAGGCCAATACCTTGTGTCACCTTCACACACATGCAGGCCAGGTCTGGGCCTAAATATGATGGAGCGGACCAACGCAGCCCGCTGTCATGTCTGTTTTTACCCATTGTTTACAGTAGTCAAATATTTTGATATCATTGCACATTTAATATTGTTACTCATGTTTCATTAATTCAGCTATTCGAATTACTTACAAACATTTCTAAGTGAAGGAGTTACTCCAGCAATCTGACTGTTCTTCACAGTAGCCCGATTGCAGATTTTTAGCCAGTACAGTAAAATATTTTAATATTTATAAATTAGAGTAAGCAAATCTGGGTAATTCCAGAAAATTATTAAAGTGTGGATGATTCCCCATAACTCTGGAACTGCTGGTGTAAAATGGTGTAGCACTGGCAGTGGCTGCAGTCATGTTTAAGAGCTCATGGTCCTATATTTCATAGCCAGCTTTAGCATGGTAGAAGACAGTCTTTGTCCTCCCCCTCTCACTCCTCTGAACATAACAAATGTTATACTTTCTTCATGGTCACAGTATCAGAGGTGGGGAACCTTCAGCACATTGGCCAAATATGGCCTGCAGTTGTTCATTAATATTTGACTTTCCAGTTCCTGGATCTGGCCCATGGATCCAATCCCTACTTTCTAGCACTGAAAGAATGAACTCAGGGAAAGGGAGTCTAGATAGGAGATGGATCCATGTCACAGATTGTTGATTTGAATCCTCCGCTATCTTCCCCTCACCCTGAGCCATACCCTTAAACACCTGTGTCCCCAATGCTTCTCTTATCTTTAAGCTTGCATTAATTTTCAAAGGGGACCTGCAGGAGGAAAAAGGTTCTTGACACCTGGACAACAACAACTTCTCTTAGTTCTGGGACAGAGACTTGACAGTGTGCATTTTGAGGCTCCATATTGACAGGCCTATCAAACGGTGCTAACACTCTCCAAGAAGTAGTCTTTCTTATTTATCCTCCTTAGGGGCAACCCTCAACAAAAACAGCTCTGAGATCAAATGGCTGCAATTCTTGCACCAACCCTTTGATCTTTGAGCTGCTCCTTGTCCTGTTAATCTGTTCAAGCTCCTCAAAGCTTGCTGATGACCATTTATTAGAGATGTGCATCAGGGGCCATGTAATTTTCATTTTCATTTTTTGTTTTTGTTATTTAAATCTGTCGTTTGGGTTTTCATTAATATCAAATTGTCATTTTCATTTTTGTTTTCGTTTTCCATTGGTTTCAATGGAAAACACATTTTCAGTTGTAACGTTTTTGTTTTTCACTATATGTGGCTGAAATGTGCATTTACTCCCATGGAAGGCATTATATGTACAAAATGTCAAAAAGATTGAATAAAGGAATCCAATTTTAGAAGCAGTTGTATTATTTTATTTTGCAAAATTCTTCATATACAGTCTTAGCTGTAACTTCTTTGCCTCATATCTAATGTAGATGAAACTTTGCACACTTTAATCCCTTCCTATATTTACTATCTTTGCCAACTTCCATAAGGATTGGATCAAGGGTCCTGGTGGTATAAGCAATTAACATATAAATGTATGTCTGACTAACAACTTTGTAGTCCAACCAGTGAACATGAAATTTGGCAGAGGTGTATATTATACTTTGATCATCTCTGCCAAATATCAGAAAGATGTTATAAAGGGTCCCAATTGTATATGCCTGCACAGTGTATACAGAGAAGGAGCCTATGCCAGTGATTCTCTTACATGTCACTGTGGTATAAGATCTGTTTGTGATGCCAATTGGCCAGCAGAAAGGTCAACTAAATATCCTCATTTTGTGCTGTGACCATCCCAACATCTCTCCCCCAATTGTTACTGGGAAGTCAGATGCATCTGTTTAGAAAAGAGCCAATAGAGATTCTCTTATGTCCTCTGTCACAGTGCTGCAGGATGTGATTGTGATGATAATTGGTCAGCCTGGATGTGTAAACTAGGTCTCCTGATTGCTGGGATGCTATCCCCAAAGTCCCAGTTATGTCCCTTATGCCTGCCTAAGGGCCGCCCCCTATGCCCGCCTCAAAGCCACTACCAATTGGTCCTGTAAAGCTAGAAGCATGCAGTAATGTGTTTGGCCAGTGAATGTGTCTGTCAGTCTTTTGGGTTGCTCCACATCCTCCTTCCTACAATCTCTCTCCCCCTGCCCTGCTATGCAGGGTGCATGCCTCTGACTGGCGCTGAATGTGTTCCTATTTATCTGAATAATGGTCTTCACAGGGACAAAATCAATTGCTTATAAAATTGAGTCCCTTTATCAAAGTGTCCTGTAGTTTGGCAGAGATGACAGGGAAGGTATGTGATACATTCCTGCCAAATAACTTGTAAACAGGATGAGCTATAGAAATGTTACATCTGGTAATGTATTTTCAAGTTAATGTCTTATACCATCAGGACCCCTTATCCAATCTTTCTGAGAATTGGCAGGAATGTTAAGCTTGTGGAGGGACATAATAATCACAGGTCACATGCAAATCAGATAGCCATGAATGTGTATGGAGCTTTTCTTAAAATCACAACATTCCATTGCTTCTAAAATCATTTTCATTTATTTAATCATTTTGAAATTTGGTACACATAGTGTCCTCTATTGGGGGTATAACCTTGCCAAGTTTCATCAAAATTGACTAATAGAAAGAAAAGTTATATCCAGACATATATTTTCCCCCTTTATTTCAAAAACAAAATGTCATTTTCGTTTCTATTTTCTTTATTATTATTTGTTGTTTTGGACAATTTTTGTTACCATTATTGTAATAACAAAAATGACATGCACACCCCTACCATTTATGCAGCTCCTTGTTTCCCAGAGCCTCGTAATCACTCGCATAGGAAATCTACTGCCTTGTAACTTCATTTGTTTTTGACAACCTAGCTTGAACCCCAACAACTAGAAGAAAAAATCTCATAGGCCCAGCTGTTGCACTAACAGTTTTCTTAACCATCAGTGCTTGGCATTCTACTTTTCATTCTACATTTCAATATAAAACCCAGGGGCATAAGCAAGGAAAGGGGTTAGGGAGGTGTCTGTGCCTGCTGTTCAAAGCCCGTGCCCCGATTTGTGTATTTCCCTTTTCTCTGTTAGCTGTTGCCCTCCTAGTAGTTTACCCTTCCAAAGAAAGGGAAAGCACCTCCCATTTGAGAGTCCTTGCTTCTGCCACTGATAAAATCCTACAGTTATAAAACAGTCATAGTGGCTATATTTTTCATGATGTTGGTACTTTAGAACAGTTTTCTACAAAAGAAATCAGTCTCATTGAAAATCCACAGGTGTGTTTTAAATAGTGGTAAAATTAAAATACCGCTTATTCAAATTAGACTTCCCTAGCAAACCAAGAAAAAAAAAGGGGACAGAATGTATACAAATTTTCCTGTATCCTTATTATGTCCTTTACATGAAACAAACTCGACTAATGATGTAACGTATAATGAGATCCTCTTGATCAGTCTACAGAATAGCAAATATCCTGTTCTGTACTTATATTACAAGAGTGGCTGATTTCCTGCCTGGTGGTAAGCCTTCAGGTGTAGCCAGCACTGTGCTACTCTCTTGCCTCTGTGGGGGGTTGGTGGTTTATGCCATGACCCCTTCATGAGGGGGATACAGGCAAGGGGTTGGGGGGGGAGGGAATATAGATTTATGCCATGACCCTCTCAGGAGGGTATGGGTATGGGGATTAGATTACAAAAGATTGCAAGTTTAACTGAGTTTTTAAAATTGTAGTTTTAAATATAAATAATGTTGTTTACTGATGTGGGGTTTTGGTAAACCATTATAAACCACTTGGAGTCCTCTAGGGGAAAGGGTGGTGTACAAATCGATACTAATAATATAATATAATTAATTATAATAATTAATATAGATACAGGGTAGTCAGCATGTTGGAGGAACAGGGTGCAACCTTCACTTGTCCAGTGCACACGTGGTTGGACATGAATTAGTTGTGTGTGAAAATGCTGCTGTAGATTTAACTGGGTGCTAAATTTCATTCACAGTAAAAGGCATTGTTGTCCATTTCTCATTTGTACGTGCAGTTTCATCCCCTAGAGTCAATCAAAGCCCCTCTGTATACTCAGCACTTAATTGTGATTGATTAGACCTTTCATCAGTTAAATTGGTGCACTTTTCTTTTTAGGCAAATCAGCCTCAAATTCCCTTAAACGTTATGTAAATGTATGCAAGTCTGTAGTGTCCATTATACCTTAAATTTTGAACCAGTAATCCCTCATGGCAATTGGGGGACCATGTGGTTTGCCAGCAGAAGAGCAACAGAGGTTTGAGTATTCCATTGATTATCTCTAAGTGATCAATACAATGATATTAAAACTTGCCCTTGAAAACTCAGAAAATTGGTACAGTTCTGTGAGTCTGTCCCAGGATTATAGAAGTAGAATAACTTACTGATTAGTTTTAAAGAGGTTGATGCACTTAGCGCGCACACTTAGGGGTGAAACAGCAAGCGGCAGAGGCAGCTCTTTTTGTTGGACATGTTCATTCTGACACTACCTTCATGTACATGGCAAACCCCACGGAAGCAGCAACACTTACCGATATTTTCTGCTGCTTTCCGCTCAAGCATATCACTGTTGTTCTCCTTTTTGAAAGTTTCAGAGACTCTCGTGGACTTCCGTGAACTGTCGTAAACTTTGGGGAACTTGCATATAATTTCGTAAAATTACGTAAATTGCCATGAACTGTCGGAAATTGCCGTGAACTGTCTGAATGTGCTGTGTGTACTGTTTTGTAATTGGTGGATCAAATGAGAGCCCTGATTTTTATTGGTTTTAGTGACTCTTCTTTCTGCTTAAACTAGCACATGGCTATTAAAGGTAGCTCTCCCTTTATTCCTTCTCTTTCTATTTGACTTCTGCTGAGGGCTCGTTAATTCAGTCCCTTGCATGCAGGAGCTTCCCCATCTAACGTAAGAAACCAACATTACAATGGGCACACACACAAACAGGATATTTGGATCCATACCTGGTAAGTAGTTTTGTTATTCCATTGTATGAGATAACAGAAAAGTAACTCGTTCATATTATACATGCCATTGACTGCAGGCAAAGCAGCCAGCACGCACACACTGCTTAGCATATTTTTTTTCCTTTTGAGATTATGTTTGACCCAGGATATTCTACTAGCATGGGGCAATTTGGGCTTAAATTAGAGAGGAAGGAATAAATGCAGTTCACTTCTGCTAAAGAAGGCTCCCCATTAACAACTTAATCCTCAAAGTGCTCTACCAGGGCAAGCCCTAGTCAGGTGAATGGGACTTCTTGTGTGATCAAACAATTTGAGGACTGAGTTGCAAAGAGGGAGCCTAAACAGTCTATTGATATACTTATCAAACTTATCAAATGAAATCAAATTTATTAGGCGTGACTGTAAGTCATAGCCAAAAAACAATAAACAACAGTGCACAATAAAGATATTTATTGTTTTAAATAATACAAGTATTAGAAGGCTCCAGTATACAAAATAATGGACTATATACAAATCAAAATATACCCAACAGAGAAGAATTAACTCCTCTATACACACACTCAAATAAATAAATGAAATTTAAGTAAGAAATTAAGGCAGCCTTGTTAACAAAACCAATCCAATATCATGACTCAGGTACAACATATGGGAGTTTGAAGTCAAGAGATCATTTATGTATACAAACAGCCTGTACCAAGAATTGGGCAATGTCCACAGAGATCTACAGGATGGGACTATTTAAAGCGAGACCCAAGTAGAAGGAGTTAGCTCTTCCCAGGAATTTGTCAAACAGCAAGCCCAATTTTTTTCCCCTTGTCTTGTCATAGAGATGACAGTGCAGCATAATATGCTCCAGAGTGTCTACTGCCTGGTTGTCCTGTGTTTGGTCTGGGTAGGGTAGCCTCTAGGGCTGAAGCGGTAACTCCTTTTTCCGTTCTGCTATTTCATTCCGTCATTGCAGAATTGCCCATGACATTCCGCAGCTTTTCCACCGGAATTCTGCTAATTCTGCTGGCATTCCGCTAATTTGGAAACTGTCAGAATAATCGCAGAAACTGTCAGAACAATCATGGAAACTGTCGGAGAACGCATTTTTCGCTATTTCGCAGTGCTGGTGGAAATTGCGGAAGATAGAAGCTGTCGGAAAAAACATTATTCCACTATTTTCGCAGTCTTTGGAAGTAGCAGAATGAAAGTAGCGGAATTAGCGGAATGGCGGAATTAGCGGAATGAATGTCTCTAGCTCATCATGCTGCTCATCACGGAAGAGCTTTTTCCGTCAGAAAGAGTTACCGCAGCGGCATGCCGCTTCAGCCCTAGTAGCTTCCACTCAGGTGGTTTTGTGCAGTTACTGTCGCATCTGTTTTCATTCACAGCTGTGGGGAGTTCTGGGTCCAGGAAGCTCTCCCCCTGCCCCGTTTTCTTGTTTTTGTTTTTCTGCCTTTTGGGGTGCCCCTTTTGAGTGCTCAAAAGTGAAACTAAACAGTAGAAGCCCCAGGGAGAGCAAGAGTGGTGAGTGCACTCACTCCTCTGAATGCTGGAACTGCTCTAGGTGCTTTGTCTGCATGGAGGTTGCACTCACCTTAATAGATGGTGACGAACACTGACCCAGCCCGCAATGCCCTAGGGCTCCTTTGTAACTGGAGCATCTGTGAATGCTCCATGGTACATGGGAGCACGCATCTCACAGCCACCTAATAAACGGGCAGCAAACACAGGCTGAACACCCTCCTGGTATAAGCTACCGTCTTGTTTATAAACACCCAAAGAGCAGGTCTAAATGGTCAGTTTTTGCAATGAAGAGAAGTAAATAGTGAAGTGCCCCAGGGATCTGTACTGGGACTGGTATTGTTTAATATATTCATTAATAATCTGGAAAAGGGAGTAAAGAGTGACATGTTCAAATTTGCAGATGAGACAGTTATTCAAGGTAGTTAAGATCTGATCAGACTGTGAGGAATTGCAGGAGGATCATGTGAGACTAGGAGACTGGGCAACTAAATGGCATATGAAATTTAATGTTGACAAGTTTGAAGTGATGCAGAAAGGAAAAAATAATCCAAACTATATGTATGTGATGCTGGGTTTTAAATTAGGGGTTACCACTCAGGAAAAGGATCTTAGAATTTAGGTTCATTGTGCACAATACATTGAAATCCTCAACTCGGTGTGAGACTGCAATAAAAAAAAGCAAGCAATGTTAAGAATTATTCATAAAGGGATAGCGAATAAAACAGAATATCATAATACCTCTATATAAATCTATGATGTGACCGCACCTTGAATATTGTGTGAAGTTCTGGACACCTAATCTCAAAAGTAGAACTGGAAAAGAAAGAGAGAAGGGCAACAAAGATGATAAAATGTATGGAACGGCTTTGTACAAAGAAAGGATACATTAGGACTCTTCAGCTTGGAGAAGAGACAACTGAGAGGGGATATGATAGATGTTTACAAAATCATGAGTGGTGTGGAAGGGAGTTATGTACCCTTTCTGGCAGGGTGTTTGGCGTAGGCAAAGCGAACACTGCCACAGTGCAAGAACTATGCCTGTGCCTGGGCTATTGAATGCAGGCATTGTGCAAGTATAGGATAGTCCCTAAACAGGAACACTTGTGGAGTCACCTGAGTCATAAAGGAAAGGAATCTCAGAGCCCTCAGGGGGAACAAGGAGAGAGCTAGAGAGTAGGCAGCCAGGGATCAGTTGGCAAGAGGGTGGAGCCAAGCAAGGTTGAGCACCTGGAGAAACTGTAAGCAGGAGCAAAAGGAGCAAAAGGCTGCCTGTGAAGTTTAACTTAGGTGCACTGGTAATGCAGCTGATGCAGCATCAAGGACTCAGTGAGGAGCAAGGGACTAGAGATCCTACAGAACCCGGTGAGATCCACCCTTATTGTTTATATACCAAGGAGCGTTTATTTTTATGTTTAGTATTGGGGCCTCTCACTGTTAGTTGTGAGAAACCCCTTGCTGGTGGACTGGGCTGGCTATAGGGGAGATAGAGGCCAGAATCCCTAAACCTTACTGTTGGTAGATCCTAATGGATCTGAGATACCAAACTGTGAAGTGAACTGTGATTACTCTGAATTTGGGCAATAAACCTTAGGACACTATGGAGTGGCCCAGAGTTAATTCCCCAAGAAACAGGGTAAAAACAGACAAGATGGCAGTGAAGGGACCTCACTGACCCAAGTCGGGGAGGAGCATAGAACAAACGTGCCTGCAACCCCTGGTGTCTGGAGAGCCATCCAACACAGCCTGGGTAGGGTGGAGGAAACAAAACAAATGTGTGGGTGGCCATGGTGGACTTTGCCCTCCACCATGATGTACAGACAATCAGACATAGAGAACTATGAGCAAAAAAAGCCACAGTAGTCTATTCCACCCACCCTCCATAGTACTCTGGGAGGGCATAGAAGGAGTCAGGGGAAGCAGGCCCTAGCAACCATGCCAGAACACGGAGGTGCAAGACAGCTACAGAGGGAGCTGGTGCCACCCAATAAAGTCTGGCTGCAGGGAGCAAGGTGCACACCCCATGGTGAGCACAGGAAGAAAAAGGGAAAACAGAATGGAAACATAATATGAAAGCATCTGCACACGGCCCAAAACAGTGTCCCTGGCAAGCTGCCAATCCAGTCCACATACCATAGATCACCGATCACCCATACAGGCAGGCCTTATGGCACAGTTCCAAGGGGGTAACACCAGCTGGGGGTAGGCGGTCGGGAACTCCAGCAAGCACAAACAGCCAGAAGTTTAGGTCACCTGGCTCTGCTACATGATGATCCAGCAGCTGCATATAGTGGTTCAAGACTCAGCGCCAGCCACCCTGGAAAATTGATCAGTCACCAGCCACTGCATATTTTCTCTCAGGCAAACAGTCAGGGCTTCACACACACCTTTCTGACTCCAGCCCCCTGTGCTCTCTTGGTGCCATTCCACCTGGTGGTGTTGTCTCTTCTTCCTCCTGGGGCTCCTTGGTAGCAGGAGGGGTCACTGAGGCTAATGACAAGGTGTTTGAGCAGCTGGTGGTGGATTGGGCTTGCAGTTACTCCTGGGCAGGTGCAGGGAATCAGTCTTAGGCCTCATATCTTCAGGCCTGGCTGCTGGTGAAACCCACTCACATTTTTGAGATCCAGGAGGGCCAGTGGCAGGACATCTGCGAAGAGGTAGGGAATAGGGACCCCATTACAGGAGCTTTCAGTGGCCACATTATAAGGACCTGATCTTGAACCGGTGACCTTGGGGCCTTGATGCTGGTGGCTGGCATCTCTGCACCACCAGTACACTCAGCCTTGGCCCTTTATTTGGTCCTGTTTAATCCATTGGACAGTCAGATGGGGTTCTGCTCACCATGCCCTGATAGGCCCTTGTCCGGGCATGCTCTGTGTAAGAGGGATGTGAGAGGAAGCAGGAGGCAGGCAGAGCAACAACCTAGTGCCTACTGTGTGTCTGATTTATTGCCTCCTGAACAACTGCCTTGGGCCCCTGTCTTTGTCTCCTGCTTCCAGACTCCTATCCTTCCTGACCCTCCTGCTTAGAACTGCCTATCTGGATTTGACCTTGTCCTAGACTCTGACTCTGCACTTGCACTGCCCCCTTGATCTTTTGTTTGCTCTATCTGTCCCAATCCTGCCTCTTCATCCAGTGTCTCCTGTGGCCCTTAGTGGTGATATCCCTGTGCTGGGTGTCTGACTGCCACAGGGAATGCTGGTGCTCCTCTGCCAGCCCATGGATGGCGTCCTGGATCTCCTCTGCCCAGTGAGTGGTCTGGTCCAGCAGCTGCTGGACCATATCTTCCCCTTGCTATTGTGCAGGGCCCGCTTCTGCTGAGCTCCAGGTGTCAATCTTGCTGGTGAAGCTATGGCAGAATGGAAATGAGAGCCATTGTTGGAGGCTGCCCCACTCCTGTCTTCCCAGCCCGATCTTTTTGCCCTCGTACCCATTGCCTTGGCTGTAAACTGATTTTTTGGTCCTGGGGATGTTTTAGACCTAATATCAGGATCTTATTACTTTGGTTCTCTTGTACCTGACTCCTTCACTAGAAGAGAGTCTCTTTCCTTACCAAACTGCAATAAAGTCAAATACTCTGTCTTAGTTATTTAGCTTTAATTAATAAGATGTAAAAGTACATTCCAATAAACAAACAGAGTTACAAAAGAGAAAGTATTAAGTACAAAAGAAAGATAGTTCGTAGATCAAGATAGAAAAGTCATTCTTTGCAAAGAAGATAGAACAGCAGTACCAGTGTCCAAGAAGACACTGAATTACTGAACAGTTAATTAAGGCTCCAGCTAGACTTTATATGTGGTTTCTGCTATTATAAGAATGTATGACATAAAACACTTGGGAAAACATCCAACTGTACTGGCTCTATCTGATTGATCAAGATCTCCATATGTACTGAGACCTTTTACCTAGTTCTCCTAGCTAGAATGAGACAATCCTCATGGCATGTAGTTAATGTATTAGGACAAAGGCATCAAAGATAATCTAAAAAGGCTACACAGCTCCCACTGTATCCCCCTCCCACCACAACCACCTGTCCATCGTGCAAGCCTCCCCCCATGCTTGCCATGGTGCCCTCTCACCAGCTTGCTGCTCTTACCTTCCCTAGGTGGAGAGCCGCTCCTTGGATTTCTCCCTCTCAGCATCTTGAACACCTGTGAACATAACAAATAATGGGAGCCGTGTTGGTGGCTGGCATTACCTGACTGCTCTGTCCTATGGCTGGTTCACCTCCACCCTCCAGCCCCTCACTGGTGCATTTACTTACTGCTCCCCTTGGACTCTGGGTCCCCGGACCCCTGTCCCTTCCACCTCCAAGTCTTCTGGCCGCTGTGGGGTGACTCTCTTGTTTGAAGGGACAGGTGGGCATTGTCCTGAGAGTGGTGGTGTCCAAATTCTTCAAATCAGAGACTGGCTGGGGGCCTGAGTCAAGGCCAGACATGCTGGTCTATGTCCCTGATGGGCCAGTAATCTCCTAGGGAGGTGACTGATGCCAGAATGAGTGGGTACTTTAGAGTCTGGCACCGGTGGTGGAGTGTCCACCCAGTGGCAGCCCTGGGTGAGCCTGGTGCCACTGATCAGCAGGGCCACAATGGAATGATCGATGCAGAGGAAGAGTTCAAGGAGGTCCATGCAGGACAGGGTTTTGTACCCCCATCGTGACCTGAAGTTGTTATTCTTGACCTCCTTGAAGCCTCTCCACAGATCCTTAGTCCACTGCCCATCTGGGGGACATCCCGGTTGAACCATCTGTGTGGAGAGCCACTGAAACACCCACTAATTCCGGTGTGACAAGCACAGGTTGTGTTGCACATGTCATCCCTCCCAGAGGCCAGTGAAGGCCTGGGTCTCCTCATTGGTTCAGGGAACCCTCCTTTGTTGGGTGGGTATGGAGCCTTCTCCCAGGGTTCTTCCATCCCCTCGATGGTGCTGTCCCTGGGGCTGTGGGGTGTGTAGATTCCTGTAGCCAGGGTGATAGAGAGACACTGCATATACACAGCAGAGGTTTTTCGGGTTGTGCGGAGGCTGATCAGTCCAGCCTCCCTCAACCTTGGAGTGGAGTCATCTACTGCCTGCTGTGACATGTTTATGGATTATTTTGTGGATAAAATCTCTCGTATTCACCATGACTTCGAAGCTGCACTTATTACACATGGGGAATGAGAAGTTATGGAAGCCCCATCATGTCCAGTTTTCTGGGATCAGTTTCAGTCGGTGACACCCGCCGATGTGGTGGATGTTCTTGGGGCGGTCAGGGCTACTTCTTGTGAATTACATCCATGCCCGTCCTGGTTGATTAAGTCCTGTTGGGAGACAATGAGGCCGTTGCTGGCTGGGGTGGTCAGCGCCTCCTTGCAGGAGGGCAGAGTGCCGGGCTGTCTCCAAGGAGGTGGTGGTGTGGCCTCTGTTCAAGAAACCATCGCTTGATGTTGACTCCCCTGCCAGCTATTGGCCTGTCGCTAACCTTCCCTTTTTAGGGAAAGTTATTGAACGGGTAGTGACTTGGCAGCTGCAGGAGCATCTTGATCGCATCAGTTTTCTTGATCCCTCTCAGTCCAGCTTTCATCCGGGGCATGGCACAGACACTGCTCTTGTGGCTTTGGTAGATGACCTACACTGGGAATTGGATCGGAGTCACCCGACCCTGTTGATCTTGTTAGATCTGTCGGATGCATTTGATACCGTTGAGCATGAGATGTTGGTGATGTGCCTGCGGGACTGTGCAGGGGTGAGCGGGACTGTGCTTGAATGGTTCCGCTCTTTCTTGACTGGAAGAACCCAGCGGGTAGTGCTCGGGGAGTATTTTTCATCATACTGAGACCTCTCATGTGGAGTCCCACAATGTTCTGTTTTGTCCCCTCTCTTGTTCAACATCTACATGCAGTTGCTTGGCGAGGTGATTAGGAGGTTCGGTGTGCGGTGTCATCAAAATGCTGATGACACCCAGCTGTACCTCTCTTTTTCAACAGACCCAGGTCCAGCAGTCTCAGTGCTCACTTGGTGTTTGGCGGCTGTGGGGGATTGGATGAAGTCTAATCGACTGAAGCTGAATCCTGACAAGACGGAGGTAATGTTTGTGGGTAAGGCGATGGAGTTGGTGGCCCCCATTATTGAATGGGTCTGCCCTCCATTGACCTCCCAGGTATGGAGTCTGGCGGTGGTCCTCAATGCGCAGCTCCGTCTGGATCTCCGGCTGGAGGCTGTGGCAAGGAATGCTTTCTGCCAGTTACATCTGGTGTGATGGCTTTGGCTGTTTGTTTCGGACTCTGACCTGGCCACTGTCATCCATGCTTTCATCACCTCTTGATTATACTACTGTAATGCACTCTACATGGGGCTACCTATGGCGACGGCTTGGAAACTGCAGCTGGTGCAGAATGCAGTGGCCCATCTCTTAGTGGAACTGGGCTGCCAGGAGCACATTACACCAATGCTCCGTTCTCTGCACCGGCTGCTGGTGGCTTTCCGGGCCCAATTCAAGGTGTTGGTCTTAGCCTCTAGAGCCCTAAACAGTCAGGGCCCTACCTATCTGCGAGATTGCCTCACTCCCTGGGTCCTGGATCAGCCCCTGCGGTCATCCGGGGGTACCCTGCTCGAGGTTCCCTGACTTTTTCAGGGGGCCACACAGGGAAGGGCATTCTCAGTGGCTGCACCGTGGCTGTGGAACTCCCTTTTGGTGGAGGCCTGGTTGGCCCTGGATCTTCACTCCTTTCGGAGAAGTTGTAAGACCTGATTGTTCTGCCAGGTGTTTGGCGGGGGAGATGGGTAGTGGTGGTGATGGGGGACTCGGTATTGGGGGATGGGATGTTATTTATCCCCTCCTTGTATGATGTTTTTATCTTGATGGTTTTAATGATTGCAAGCCACCCCGAGCTGCCTGTGGCAGGAGGGGGAGGGTAACAATTTTAAAATAAAATAAATAAATAAAATAACTTGTGCCTACCTTGGGACAGCTGTCATGCCAACCCTCCTCCCGGGGTGTGCTGATTTACCAGTTTGTAAGTCCCTCCTCTGGCTTCTCCATCCTCTCCTCTGGGGCACTTCTGTGGTGGTGCGACCTAGGCATTGGGGAATAGATTTAATGGAACCTGGGTCTGCCCAACTTGGTGTTGTCTTTTCTGATAGTTTCCTTTAAAGGTGCCAAGCCAGTCTTGTGGAGTGGGGCACTGAGATATGGTCACTCCAGTGATCAATTTACCCTTTACGGTCAGGCTCTGTGATCCTGGTGGACCTCACCCCATGTTGGGATTAGGTGGACCTTAACAGACATGATAGCCCAGATTGGCCTGGTTGGGCAGGCATTAGCCTCGCCTGTGCCTCAGAGATTTTCCAGAGGATACAGACCGGGCTAGCCACCTACCCACCATGGGGCAGAAGTGGGCCAACATCTGGTGACAGAAGAATAGACATGCATGTGATTCCCAGGGCACAGAAGGCCAACGTCATGTCCATTTTACCCAAATTGAGAAATTCCCCATAGGATGTGAGGGCCCTGACACACCCTCTCAAATATTATTAGAACTATGGGACACTCCATGAAACTAACTGGCAGCAGATTTCAAACAAAGAAAATAAAGTATTTTTTTTTACTCAATGCACTTTAACTTGTGGAATTTGTTGCCAGAGGATGTGGTCAAGGCCAGTAGTATAGCTGTGTTTTAAAAAGTATTGGATACGTTCTGGGAGAATAGAACCATTAACAGCTTGTAGCCAAGTAGGTTGGTGACATAACCTATGACTGTCGGGATCTGGGAGTGAACAGGGAATGGATCACCCCATTTTACCTGTTGGTTACTACTCCTGAGTCCCAAGCAACCGAGAAAGGCCACTGCCAGAGACAAAATGCTGGGCTTAATGGACCATTGGCCTGACCAAGTATGGAACTACTTATGTTCTCTGTGTTTATTCCTCTTTGCAGGAATTACACTTTATAGCTGTCCATATGGAGGAGCCTTGCTGGATGAGGACAAAATGTAAGTAAACTGTTAGTAAGTATAAAAGGAAAGCCACAGTGGACAATTAATGCTGTAGATTAACTAGCAGACACATAACATATAGTAAATGCATTAATTTTTCTCTGTTCAAGAGTCCTTTGCAATATGTCAATTGGCTATTTCCACTATGAAGACTTTGTGTGTTTAGATCTGTCTATCTTTTAGATCCAAAAGGGGAGGGGGGAAGAAAACCCCTTGTTGAATTTCACCCTTCTTAATTTAGTATGTTTGTGAGCAAGACATAGGGTGTTTTCAGACATGATGGTGGCCAACTTTAGCATGCTTTACTCCGCAGGTCACCATTGTGTTAGAAAACACCTGCCAGATGTTAGCACAAGATGGATTCAGACCGCGATGGCGTCTAGCCCAGACTGTGACTTGAGGAAGTCCCCAAGTCACAGCCTGGGCTAGGGACCACCACAGTCAGAATCCTGCTGCCCGTCTGGGAGTAAAATGGGTTTTCACATTTGAAAGCCTGCTTTACTCACTGCGTTGCAGACTTATTTTGTCCAACAAAATAAGTTATGTTGGCCACAACCCCAAACCCGTGCACATGCAGCTTACATGTGGGGATGCACATGGCAGATGTGTGCATGTGGTTTGCATGTGTACTATAGTTCCCGTAGCAGGATTGCACGCAGGATGCATTTAAGTTGTGTGCAACATACACACACATCATGTGTGCTGCACACATGCTGTGTGAAGCTTGGAATTGGCCTCATTGTCTTTTTTCTGTTGCTTGATTGGGTGATTTTCATAATTAACCAACCCATTGCTAACTCTGTGTGTGTGTGTGTGTGTGTGTGTGTGTGTGTGTGTGTGTGTGTGTGTGTGTGTGTGTGTGTGTGTGTAGGTAAGCATACTGTTTCTGTACGTATACATACATACACCCATGCTATCCTGCGTGCAGCAACTGCACAGTTTGTGTGGGTGCCACAGGTCCCATGCTGGGTTTGTACGTGGTTTGTGCTCACGTCTGCGTGCAATGCTCCATGGGGCATGGGATCGGCCCCACCATGTGTATGTCCAATAATTAATGTATTTGTTTAAAGAGGTTTATGGAATAATCTGAGGGTATGAGAGAGATGAGAATTTTCTAATAATGAATAGGACTGGAATGTCTTTCAACCACACAATTTTTATTTATTTGTTTATTTATGTCACTGTTTCCTTTTGGGCCTCTAGAATGGAGAATATCCGTCAGTGTGGAGTGGCACTCTGTATCATGTTAGGTTTCTCCGTCCTGACTGCCTCCATTGGAAGCTCAGTTGTGAAAGACCGAGTATCAGGGGCAAAGCGGCTGCAGCACATCACTGGCCTCAGCTACAAGGCCTATTGGCTTGCTAATTTTCTTTATGATATGGTATGTACTGTGTAAGACAATATAGCTCTGTGTTCAGCATGCATACTTTCTGAAGAATGTCTACACAAGAGCTTTGAAATTTGCATTAACTGAGTGGTAGCACATTTATGCATGCCATTCCTTGTAGTAAGAAGGATAAGCAGTTCTGTATTTGTGTATCTTATTTGCATAGGCATGTAAATATACAAATAATATCCGCATCTGAAACAAATTGGTTTTTCAGTTTAGTTATTCAGTTAACGTGTTTGACACATTGTTATTGTTAGTTGTTGTTGTTGATGTTGTTGTAATAATAATAAGTATTATTATCGTTACTTATTTATTATTATTATTATTATTAACGATGACGATGATGACGACGATGACGATGACGATGACGATGACGATAATGTATCAAAACAAGTTAACCAAATTCTGAATTCACGAACATACAATGAGTCAAATGAAGACTCGTCACAGTCTTTTAAGAGTTTAGAAGTCATTGCCAAGGGAATCTTTTTCAGACTTTCAGTAAATTTTAGCATTTGACTTATGATCAAGCCAAATTGGGGACATTTTTACACACACCTTAAAGTTCTGGGTTTTTCAATCTTCTGGGTTTACAAGTCCACAAGTTCCAGATACATTCTTCACAAAAACACTGCCCTGACGCAGCCAAAAGCAGCCACAGCTGTAGACATGACAGGCTGCCATGGAAACCAAGTGACCACAGCTGCCTCGAGCAAAGCCGTTTACCAAGAGAACGTTTTACACACAAACGTTCTGGGAAGAAGTTCTACACAGAAGTTCAAGGAGCCAGATGTTTAAGATCTGGGTGAGTGATTTAGACACACAGAAAGTTCAGGATGTAACAGCAAACATGCAGGAGAAAGGTGTGTGTAAAAACACCCCATAAATTATTATTCTCATTTTTTGAGAATCTGTCTGTCTGTCTATCCATCCATCTATCATAGGACTGGAACATATTTTTGTGTGTGTGTGTGCAGATGTCTATATCTGGCAGATTCACCCAATCTGATCTGTCTGATGAAATGAAGATTAACATGATCCTGTTGCCACCTCTCCCTCAGTGATCTGTTTTGACTATTCTGGTTTATTTTGGTTTTTCAGTTTGGTCACTTTGGTTGTTTGGCTATTTCATTTTGATTGTTGGGCATGCTCAGTGGCCAAAGTGAAATAAATGACTGAGCTGAAATGACTGAAATAGTGGAAGGAGGTGGAACTACTGAACTGGAATAACCAATGTGATTGATATGTGGAGATCCATAATCCATTGGACTCCGTGATAGCCCTTTCACTCATGCACTGCAGGCCACAGAAACTAGTGTGCCTTAACCACACCAGCCCAAAGGGCCACATGATTCAAGACAGACTTTGACTTGACTTGCTAGAATATAATCTATATTATGGGGAATACTGCTACCAATTCGAGAGACACTTCGTTTTTTAATTGGGTAAGAACAATAGAACATGTTCATCAACAAATGTTCCTGTGTTCTTGTTTTTCTAGCTGTTTTATCTGGTTCCCGTTGGCCTGTGTATTGGCATTATTACTGCCTTCCAGCTATCAGCCTTCACTTTCCGTGAGAACTTGGCAGCTACTGCTCTCCTGCTGATTCTCTTTGGGTATGTGATCAGAAACACGGCTACAGAATTACAGCTTGTTTCTTGGGAACAGAAATCTTTACCCTTGCTTTGCTTCTACTGCTGGATGCATGATTTTCTCTCTTTGCAGACAATTATGATTCTGCAAAAGATATTGAGAGAACAAGCTTCAGCAGGAGGCTAAACACTATAGAAGGGAGGGAGATTTATTTTCTCTTCATTAATGAGAGCAGTGCTAGGAAACTCTGGTATGTGCCAAAGCCACACAACAATCTTTTACTTTTAGAAATTGATTGGTGTGTTAGCTAGCTAAAGGACTCAACTAAGTACCAAAAATAATGGTATAGTCAGGTTAGAATTACGTTAGCTTGCTGCAGATAATATCATCAAGAACAGAAGTGGTTCCTTTTGTCAGATCCATTCCTTGTAATTTTACTGTCCAGTAAGACTTCTGGGTGAATTTCGGCTCTAATCTGATGAGAGTCCTCCAACTTGAATTGTGGCTTCTCGTGGAGCTGAAATGAAAGTCCCTTTTCATATTTCCGAGTGCAATTCAGTCATTTGGTTCTGGGCCTGAATATCCACATTCATGTTCGCTGCTAAGACAAAATTCAGTTGTTTATTTTTGGACACTTTGTTTGTTTGATATTTCTGTTGTTCTGTATTATAGCCTCTCCTGCACTTCATTCCCTCTCTTTCACTTAAGCACTTCCAGATTCCTCCTGTTTGTTTCTGGTATTTTGGTCACTGTGGACACTTCCAGTTTCAGTATTTTGCTATTTGACACATTTTTTCCCTCTGTCTTACATCACTGAAGGATCAATTAAATTGAAAGTGATGTTCATTTTGTTTTAGAAAAATATGCCAAATAGGACCACCAAAAAACCATAAGTACCACAATGAAATACCAAAAAACTAAAAGTATTGAATAACCAAAGTGAAATGAATGCAAATAAACACAGGGTATTTTCTGACGTTACGAGATCACAGTCAACCACAGTGAACCACGGTCAATTCCGTGGCAGGACCAAAGCACCTTGAACGTCTGTTTCATGGGCGCCAGATGTTCACCACAGTCAATCTCCACCTGGGGTCAAAAATAACCATGATTCCGGAGCTATGGCTGGACCATCTCCGAAAACGTGGTCAAAGCGATTCCCACCAGGAAACAAAAAAAAGTAACGACTGAACGGCAACCACTGGCTGGAATCAAGCAACATGATTCCCAGCCGGGGACAAAGAATGCAGCATCACTGTCAGGCAACGAGCAACAACACAGGCCAGGGAGGGAGATTTAAAGGGCACACAGCAGCAGGGGGACATAGCGGGATGGAGCGAGGTGGAAGGGAGAGGAGAGCGGAGGGCGAGAGAGCAAGGCAGGAGGAGGAGGAGGTGAAGGAGGCGCAGGCGGAGGAGGCGGTGGTTGTGCTGCACATGGAGGTGGTGGAGGGACAGTAGCAGCAGCAGCAGCTGCAGTGATCCACCCTGGCACCTTCCGGGTGTTTTGAGCACGGCCCGGGATCGACTTAACGTCTGTTGCACTGCCCTGGGCCATGGTCTTCCGGTCCGATTCCCTGCTGTGGTCCCGCTCCCGTCATGTCTGTTTGAGGCCTCTCTTGCCCATGGGGGGTGGTTAGCCAGTTCGGGTTCACCACCGCTGGGAATCCACTGTGGTGAATCGGGTGCCCGTAACATCTGAAATCACCCACAGTCTCTGTATTCATTTTGCATAAAAACTGGGTGGGGGGTGAGGGGGGTGAAATAGAATGAATTCATCCCCACTACTGACATAAAGAGACTTTAACCATTTTTCTGCCCTGCTAAGGGGCTGGCTGTAACAAATTTACTTTTTCTTCATCAAACCAACCAGACACTAGTGGACAGGACCTGGTTCAAAATCCTTATAATCATAGAATCTTAGAGTTGGAAGGAACCCCAAGGGTCTGTAATTCCAACCCCTTGCTTGGATGCAGAATTACACTAGCTTGTCACAGGGGAAGGGGGAAGGGAGGCAAGGGAAGAGTGTATGCACTCACAAGCCAACTCCGGGACTCCATTCTGCATGAATTCCGGGGGAGGAAAATGCCCGTCAGGGTAGTATGTGAGCCCTATAGGTCTCAAAGAGTCCAGGTTCCTATCGTCATTGGTCGCAGAGCTCGCAGCAGAGGATATGGCACCAAGCCCTCTGTAGTCACTCCACGCACTCTCAATCATACAAAAGGGGGAGGGGAGGGCTGCCATGGGTATGTGGGGGGAAGCGAGGAACAGGGCCTGGGTTGCGGGGTCCAGGGAAGGACTTTCAACCACCAAGGGAGAAGGCAGGATTCCTAGGAGGGGGAAGGGCTCATGCACTCAGTCCACACACAGTCACTATCTCTCACACACTCTCACGGGGAAAAACACAAGGGGTCCACTCAAAACACAGTCTAGGAATCACAAGGTTAGTCACAAAAGCAATAGTAATACACAACACACAAAATCCACTTAGCTTTGGCCAGTCTCTCTGTTCTGATCACCGGCGCTGTGTGTTTCTCAGCGCCGGGTTTTAAAGCCCTAGCCCCACCTCCTTTTGTGCCTGGAGGCGTGTGGAGTGCCGCACAGGCTCAGGGTTTGATATCATGCCCTGTGAGGTTGAAGGTTGCATTTCCGGATCAGTCGTGTCGGATCGGGTTGCCTTGGCAACCGGATTCTGCGTTGGGCCTGCCGGCACCGTGGCATAAGATAGCGATGGCGCGATGCACTTGGCAGCAGGACACAGGGTTGATGCGGGGCCTGGAGGCTCGGGGTTCCTTCTCCCATGGCACTGAGCACCGCGACGAATGACATAGCTACAGCATCCCTGACAGATGGCTGTCAAGATGCTTTTCCAGTGATGGAGTGTCTAGAACCACCCTAGGCAACTTGTTTAATTGCTGAACAACTCTGCTGGGGTTTCTTGGGTTCTGCACCCTCCCCAGTGATGAGGATTGGCTTTGCATGAATGCTGTTGTCCATTCCGAAGGAGATCTTTTGCCACAGGGGTGCCTTAAAGGAGAATAATGCAGTCCTTGAGGGATGTGGCCTCCAGTTACCCCCTCCATACCCTGACACTCACAAGACTTGCTTTCAAGAACCTTTATTTATTGTTATTGTTTTGTTATTTATATAGTGCAGGCAGTGTACCTGGCACTGTACGATTAATATTTATAGACAGTTCCGTACCCCAAGTGGCTTCAAATCTAAGAGAGACAACTTTGCTGCCCTCCTTAGAATCTGCTCCCATTTGTCAGTGTAATTCTTAAAACGAGGCACCCAAAATTGAACACAGTACTCCAGGTGAGGTCTGACCAATGCCTTAGAAGTGATCAGTGTCAGTGGGGCTTTGAATCAGTATATGATGCTGTGACATGTAGATATTAACTATAACTCCCTACAATTCTTTGCAGTGACAGACTCAAGTCTGTGGGGAATCTTCCCATACTCAGTGCTCTAGTCCAACAAATCCTTCTCCTCATTGGCACGTGCATCTGCCCCATCCCACAACCATGCTGCGCCCAGCGTCCCACCCCACCCAGTCAACGGCAGCCATGGAAGCCAGTGTTGGCCACCATGTCACCCAGACCTGGTGGGCACTCCAGACTGAGTCCAGTAAAGTGGGATTTCAAACATGAAAGCCCACTTTACTCCCAGTAGGCTGCCAGATCCTGGCCATGGTGGTGGCTAGTGCGGGTAGTGACTTGGAGACATTCTCGAGTCGCAGCCCATACTAGTTACCACCATGGCTGAGATCTTTCCCGTGCCAACATCTGGTGATCAGGAACTAGTGTGATGGTGACCAGCATGCCAAAGTGCAGCAAAGCGTGGCAACGTGAGTCATCATCACGTTTGAAAACACCCACTGTTGCAATGGCATTATTATTATTATTATTATTTTATTTTAGTACTTTAGTCAAAAATAAATCCATGGTTCAGGTTTGTTCAGACTGTGACTGCAGTCCTTAAACCACTTACTCCAGAGTAGTCCCACTGCAGAAATATCTACAAAATTAGAGATAGGCCACTCTCATATGTTACTGGGGAGGCAGGGAAACTTCGGTTAAAGCAATCACAGCTCTGTTCTCGTGGGAATTAGCGCATGTGAAAACATCCTTGTAAACGCTACATTTGGGGATCAGTCATGTGTGAGTGTTCTTGTAGGATAAAAACATAATAGTACATTCCTACGTGCACTAATTGCTGCAAGAACAGAGCTGTGACTGTGGGTGATTTCAGAAGTGACGTGGTGAATGTCCACCACAGTCAACCTCAGTCAAACGCAGGGGGTGGTGAAAGCGCCGTGTATGTCTGTTTGCTCACATCCAGATGTTCACCACAGTCAAACGTAGCCTGGGGTGAAGCTAACCATGCTTCGTGAGGTCGGGGCGGAAGGAGGTCCAGAAGTGTGGTGAATGGTCACCACAGCAGGGATGAATGAAATGTAACTTCTGAATGGAAACCCGCAGCCATGGTAGAAGGAATTGACCCCAGCCGCGGTGCATTCTGGGGCTCAAACCGCGATCCGCGTCTCCACTGCATGTCTGTTGTGTTCCCCCAGCTCATGTTCTATCTGATTGCTCCTGGGCGGTGGTCACGATCCTGTCACTTCTGTTGGGGTCGCATGTGTCACCACAGCCCTCGGTGAATCCGTTCACACTGGGGTGGGATTCACTGTGGTGAACTGGAATGCGTCACTTCTGAAATCACCCTGTGATTGCTTTGACAGAGGTTCCTCTGCCTCCCTGGTAACATGTGAAACTGACCCTTGTCTCATCCTTTTAAGGACATCTGTTGTACTTTATTTCAGTAGATCCTAGTAGAACTTCTGTAAATTTAACACACTGTCAGGAAATAATCTATACAATGTGCAAACTAGGGCTGAAATGAGATTTCGCCCTCCTTGAAAATCTCATTGAGAACAGGCTTCTTGACAAGATTTTCTCGTCTCGAGATTTTCATGAGAAACTCAAAATTCTTGTCTTGCAAGATTCTCAAGGACCTCAAAATAGAAAAAAATGATCTGAGCATGTGCAAAAATGGCCATAAGGGCTGTTCTGTGCACACATAGCCATTTCTGAAACTTCAAGAGTCTTGCAAGATTCAATTAATATTGTGCTTTCTTCCATCCCCACCCCTTTCTTCCTCCCCAATACTTTATAAATATAGTGAAGCTTTCTGTTTCTTGCCCATAAATGTTTTATGAGAGGTTTTTTTATGCCCATATTCCATGTTGATAATTATTTTCCCTTTAAAAATTCCATTTTTTAAAAAAAATGTGAATGTAAAGAATATGTATTTTCTGAAACCTTCCTTAAAGTACAGATAAAAATCCTTAATGACCACATGCATGACAGAATTTTAACTACCTTGTTCCCCCTTAAAACAAACAAACAAATAAATAAATTAAACAAATCCTTGCAGTGTATTTCAATCAAGCAAGATTGCTGATAGTTTGGAAATATCCAGGACTCATGACTAAGCATTTCGGCGATGTCCTTTCTTGGATGATAGCACAGCCCTTTTACAGTCCTACCCTTCATGCACTTCTGTCTAAAATGATCTATCATCTTTTAAAAACTATGTAGCTCATGGTGGTTTTATTTTTTTGTTTCATTTTTACATTCGCTAAGAGATGGAGTGAAGGAGAGGGTGGAGTTGAGACTGGTGTGGAGTTTATGTAGATTGCCAGAAATCCATACAGCTTAAGTGCCAAATCTGGATCCCCTTGTGGAGTTTATTATTTTGCATAATGCCACACATTCATAAACACCCAGTTCTTGCCTTATATTCTGCTCTCTCGCAGCTGCATGAAAATCAGGTAATCCTGCTTCATTCCTTTGTCTACAGTGGAGTGATTTTGAATTTTTATGGCTGACTTAGAGAAACTGAGACTTCACCTGGAGCCACTTTGGGTCAAGACCTGGAGTGGTGGTGACCCAAGCAACAAACTCCCTCTAACACTTTGCGTGATAACAAATGAGACGATAGCCTGCTGGAGTCTGTGTTCTGTCAGTGAAGACCCCGCTCAGCCCCGACTCACATGTTTAGCATGTAGACCCTAATACACAGGCAGCCCCTTGTTGTGTTGGCAACCCCCACTCATCCCCTGTTCACAGGTTTAGCACAAAACACCTACTAGACACAAGCAGGCATTTCCCCCCACCGTGCTCCACCCATCAACCCTCCCTCCCAGTATTCCACCCTTTCATGATGTACAGCCGTGGCAAACTGTAGGAAGAAGAAGCCACCCCAGCTGTTTCTTTCTTCTGGGCTATTATGACTCCAGGAGATGATTCTAAACCATGGATCTCAAGAACTTCAGGGTGCTCATTATCATGCTCTATGTCTTAATTACTGCTTCTGAACAGAACCTATGAGCTATCCAGCAGATCCAAGGCAACTGCTGTCATTGGCTTAATAACATTTTTAGGCACAGGCAGGCACTCACTTGAGCTGTAGTGGGGTGGTTCACAATGCAAAAGCAGGTCCTGCTTCAACACCATGCACAACAGACAGTAATGGTGAAGATTGAAGCCCTGCAAGGGGAGCTGATGCATGCTGAGAGCTATCTGTCAGGAGCCGCAACTTCAGTCACCAATGCCCTGTGCATTCCGTTATCTACCAAGAGGCTGGCCTGGGTAGAAGAAAAAAGTGCAGACTGGTGGGAGAACATGCTGTTGGGTGTTCTCTCTCATGGGGAGGCGCCAAGTAGATTTGCCTTGTCCTGCGGATAGTCCGAGATCCTCCGGCCTAAGCTGTAGAAAGAGAGCACAGTGGTGTGGTTGCTCATCCTGGTGGACAAGCGCGTGGCCATTGCCATATGGAAGCCTGTCACTCCAGACTCTTGCTGCTCTTTCATCCAGCAATTTGGCATTGGAACCTCCATGGTGGTTGCCATCATCATTGAGGTTTGCACTGTGGTTGTAGACCAGTGCTGCTGGACTGGGTGGTTCAGTTGATTGACCCTGTGGAGATAATACAGTTCCCAAACTGTATAGGGGTGAGTGATGGAAGCCATATAGCCATCATCTTCCCTCCCCATAGCAAAGATGACTGCTTGAACCACAAGGAGGTTCTTATCCATTGTTTTCCAGGTTGTAGTGGACCATCATGCCCATTTCATGGATGTGCTGGCCAGGTGTTCTGGAAGGAACCATAATGCACACATCTTCCACCAGTCCCCTTCTTTGGCCACATGTACACTGAGGACTTTGGACCCAACACTGTGAAACCTGCATTGACACGGTGCTTATGTGGCCTGTTGTTCTGCAGGGCCCTGCCTACCCACTGAAGTCTTGGCTTATGAAGGCCTACAGTGTTGCTGACAGCACGGAGCAAAGGTTTTTCAACAGGTAGCTTAGCACCACCTGCTTTGTTCTGCAGAGTGGACAGAGCTTTTTGGCTTCTGAAGCAGATCTGGAGAGCAATCGCATCCAGGATTGATTTCCAGCTGGAGACCACTCCCCTGCTAACCATCATTATCTGTGTTCTCCACATCTATGAGACTGGAGAGGCCATGTTTGAGAACCACCTCTCCCCAGTTTGCTCCAGCAAGCCAGTGTCATGGTTCTGGGACCAGCAGAACAGAGCAGAGCAACAAAAAATCCAGAATGCCTTGTGTCGTCACATCAACTGCAACTACCACAAATCAGTAACACTTTGACACTAATGATCCTTTCACAGTGACACTAATGATCCTTTCAAAAAGTTTAAAGTTTAATAAAGTTTTAAAAGTTTAATAAACCCATTTAAAAAATGTTTAATAAAAAAAAATGTTCAGTAAAGCCTCTAGAAATGTTTCCAGTTTGTCAGTGTATTTTCCTCTGGCCCATCCAGCCCTCCCCTCCCTTTCCTGCTATTGCCTGTCCTTTCCTTTCCCTGTGCATTTCCTATTGATATTCACAGACTAGCCGGGTCTGGAAACAGCAATAGGAAACACAGATGCACAGGCTTGCTGTTGGATACCACGCACCCCCCACCCTCAAGTGCTTCCAACCCTCAGCCCCCAAAGCAGCTTATTGTTATGCCATACCACCGTTCTCCATGGCACCCCCTTCCCTGCACCCCTACTTTCCACCCACTTCCCTTCCTTTTCCATCCCCAGCCCCAAAAGCAGTTTATCACTATGTCATGCTGCCATTCTGCACAGACCCCTCCCTTTCCTTCCCCTTCCTTTCCCTTTACACCCCAGTTCTAAAGCAGCTTATCGCTCTGCCATCCCACCATTCTCCACTGTTCTCCCACCCCCGAACCTCCCACCTTTCCCAGAATAAGCTCAGAAACCATGGATTGTGAAACTATAACTAGAGCTGAAACAGAAAATTTCTTCTGACAGAAACAGCTCTTTCACCTTCATTCACATGAGGAGGAAATCTACCGGCATTTTGGCCATTTTCTGTGATTTTTTTGCCATTTTGTTAATTTCCGGTAGTTCAGTATTATCGTATTGGTAATACCGGAAATTACCCAAAAGCGACAGGAAATTGCGGGCACCAATACTGACAGTCACAGGACCAGAAGTGCAGAAGCGGACAAAACCAACAAATTACTGAAAGCACTCCCAAGGTTCCTTTTTTCCGACAGAACAAGAGCAGCTTCTCTCACTTCAGGCCTAACTTTATTTAAAAATATAAACTTTAATTTAACTTTAAATGAATAATAAATACTTTCTTTGCAAAGTCAGTTTATTTCTTCTTCTGCCAGGTCTTTTTAGGTGCAGTCAGGTTCACTGTCTTGGGGCATGGCAGGACTGGTGGAGTGATATTTTCCTCCTTTTCCTGTAGAGCCAGCTGAGGAGGTTGTGGGAGACTGTGTGTTCACTGGCTGAGAGGTTGTTTACTGGGCAGTGAATAATTCTGGGGCAGGAGAATTATTCTTTGAAACAGACAAGTTTTATTTAGGTTTAAAACTGTAGAGAAGTCTCACCCCCCCCACCCCCAATCCTGCCCATCACCATTTTCCAAATGGGAATTTTCTGCTTTTAGTCTTTCCTCAAATGTTGTATGGCTCTTTTCACAAACAGAAGAGCTTGTCATCCAGTGCCAGACTTGCCTTTCTCTCAATGCTCTGCCCCCTCAGCTGGTTTGCATGTTGGCATTCCACCGGAGCACAAGGATTGCAACCTTTGCTTGGACCTGGAGTGGTCCAGGCAAGGTCTGATCCTCCCTGAATGGAATGGTACAGGCGGGACCATGGTGAGATGAGATCCCTGAATAGTGCAGATCCTCTTTCCACTGGGTGTTTTTTCCTGGGGAAATCAGTCCATACCCATTGCAGTGGCAGTCATGTAGCAAGGCAACAATCAAAGTCATTAGTTCAGACCGCTCCACTCCTACCTTCCCACCCCAGTGTTTCAGTCCCCACCTGCTTTACCTGCCTGATCTAATGGATGCCATTCCCATCCAAAGGGAAGCAGGAATGAGCATCTGGCCTAAGCTTCTGCTGATTGGTTGCTACGGTGGGATCTCTGGGGCATACGGTTCTTTTCCCATGATTACCACTCGCCTTGTTGCCTTCTCTTCTCCCCCACTGTGTGTCCTGCTGCTCCCCCACTGTGTGTCCAGCAGTATCCTGCTTCTCCCTGGCACTCTCCTGCCTGCCTGTAAACTAGGGATGGGTGAACGCGGTTCGGAAGTTCAGAGTTCGGACTGAACTCGAGCAGTTCGGTCGACTGAACCAAACTTGATTTTCGAACCGAACTGAATTTCCGAACTCGGTTCTGATCGCCCACCCCTATAAGATAATATTCCATTTAGTTAAATGGGGTTTGAATTTCCGAACTCTGTTCTGAGTTCGGACTGAACTTGAATAGTTCAGTTGACCGAACCAAACTTCCAAACCGAACTCGATTTTCGAACCGGACTGAATTTCTGAACTCGGTTCTGTTCGCCCATCCCTACTGTAAACACAGTAAATAAAAAACCCACATAATTAGATAGCAATAAACAGAAGCTTTTATCATGTAGCTGTATAAATGCAGCTCCCCCCACCTTACGATGTGTTAACTTTAACTGTGGAAGTCACTCCAGAGAAGGCAATGGGTTCTGAAGAGTGATCACTGGGCAAGTGCTGCAAACCAGGAGGAGATGGGACAATGCATGTCTGAGGTTTGGCACACTTGGGGCTTTTAAGTCAACAGTGAGAGCAAGATCAGAGAGAGGAACAGGAAGGGATTGTTCCTTTGAATGCTCTAGCCATTTCGCCCTCACCTCTATGGTGCTGGCAAATCTGTATGTGTGTAAGCTACACATAACCTAATTGATGGTATGCGGACACATGAGCACACGTTAGTCCACATTCACCCACATGGCAGACTCTGCATGTTCCGAGACCCTGCCATGAGTGGAGGCTCCGTGTCTAGTGGGTGGTGGCCATGTGGCCGTTGGGGGTGAAAAAGTAATAGATGGGCAGGGCCACCTGGTGTGGACTATTGTCTTGATTGTTAACACCCTTTGATTGACACTCAAATTTTATAGTGTTCTCTCCCCTCCTCTTGTCTGTGGTAATTGATGCCTATCTGTCACACACTTGTACACCTTCCCCCTGCCTCTTTCCATCCTGCCTTCACTCGTCACCTCTTTCTGTTTTGCTTCCTCCTCTCCCCTGCCTAGGCCTGTAATGAGAAATCTCATGAGCGATTCGTGTGATGTGATGTATCAGCTTTCCTGCTGCTTTAGCCATTTTCCAATAATTTTTGCAAGTTGAATGGGTCTACTATGGACTGGTACCAAGTGCTGTGTGTGCCCTGTGTGCACTCCTAGGGGCTGTGGAGATGAAAACATTCCAGCTAAGCACTGGGGAAGTGCTGTAAATTGCCATAAAAGTGCTGTAAAAGTGCCATAAACCTGTTACAACATTCCCAGAAAGTTTAAATAAAGTCCCAGAAAGTGACAAAAAAAGTGTGAAATCATGGAAACTACTGATGGACACTCACAAGCACTTCTGAAAGGTCGGTATTCTCCATCAGAATAGGAATACTTGCTCCCATTTCAGTCCTACTCCCACCTCCCCTTGCTGTTGCTGGTACTATAACTCCAAAGTCCAGAACAGCTGAGGTAGGCAGATTTCCAAAATGGCACCACCTTGCCTACTTTTGAAACATAAATTTTGATGGGTAGCTGCAGCACCAATCAAAATTCATGTTACAGTGTGTGCAACAATGGCAGGGTGGTGCCATTTTTGAACTTTATTTTAGATCAGCCAGAGCAGATGAGCTAGGTGTTGCAAGCAAGTACACACCCCATCTCAGCCCAGCTCCCTTTGTGAACCAGCCCTGCTAGAGCTGAAATGGGTACTTAATTTAATATCCATTTTTGAGTACTGCATCATGTATTCAATGGGTTACCGAGGTACCCAGACACTTGAAAAATTGGTAACTTCCAGAACTGATTTTTCAGTTTTCCAAATACCAATTGGTATCTTGGGATGGAAAATAGAAAAATCAGTACAGGAAAAAAATTGGGATCAGAAGTTAATTTTCCAGGAACTTTCCAGAAATCAATTTTCCAGGACATAAAATAAAAAAAATAGGTGTTGGAAGTAAAAAAATTAGTACAGAAATTGAAAAAATTGGAACCGGAAGTACACATTCTGGGACATTGGGTACCTAATTCAGGTCTTAATCGGGTACCAATAGGCACCCAATGTGGGTCAATTCAGGTACTGGAAATATGTCCAGTATACCTGTTTCTGCGGGTACTTCTTTCAGATGTACTCCTCACCATTCTATGCCAGTAAGCTGGAGATAATGCCACTTACATATTTATGGAAATGTTGAGAAAGCAAACTCATGAATTGTTTTAATAGTCATTTGAGATCCTCAGAGGGAAAGGTGATTTAAAATGCAAAAAATTACAAAGCGGTCAGAGAGGCCCCTTTATTCTCATTGAATCTGACCTTCTGCAGAACACAGGCCATAGGGTTTTCCTCAGTGTTCCCTGCGTTGAAATCTATGGTTCAGCAGAAACATATATTTTTTAAAAAAATTATATATTCATGGTGTCCGTGCTGCATTAAAATTGCTGGAGGTGCATCCAGCCTTGGAATCAAAGAGTTGGAAAGGATGTCAAGGGTCATCTACTCCAACCCCCTGCTTGGGTGCAGGATTACTATAGCTACAACAGCCTTGACAGATGGTTGTCCAGGCTCTTTTTAAAAACCTCCAGGAATGGAAAGCCTAGGCTATAATCTCCCTAGGCAACTTGTTCCATCACCAAATAGCTCTTGCTGTTTGGAAATTTTTCCTGATGTTTAACCAAAAGCTACCTTCCTGTCATTTAAGCCCGTTATTTCTAATCATTTCCTCTGCAGCAGTGAAGAACAGTTCCTTGCCAACTCCTTGGTGGCAGCCCTTTAGAGATTTGAAGGCTGCTATCATGTCTCCCTATAATCTTCTCTTCAATATGCTAAACATACCCAGTTTCTTCAGTCTTTCCTTCTAAGACTTGCTTTCCATATCCTTTTTAATTTTTGTTGCTCTGCTCTGAACCCGCTCCAATTTGTCAGTGGGCCAATCCCATGTCCCATGGATCCTGCACAAGTAACTGCGCGCACCTCCATTTCTGGCATATTGTGCTGCATGGAAAGTGTGCACATGCGCATGGGGGGAGATCTACCTTCTTAAAATGAGGTGATTCAAACTGGACACAACACTCTGATCAGTGTTGAATAGAGTGAAATCATAATTCTTCTGACTTCTAGTACTTCAAAATATTACATTTAATTACCAGGCCTCTTCCACCCCACCCCCCGTTCCTCACTCTTGTACGCTGCTTCTTTCCACACAATATATACAGTCAACTGACTACACTAGCTGCTATACTGATGAGCAACATCCTAAGGCCACGATCCCAAAAGTGTTTACTCTGAAGTAGTCCTATTGAAGCCCTATGGCCTGTGTTATGCACGGGACTACTTCAGCAAAAGCAGTTTATTGCAGCCTAAGAGTACATCTGATCTTTTTGTCAGTAGGTGTCTCTATATGTAATGCTTGTCACCATTCCAGCTGCCTAACACTGGAACAAGCATTTCTTTTGGTCACACAAACCCTGGAGCAACCCACAGAGTGAACATGGGTTTGTTCCTTGGAATATATATTGGGAAAATTCATCAGCAGACCCATGAGGCAGTCGAAAACATGCCACGTAATCAGTGTCTGTTTACGAACAAGGTGTTGTACTTGTAAGTTTCAGCACTGGGATCAATTTCAACAGCAGAAAGCTTTGCCTTGCTAATTTCGCTAGTATCAGTTTCACCAGCAGGGCTTTCAGGTGTCCTCTATTTATGCTGCTATCCAATGGGCTCCCTCTGTTGGTCAGAGTCTATAGGGTGGCTGTGTAACATGGAACAGCCTGAGTGTTTGCTCATGCTGCTCCACCACAGGGTTGATTTCCCCATGGTTAATGTAACATGTAGAGCCACGCAGTGAGCTGTCTTTTCCTGTACAGAATGCAACAGCTGAGCTGATGAGGCTCACTCTACTCCCTAGCTAATTTTTTACACATCTACATATTATGTCCCAGGAAACACTGCAGTAGCTCAGATAATGGTGCATTGGCTAGTAGGTGTGGATTAATGTGTGGGGACAGTGGTTGCCATTAAAAAGCCAACATCTGCCTGTTGTAGATAACTCATAGGGCTAACATGCTGTCTGCGGCAGGTTTAAGCCATCACTTGGGCCTCATTTCTGAACTCTTGGTTCAAATTTCAGCATGTTATAACATTTTGCTTCAAAGTCTATGGGAACAAATGGCAGCTCTGTGCCTAGGTTTACCCCTAAACAAATTTCCTTTATAATATCTCATTGCAGTTGATGTGCTGAAAATGGGTTGGCACTGCAGTTGTTGAGATTTCAATTTCAAGGTTGTTAGCTACTTGTAGCAATGAAACAGAAGGACAAGAGGTTAGCAAATAGATACTAATGATTTATATCTGATCTCACCCTAGCAGATACATCTATGAAATACAGGAGAGGAGGACGGTAGGTCAGATAGGAAATTGGAAAGGGTTATAAATATTGAAATCAATGAGGAGTTATTGTCTTTTCTCTATAGTGATACAAACGCGCTGCACAGAGCTTGCAAAATAAACTAGAAACTTGTTTTCTGTTTCTCTTGTTTCAGTTATGCCACTTTGCCCTGGATGTATCTTGTGTCCAGATTCTTCTCCAGTTCGGATGTAGCTTTCATTTCATACATCTCCTTAAATTTTGTATTTGGCCTCTGCACCATGCTGGTGACTCTCTTGCCTCGTTTGCTAGCTATCACTTCCAAAGCGCAGGTCAGTATGCCCTCTGCAACTGCTTCTCATCTGTGATGTGCATGTGAATTCCTTTTTGTTTCTTCAAATACTTGAAGATGAAATAGTATTGGAACTCTTCCACTTGCCTTGTTTTATCTCATGTCCTGGACACCTATCACTCCATAACACTTAAAAAAAAAAAAACTGGGGAAGGGGGGGCGGGGGGAACCATAGAAAAACCAACCAAAAAGCCCGAAGCAAATACCCAAATTAAATGATCATGAATAAAGTTTAGTACATACTTTCCAGATGTGAAGTGAAGTGAGGGAATTTGTCAAATTGATGTATTTGTAACAAATTTTAATTTCACCTGTAGCTGGGGCCCTCGTACTGCAAAACACTAAGTATAATGTTTAATCAAGCCTTTCTGACACCCCAGTTTCAACACCCCTACAAATAGCTAGAGATATTTCATTTCTTGTTTAGATTCTACAGAATCTGACAAAACCTTCAGGGACATGGTAGTTTTTTTTAAAAAATAAGTTACTTCCAGCTAGAAAAGGGGTCAGGACCATTATGAAAATCGAGTACAAGGATTGAAGGCCACATAGAAGCTGGGGGTGGGAGTGCTTCTCAGGATGAAGAAAGGAAGGGTAAGGTTTAGGTTCATGGATGTGTGGCATGGACCATCCCCTATTCTTGTCTGAATGCCCTTATCTCTGCTCTTTTTCCCTGAGCTGAGCTCACGCTTTCATTACTTGGGGGTAGGAACTGGCATGAACTGGAAAGAGGTCAAATAAAAACTAGCCATGGACTACATTTGGCCCCCAAGCCTGAGGTTCCCCACCCCTGAAGTAGAAGCAATAAAATACGTGCCAGATTTATGTGTGTACAGTAATCTTAAAGGGCATGATCCTGATTCCATTGATGAAAGCACTTGAAGTTCAGCCATTGACTTTAATGGAGTCAAGATTGGGCCCAAATATGTTTTAAACGTTTCACTGAAGTCAGTGGGTTTACAAAGGTGAGACTGGAATGTAGCCTTTCACTGTGTTTAAATTTCTGTTATGAAGGGATTTAGTGCTTTACCCACAAAACTGCACCCAATTTCTTTCCTCCAGAGTTTTCAGAACATCTACAACATCCTCAAGTGGGCCTTCATCATTTTCCCACAATTCTGCTTGGGCCAGGGTTTAATAGAGCTCTCCTACAATCAGATCAAGTTTGACCTGACAAGCAACTTTGGAATCGATTCTTATGTGTCTCCTTTTGAGATGGATTTCCTGGGCTGGATCTTTGTGGAAATGACTCTGCAGGGCACAATTCTCCTCCTCCTACGTGCTTTGCTACACAGGGATCTGCTTCAGAAACCAAGGTTTGTGATGTGGATCACTTGTGCTCTGCTGTAGTGGATGTTGATTAATTGCCTGTATTAAGAGAAATCTATATTCTGCCCTTCAGAAGGATTTAATCTATTTGATGAGTATTAAATTTAGTTCTAAGTCACCAAAACAAAAAACTTTACAGTTTAAAAAAACCTTAAATGCACAACAGTTTTTAAAACTAAAAACTTTCCTCTTCGAAAACATTGCAATGTCATTTTGACTCTAGCTTAAACTCCAAAAAACATACAAATTAATTACAATTACAGTTAAAAAAACATTCAACTCCATACATTGAGACTCCAAAACATAAACACCAAAAAACATGGAAATTGTTTCAAAATTTGATGAATATTTAATATTTTATCCTCATCAACATAAAATCTAATATATGTACTTAATTCCTTACCATACATACTTTTATTCATTTTTATCAATAATTAAACTTTCACATTTTTTTATTATTAAACTTTAATTTAACATCATAATTCGACAATGAACAATTTTTAAAGAGTGCATTATGTCTGTTTCTACATAACTGCATTCTGTACAACAAATTCTATAATGTTCTCTACAGTCACATTAAGTTCATTGTATGAAGTGTATACAATTTGTACACATGTAATGAACAGACTTAATGCACTCTTAAAAAATTGTTCATTTTCGCTCTGTACTCACCTCCTCACCTGCGCAGCAGCAACAAAGCGGGGGGGGGGGGAGGGGGACGCTCCCTTGCCATCCAGGTGATCGAAAATTGTGGGGAACAGCAGGCAGAGCACCGGCCCATTCCCTCAGCTCGCTTGAGCCCAGCCAGTTAAAAGAAATGTTCTTGGGATAAAAGCCAGGCATGGACTGGCTCCGCACCAATCCCCCCGCCCCCTCCATCCGTAATTCACCCGGGGCAGAACATTCCGATTCCTAACTTCTGGGGACTGCTGCTGCTACTGTCGCTACATTATTCCCACTTGCTCCAGTGTCCGAGAGGAAGAGACAGTCCCACCCCCCAGGCCAGGTGTGCGATCCCCCCTCCGCTTCCCTCCTACCAACTGTGTGCATCCTGGAAAGAAAGAGTGCGCTAAGAAAAGATCATGTTCTCCTCTTGCAAAAACCTGGGCAGCAATTCTGCAAAGAACCACCTTTCTTTTAAAAGATATGTGATTCTGAAAGATACGTGAAAGATACCTGGCTTCTGAAAGATACATGATTTTTAAAAGTAGACTTTAAACCCTACTGTTAAAAATCACGTATTTTTCAGAAACCAGCTCTGTCACACACACTTTACACTCCAGTCAGTTTCATGTCGGATACACAGTGCCCCGCTTCCTGGTTCCGCTCCTCTGCCCTCTCCAGGAACCGGGGAAGTGGGGCGCTGTGTAACTGACACGAAACTGACTAGAACTTAAATTAAAGTCTTTGTGTTGGAGCTGCCTTCTGATAAAGTTGCGTGATTTTTAAAAGTAGAGTCACGTACCTTTCAGGTCAGCAGCTGCTCAACTGAGCATGTGCGAGCCTGCAGAACTGAGCTGTGTTTTTTGCCCTCAACTGAGCATGTGCGAGCCTGCAAAACCGATTTTTAAATCATGAATAATTTGGTTTTGGCTGCACCAATCACTATTATATTACATAAGCAGTTGTTATTGATTTCATGCTCCATGCCTGTGATATTTGCGGGCTCAACTCATCCAGGGGGAGGAGATATTGATGATTCAAAATCATGAGGATGTCTGCATTTTGACCACAAGCAATTAACTTTTAAACAGTCATAACATTTTATTTTCCTGATGGATCTTTTCAAACTTTGTGCATATGATGGTCCTCACAACTTACAGCCATGGATACATTTTTGGAAATGTAGCTCAAGCGGTTTCCTCAAAAACAGGGCTTCAGCAGTCCCATGTTTATAATGGAGAGTGGTTGTGCATTAAAGTTTCTTCCAGCTACTGCTGGAAGAAAATGAATCCATACAATAGAGTTTGCAATTTCTGTATCTTTATCAGTCACCTAGGCTGGCAAGAAGCACTTTCAAAAGATAAGGCGCTAGAAGAAACAAAAAAGGGATAATTTTTTCAGTTATTTGATGAGCTTTTAAAACTTTTTGCAGCTTTCTGTAAAGTACCCCAGTTCCAATATTGGGTGTTTTTACACACACATTTCTCCTGCATGTTTACGGTTACATCCTGAACTTTCTATGTGTCTAAATCACTCACCCAGATCTTAAACATCTGGCTCTTTGAACTTCTGCATAGAACGTCTCCCAGAATCTTGGTGTGTGAAAAGTTCTCCTGGTAAACTGCTTTGCTCCAGGCAGCTGTGGTTACTTGGTTAATATGGCAACCCCTCACGTCTACAGCTGCGGCTACTTTAGGCTCCTCAGGGCAGTGTGTGTGAAGAATGCATCCAGGGACTTACTTGTGAACTTGTAAACTCCGAAGATTGAAAGACCAGCACTTTAAGGTGTGTGTAAAAATGCCCTTTGTCTGTCTGACAGGAGAACAAAGAGGTGTTTGCTGCATTGGTCCCAAATGTAAGAGTTGGAGACAAAATAATTCACTTCTTCTAGACAACCAGCAAAGTAGTTAAGATGATCTCTTTTATGGGGCCAACTAGTGTTAATGCCAGTAGGCAAGCTTCCAGGCCACACAGGGCCCTTCCTTCAGCATGCAACATGTCACAACAGTATAGATGGTTTAAACCTCCCTAAGCCAAAAATAAAATGCTGGCTTAAACCAGTTTTTTTAAACCAGTTTAAAACAAAAGAAATATGTTATTGGTTTTGTTGTTTGACAATCCTGCAAGCTGCTTCTTTTGTTTGTGTCTTCCTTGCCCTTTATTTATACCTGTAGATCAGAAATGAGGAAACATTTTTCCTCCCAGGGACCACTATGAAAATTGGTACAAGCTGTGAAAGCTGCATAGAAGTTGGGGTAGAGGTCCATTCAGAGTGGGGAGAGGAAGAGGAAGATCTAGATCATGGGTGACTGGTAACTGCTAAGAGTGGGAAGCCACAGGAGTGGGGACTGGGCATGGGTTCTATAGGGCTTCTGAAAAATGGGGTACATGCTCCCTGCATCCTCCCATCAGTTGCCTGTTGGCTAGATTATGGATCTATGTCATTGATCCATCCCCTATCTTTATGTGCATGTCTTCATCTCTGTTCCCTTCCCCCGAGCTCAGCCTTTCGTTGCCTGGGGTAGGAACTGGAAATGAACCTAATAGAAAACAGCCACAGACTGCATCTGACCCCTGAACCAGAGGTTTCCTATCTCCATTGTAGATTAAAGAAAGTGACAGACATTTCTTAAATGTTTCCTTGTGAGCTAACCTTGAATTTGCGTTATAATTATACTCTGTTGCTTAAACAACATTCTACCTAGGTGAGGTTTATCCACTTTGCTCCTATTGTGCAGGGTTGTTTTTTTAATATATTCAGGTGTATTTTCAAATTCTATAGTAGAATTAATTAAAATAACATTTTAATCTAAGTTCTGCACATTATTTCTCTTGAGGACGCTATTTCATTTCTCATATGGCATTCTCTGGGTTGCATTTTTTAGGGGTCACTGTTCCATCAACAGCTTGGACATTCTGACAGAAGACATGGATGTAGAACTTGAACGAAAAAGGCTCTTTGGTGGAATAACAGGAAATGACATCCTTCTGCTGCACAACCTCAGGAAATGTTACCGAGGGTTCAGCAAGAGGAACATTGCTGTGAAAGACATTAGTTTGGGGATACAGAGAGGAGAGGTAAATGACTCAATTTATTTTCTTTTTATTTAATTTCCCTCTTTTGTGTTGTAATTGTGTACTCATAAGCAATTCTTCAGGCATGTTCAAAAATGCCTGAAATCAAAGCTCTGTGATTAGTTCAGAAATGTACCAATTGTTAGGGATGGGAGAACAGTTCGCAGTCCAGTCATTCGGTTCTAGAGGTGGGACCCCAGGGCAATTATCGGCTACCAGATTTACTGGATTCCGGTTTCCAAAAAACCGGATTCCCGGATTAAATCCGGTATACCGGTACCGGATTTATTCCATTGATTTCAATGGGGCACTGTCCCCATTGAAATCAATGGAATAAAAAAATTCCTCCCCCCCCCAGGCTGTGCGGGTGGAAGGGGGGACACCCCCACCCAGCCTGGATTTTTTTAAAAAAAATTCCCCTAAGTGACTCTCCGGTCTCCGCCGGCAACCCAGAGCCAGCCCAGAACTTCCGCGTTTCCCCGGAAGGCCTACTAGCATCTGAAGCCGGCAACCACAGCCAGTGCTGAGGCCCCGGACCGCCGCCACTGCCACCCGGAGCTGAACTGGAAGGTAGGATCCTGGGAACTTGTTGGAAGTAGGGTGATCCCTGGGGGGGGGTGTTAACCCCCCCCAGGGATCATACAGTACAGGTCTAATACTTACCGGCTGCTGCTGGGATGGCCGCTGGTGCTGGGCTGGCTCTGGGTTGCCGGCGGAGACCGGAGAGTCACTTAGGGGGATTTTTTTTTTTTAAAATCCAGGCTGGTCAGGGTGGGTGGGTGGTGTCCCGGGTTTTTGGTGGGGTTTTTACATTGCAGCCATTCATTTAAATGACCGCAATGTAAAAAAAAATCCAGTACCCGGAATCCAGTAACCAGGCTGGATTACCGGGTTGAATCCAATAATGCTGGTATACCCAGTACCAGCATTATCAGATACCGGAAGATCCGGTTGTCCCAGCCCTATTCGGTTCGGTTCGGTCGCCGAGTTTGGGTTTGGTCATTCAGATCAGTCGCTGAATTCATGTTCGGCCGTTCGGTTCGGTAGAGTTCGGTTTGGTTCGGCCGTTCAAAATTTTATTGCATGGTCCTGTGATCTCGTCAGAAGCCGGAAACCGGAAATTCGAGTGCGTGTGGAGTTTTTATGGTGAGACAACATGTGTGGTGTGGCTGGCTGGCTTTCTGGGTTTGTTTTGTGTGGTTTGGCTGTGTTTGACTGTGTTGTCTTGGCTGGTTGGTGAGTGTTGGTGGGTGTTTGGCTGGAGTGCTTGTTTTTTTTAAAAAAAGAAGACTCAGAGTCAGCCTGTGCTGATCAAACACCGGGGGCCAACATGGTGCTTCCAGAGTTGGAGGAAGAGGTTGCTGCTGCTGTGGCCACTGCAGCACCTTCGGTGGTGGAGGAGGAGCAAGAACTGGGCACAGGAGGTGCTGCCACTCCTGCCAGGTTTGTAAACTTTTTTTTTACTTTGAGGACAATAAGAATACTATCCTTTAGAGTGAGCTCACTGGCATGTGGGTGGGTGCGTGGGTGGTGGGTTGGACTGGGCAGTCAGGCACAAACAGTGGGCATCAGCGGGTGGCAGGGCAGTGGATGTCTGCCACAGAGAGAGGAGGGTACTGTAGTGTGGGGGGTTCTTCCAGAAGTCAGGCACGAGCTTGAGCACTCCAACCCAAACAAGTGCCAGCCATCCCTAGCAAGGGTCTCCACTCTCCAGTTGCCATACAGGCAGGATTTGCATGTGCCAGACAGGGTCTTTCCAGTTGCCATCCCTAGTGCCCCAGGGAGGGCAGGATTTGCATGTGCCAGCCAGGGTCACCGTCTCCAGTTGCCATCCCTAGAACCCCAAGGAGGGAGGACTAGAGGCATCCTTATAAATGCATGATTTTACTTAGGTGTTCTTTTTGTGTTCCCATTTCAGAGAGGGTGAGGAATTGGATGCCGCCCCCGGCGCTGGTGCCAGGCCCAGGAGGACACAGAGACAGAGGTCGCCAGTGCCACCCCCAGACAGACGGTGGACAAAGTTCGATGTCTGGCAGTTTTATGAGAAGGGTGATGGAATCGCCATCTGCAAGGTAAGGCACAGAGGCTGGAACAACATGGAATGGCTTGCCCTATGACCTGTTAGGAATGGAAGTCCCCTGAAGAGAGAGATTGGCCACCGAGTACACCCACTTGTGTAGATAGAATGCAGGCAGGGCTTGACAGACCATTGGTCTGACACTGTATGGCACTTCTATGCTCTTTAGACCTGCCAGAAACAATTTAGGCTGCAGCGCGAGGGGACCACATCGGGGCTCATTGCCCATGTGGAGAAACAGCATGGCAAGAGTAAGGCAGCAGCCTGACTCTGGCGAGGTCCTGATAGAACATCAGCAGTGCCAGAAGAGACAACGTTGAAGGCCTTCCCCTTCCTCCTCCTTCAACTCCGCCGAGGAATCCATCGAGGAGGAGGAGTCATCCGCAGTAAGGGCTTTTAGGGCCCAAGTGGAGAGGCCCATGAGGGACTTAATGGGCAGCCTAAGGCTCATGGAGGATCAACTGGTGGCACGGTTCAAGGAGCTTGAGGTATGGGAACGCCAGGTAAAGGCATATTCCCAGTACCTCCAGACGGAGATCCACGGCATGGACCTGTACAGCAGTCAGTCTCCAAGTGGCAGGAGGCCGTGGCAGGGGCTGTGAACTTTGCCAAAGATAACAGCTACCAAATGCCACAGGACATGACCGCCCCTAGGGCACATGAACCCATTTTGCCTTTCCCCCATGTTCCGGGGGACAGGCCCACATAGAACTAAGTTAAGTTTCCTTTATTTTGTATATATATAAATGTTTGGTTTTGGTTTTATAAAGTTGTGTGTTGTTGTTGTTGTTTTGTTTAAAATGCTTTAATAAAAGTTATATTTGTTGTTATGAGCTTTGTTTGACCTGAACAATCTTTTATCCCTCTGTGCTGAAGTTCTGGCTGGCAGGTGGCAGAATCTCATACAGCTTGTCGATCCCTACCAGCAGCACCTGGCACCACATGTAGCATAGTTAAGGTATTAACCCAAAGATGTGCCAGGCAGCAGCAGGGTCTCAACTTGCAGACAGCCCCCCAGGAAGGGCAGGGCTTGTGTCTGTGTGGGTGTGCCAGAGAGAAAGAGAGAGAGACTCCTTGGCAGCGGGCAGCAAGCGGCAGGAGTTGGTGGTTGGAGGGGCTTTTATTTCCAGCAGCTTCAGTGGGCATCCGCAGGTGGGTGCAGAGGAGTAGGCTTTTTGGGGGGGGCAAGCTGGCATGCGGGAACTGGTCTTCTGGATGCAGTGGAATGGAATGCATCCCCCAGTGACTGGAACGATGGTCTCAGAATCTCATTGATGGTTCTTGGGATGGGCGGGTATGACTGATTCAGGTACAATAGAATGACAGCCTATGTGAGTTTAATAATAATTATGTCCCTAGAACTGGTACATGATTGGGCACACTTCATTCAATCAAGTGACAGGTGGTAGCAGCAGGTACAGGAAGGTGGTAGCAGCAGGTACAGGAATGCACACAGGCATGTATACGTTGTGTTATATTGATATATTCCATCTCATTCTGGTAGGTTTGCTGCTGGATGTGGGCAATGGGCATCGTTCGGGCGCATGAGCACAGATGGGTATTCTTCCTGGTTCTGGCAGGTGGCAGCTCGAGCAGGATACACCTACCTCTCCCCCTTCACCCCCATCTCTCTCATTCTAGCAGGGAGTCTCTCTCTCACTCCCTGGCCATATAGTGCATGTGACAGTATGGGTGGGATCATGTCTCTCTCCCCTTCTAGCAGTGGGGAGACTTTCTCTCTCTTATTTCTCTCTCTCTCTTTGTCTCTCTCTCTTGCCATGAACAGCATGTTGTGTAAAAAAAAAGGTGGAATGACAGAGCCCCGTGAGCAGAATGACAGGGCACAAGAACCCTGAGGGTGGGTCCTGGGCTGGGGCTAGAGTGGCAGGTTCTAGATATTTGACACAGCCCTCCCTGACAGTAACATAGGCCCCAGAACCCTGATGGTGGGTCCTGTGCTGGAGTGACTGTTTCTTGATGCCATGGCACAGACAGCATATACGCCTGGGGCCATTGGCAGCAGCAGCAGACATTGGTTTCCAGGGTACAGAACCCTTGACACAGACTATATATAGTCCTGGGGGCCATTGGCAGCAGCAGAAGACAGTGGGTTGCCAGGGTACAGAACCCTTAGCACAGAAAGCATAGGTGTAGGTAGGTGACATTGGCAGCAGCAGCAGACATTGGTTGCTAGGGTACAGAACCCTTGGCACAGACAGCATATAGGCCTGAGGGCCATTGGCAGAAGCAGAAGACAGTGGGTTGCTGGGGTACAGAACCCTTAGCACAGACAGCATATAGTCCTGGGGCTGGGCCATTGGCAGTAGCAGCAGCAGACATTGGTTTCCAAATTTTCCAGGGTACAGAACCCTTAGCACAGACAGCATATAGGCCTGAGGCCGGGCCATTGGTACTAGCAGCAGCAGAGTAGCAGACATTGTTTACCGGGGTACAGAACCCTTTGCAAGGACAGCATAGCATAGGTAGGTGACATTGGCAGCAGCAGCAGACATTGGTTGCCAGGGCAGACAGGCAGTGTGGCATGAGAGGCAGTAGGGCAGGCAGGCTGGGACATTGGCAGCAGGGCACTCAGATAGGCTAGCAAAGACTGCAGCGTGAGAGAGAGCCAGTCAGTGTCACATAGGCAGGCTGAGATAATGTAGCCATAGGCCGGCTGGAAGTCTTACAGTTTGTTTCCCAATGCCACCCTGCATCATGAGGTCAGTCAGATAAGATAGCCGATGCTGTATAGTATATGAGAGAGAGGGGGGGATGGAGGGGGCAGGGTGGGTGCCAGGCATTGGGAGGGAGGGACAGCACCTCAGCAGCACAGGAGCAGTAGCCCTAGCCCAGATTGAGGAGGAGGAGGAAGAGCCCCATCCCAAGACTGCCCCTGGCATGGAATGGTGTGTGCCACTGCACCATCACTCCTTGTCCAGGGGAAGCTCAGGGAATACCATCAGTGGAAGGTTGACCTTTAGGAACAACAACTGCTCCATCACCTTGGGCTCCAGTCTCAGGCGGTGCGGGGAGCAAATGTCCCCCACCACAGAGAACACCCACTCACTGAGGACACTGGTTGGTGGGCAGGACAGGATACCCTTGGCCACTTTGGACAGGGCCAGCCATATGTTGGCCTTGCCAGGCCAGTAGACAAAGGGATAACTTCTGGGATCAATGCATGACTCCTCCTCCAGGTAGGTCTCCACTGCTGCTGAGATGCCATCATACTCCCTCTGGTAGCTCTGGGTGGGCACCACCTGTCCCACTGCCCTCAGTCATGCTGTTTGCCCTTTTGTGCTTGGCCCCATACTCCCCAGAATGGCCTGCACACAGGAGGAGCTGCTGGCAATAGGGGTGCTGCTGCTGCTGCTCATCCTGCTGCTGGTGCTGCTCCTACTGCTAGGGCTGAGGGCAGGGATAGACCCAGATGGCTGGAAGGGGTCGCTGATCCCACTCCCACCATCCACAGGGGCATCCTGCTGCATAGTCTGCTCTGCCTGCCGGACCTTCTGCACCAGTGCAACCTTCCGGAGGCCATAGACCACTGTCTCGTGTGCCATGCTGTCCTTGATCCTGGGGTCCAGCATGGTGCCAGGACATATTCCTCCCAGTGCAGGAGCTCGTCAAAGTGTGCTCTCAGCTCTGCCTTCAGCTTCCACGCCAGGTCAAGCACCTCATCAGACATCTTCCTGCCCTGAGTGCCACAATCCTGCCCCCGAGAATCTTGTCCAGGCTCCTCTGGAGACTATGGACCAGCGGGGTCACCTGGCTGAGGGTGGCGGTGGAGTTGCTCACGGTCTTCATCACTGCCAGGAACGGTCTCAGGATGAAGACCGTGTGAGCAAGGATCTCCCATTCCTCCCTGTTGTACCCTGGAGAGGCCTCTATGTCTGTCTCCAGTTCCACCTGATGCAAGACAGATTTCTGCTCAAGAAGCCGCTCGAGCATCAGGAAGGTGGAATTCCACCTGGTGGAGACATCTTGGACCAGATGGCACACCAGGGAACCTTGCTCAGCCTACTTCTCCTGAAGGAACTCATTGCCCTTTATGCTCCTGTTGAAGATAAGGGTGCCTGGCCCAATCCCCTTATCCTCCAAGCCCAGAGCATCCCTGACCACAAGATGGAGACTGTGTGCAGCACAAGGGATGCTTGTGAAGCCCCCATTATGGACTGCCTTCAGTATATTGGCCATGTTGTCCGTGACCACACACCCCTTGGTGAAGGCCATGCCTGGCATGACTCACTCCCTCACCATGGCGGACAGCGATGTCTTGAGGTTCCTTGAGGTGTGGGGGCTGTCCATTCCTTGTGCTTAAAGCAGGGCCCACCTATACCCTGCTTCAGGACCCCTCCTGCCACTGCCAAGTGCTGCCTCTGGGTCCTGCCACCAGTGTGCAGTCACTGCCAGGTAGGCATGCTGTGCATTTCTACTTGACCACAGGTCTGTTGTAAAATGGACCATGCCTCCCCCCAGCCCCTGCCAGCTAGAGCTGTAGCAGAATGTTGCAGCAGTAACTATTTCTGCCGGAAACAGCATTTCCGCAGCTAGTGGTATGGCGTGCCAGAGGCTTTCATTCCGCTAGTTTCATTCCGCTACTTCCGCAGTTCCGCTAATTTCATTCCGTTACTTCCACAGGCTTCACAAAATAGCAGAAACATGACATTTTCGCTACTTCCGCCATTCTGCCCGTGTCACAAAATAGCAGAACAGCGGTTTTCTGGCAGTTTCCACAATTTTTCTGCAATTCCGCAATTTACAGAATGCCAGCGGAATTAGCAGAATGTCCGCAGAAAAGACGCGGTGTGGCACGGTGTGGCACGGACAATTCCGAAATGGCAGAATGGAATCGCGGCACAGTAACAGCTGCTGCTGCATCAGCCCTACTGCCAGCTGCTCCCTCACCCACTCCTTCAAAGACCGGTACAGCTGTGGCACCACAGTCCGACTCAGGGTGGAGCGGGAAGGCAACTTAAATTGGGGGGCCAGGAATCCAATCAGCTGCTGGAATCACTTCTCTACAATTGAGAAGGGCTGCCCATCCAGCGCAATCATCTCGGCCAACAGGCGGTTGGTTTTCTCTTAAAAGAAGCCACGCCGCCCTTCAGCACCCAATGGCCTTGGCAGCTACCCCCACTGGCAAGGCTCCTGCTGCTGTTCTGCCCCCATAGTGTTCATGCTGCTAAAGGCATAAGCAGTTGGTTCAGGACGCTTTCCCACTGAAGGAGCCTGGCAACTGGCCGCTGCAGTCGGGAACCCACTGGCATTCACTTCCCCTGCCTTCCCACTTAGCAGCAGAGCACTGTGGCATGACTTCAGGTGCCTCACCATTGCAGTTGTCCCAAGGTTGGTGAGTCCTGCCCACACTTCACCAGCTTACTGCACAAAGTGCACTGCACCTCTCTGGGATCATCTGTCCGCACCAGCTTAAAATGTTCCCAGATGGAGGGTTTCCCCCCGCCCCCCTCCTTCCTTCTGGCCTGTCCCGGGTGATGCACTGCTGCCAGCACTGCTGGGAGGGGCAGAACTTGGTGGTGGCAACAATGACACAGCTCTGGGAGGAGGGACAGCCATCACTTCAGATCCAGACATCTCCTCTGTGGCACTAGTGTCTGCCTCTGATCCATGATCACGGTGATGTCCCATGAAGTACTGGGACCCTGAGGCTAGACTGCCCATGCCCACCATGCTTCTGGCACTCTCCCTGTGCCCCCCTCTATAGCTGCTGCTGCTGCTACTCCTCTCCCTACTGCCATTGCCCAGGNGAAGGTTGACCTTTAGGAACAACAACTGCTCCATCACCTTGGGCTCCAGTCTCAGGCGGTGCGGGGAGCAAATGTCCCCCACCACAGAGAACACCCACTCACTGAGGACACTGGTTGGTGGGCAGGACAGGATACCCTTGGCCACTTTGGACAGGGCCAGCCATATGTTGGCCTTGCCAGGCCAGTAGACAAAGGGATAACTTCTGGGATCAATGCATGACTCCTCCTCCAGGTAGGTCTCCACTGCTGCTGAGATGCCATCATACTCCCTCTGGTAGCTCTGGGTGGGCACCACCTGTCCCACTGCCCTCAGTCATGCTGTTTGCCCTTTTGTGCTTGGCCCCATACTCCCCAGAATGGCCTGCACACAGGAGGAGCTGCTGGCAATAGGGGTGCTGCTGCTGCTGCTCATCCTGCTGCTGGTGCTGCTCCTACTGCTAGGGCTGAGGGCAGGGATAGACCCAGATGGCTGGAAGGGGTCGCTGATCCCACTCCCACCATCCACAGGGGCATCCTGCTGCATAGTCTGCTCTGCCTGCCGGACCTTCTGCACCAGTGCAACCTTCCGGAGGCCATAGACCACTGTCTCGTGTGCCATGCTGTCCTTGATCCTGGGGTCCAGCATGGTGCCAGGACATATTCCTCCCAGTGCAGGAGCTCGTCAAAGTGTGCTCTCAGCTCTGCCTTCAGCTTCCACGCCAGGTCAAGCACCTCATCAGACATCTTCCTGCCCTGAGTGCCACAATCCTGCCCCCGAGAATCTTGTCCAGGCTCCTCTGGAGACTATGGACCAGCGGGGTCACCTGGCTGAGGGTGGCGGTGGAGTTGCTCACGGTCTTCATCACTGCCAGGAACGGTCTCAGGATGAAGACCGTGTGAGCAAGGATCTCCCATTCCTCCCTGTTGTACCCTGGAGAGGCCTCTATGTCTGTCTCCAGTTCCACCTGATGCAAGACAGATTTCTGCTCAAGAAGCCGCTCGAGCATCAGGAAGGTGGAATTCCACCTGGTGGAGACATCTTGGACCAGATGGCACACCAGGGAACCTTGCTCAGCCTACTTCTCCTGAAGGAACTCATTGCCCTTTATGCTCCTGTTGAAGATAAGGGTGCCTGGCCCAATCCCCTTATCCTCCAAGCCCAGAGCATCCCTGACCACAAGATGGAGACTGTGTGCAGCACAAGGGATGCTTGTGAAGCCCCCATTATGGACTGCCTTCAGTATATTGGCCATGTTGTCCGTGACCACACACCCCTTGGTGAAGGCCATGCCTGGCATGACTCACTCCCTCACCATGGCGGACAGCGATGTCTTGAGGTTCCTTGAGGTGTGGGGGCTGTCCATTCCTTGTGCTTAAAGCAGGGCCCACCTATACCCTGCTTCAGGACCCCTCCTGCCACTGCCAAGTGCTGCCTCTGGGTCCTGCCACCAGTGTGCAGTCACTGCCAGGTAGGCATGCTGTGCATTTCTACTTGACCACAGGTCTGTTGTAAAATGGACCATGCCTCCCCCCAGCCCCTGCCAGCTAGAGCTGTAGCAGAATGTTGCAGCAGTAACTATTTCTGCCGGAAACAGCATTTCCGCAGCTAGTGGTATGGCGTGCCAGAGGCTTTCATTCCGCTAGTTTCATTCCGCTACTTCCGCAGTTCCGCTAATTTCATTCCGTTACTTCCACAGGCTTCACAAAATAGCAGAAACATGACATTTTCGCTACTTCCGCCATTCTGCCCGTGTCACAAAATAGCAGAACAGCGGTTTTCTGGCAGTTTCCACAATTTTTCTGCAATTCCGCAATTTACAGAATGCCAGCGGAATTAGCAGAATGTCCGCAGAAAAGACGCGGTGTGGCACGGTGTGGCACGGACAATTCCGAAATGGCAGAATGGAATCGCGGCACAGTAACAGCTGCTGCTGCATCAGCCCTACTGCCAGCTGCTCCCTCACCCACTCCTTCAAAGACCGGTACAGCTGTGGCACCACAGTCCGACTCAGGGTGGAGCGGGAAGGCAACTTAAATTGGGGGGCCAGGAATCCAATCAGCTGCTGGAATCACTTCTCTACAATTGAGAAGGGCTGCCCATCCAGCGCAATCATCTCGGCCAACAGGCGGTTGGTTTTCTCTTAAAAGAAGCCACGCCGCCCTTCAGCACCCAATGGCCTTGGCAGCTACCCCCACTGGCAAGGCTCCTGCTGCTGTTCTGCCCCCATAGTGTTCATGCTGCTAAAGGCATAAGCAGTTGGTTCAGGACGCTTTCCCACTGAAGGAGCCTGGCAACTGGCCGCTGCAGTCGGGAACCCACTGGCATTCACTTCCCCTGCCTTCCCACTTAGCAGCAGAGCACTGTGGCATGACTTCAGGTGCCTCACCATTGCAGTTGTCCCAAGGTTGGTGAGTCCTGCCCACACTTCACCAGCTTACTGCACAAAGTGCACTGCACCTCTCTGGGATCATCTGTCCGCACCAGCTTAAAATGTTCCCAGATGGAGGGTTTCCCCCCGCCCCCCTCCTTCCTTCTGGCCTGTCCCGGGTGATGCACTGCTGCCAGCACTGCTGGGAGGGGCAGAACTTGGTGGTGGCAACAATGACACAGCTCTGGGAGGAGGGACAGCCATCACTTCAGATCCAGACATCTCCTCTGTGGCACTAGTGTCTGCCTCTGATCCATGATCACGGTGATGTCCCATGAAGTACTGGGACCCTGAGGCTAGACTGCCCATGCCCACCATGCTTCTGGCACTCTCCCTGTGCCCCCCTCTATAGCTGCTGCTGCTGCTACTCCTCTCCCTACTGCCATTGCCCAGGGATCAGGACCTGCCTCTAGCAGCCAGGGTGGGATCCACCAGCACTGGACTGCTGAGGATCGCCTCCACAATGGGGGACATTGGTGGCCCTGGAGGAACATCAGAAGCAGCAGCACCTGCTCCTTCAGTCACAGCAGAGACAGCCACAGCCTCATGTACTGAAGGCCTTCCAGTGCCCTGCGTGGCAGTGGAGGACACTGCCAGGAAGTGACGCTGAGCCGCTGAAGTCTGTTACCCTAAAGCAGGCCTGCTGAGATTGGGGCGTGGTGACGTGCTTGGGCTGCTGCTGCTGCCTGCTGCCACTCCACGGTCACGGCCCCTACCACCTCTCCCACGTGCCCCATTGTCTGTCTTACAAGCAGCAGACCCACCTCTCCTACTTGTCTTCTCCATGTCTTCCAAAACACACACACAGATTTTATAAAAAAAATTTACTCAAATTTTAAATCTAATATTATATCTCTGTCTACACTAAATCTAACTGCTATTAACTATTCTAAAACCTATTGAACTAAATGGAATATCCTAATAATTAACTACAAAGACCTTGTCCTACAAACACACTGTATCTCTATCTATCTCTATAACTAAGCTAACTACTATGTATATCTATCTAGTAACTATCTATCTAATAACTATCTATCTATATATACAATATTACACAGGGGGAAACACAAAGAACACAGGGAGGGGTACAAAACTGAAATGAAAATCAATCTAATAATAATCCTACTCTAAATAAATCCAAAACTTAAAACAGGGGAAGGGAATCAGGGATGGAATAAGAGGGAGAGGGAAAGGATTCAATGGAGGGGGGAGGGAGGAAGGAAGATTGAACACAGGGAACACAGGGAGGGGTAAAAACAAAAAATAACACCTAAATCTATCTAATATAATCTAAATAAATGATAATATGGAGGTAAATGGGTTGGATGGGTGAAATAGGAGGAGAACGGCAATGGATTAGGAATAGGAAGGAACAAAAACTGCTGGGAGAGGGACCCTTCTGAAACACCTGCTGTTCAGGAACAGTGACTAGCTCCGAAGGTGTGGGCAGGGGGGAGGGCAATGACTTTTGTTACTTGCTGCGCCTGCCTCACCGTAAGCCCCATTGACTCCATGCAGCTTAGCCCGTGGCCAATCACAGACTGCAAAGCCAGTGGTCTGAGGAGAAAAGAGATGGTGATTGGGCAGACTGGCTGCTACTCCAAGCCTCTCCCACCCCTGGTGCCTGGAAGTCTGGTCCTCAGCTGACTCCCCCTCCCTGTCACGTTTTGCCTTCCAGTGACACGTTTTTGACACCCGAACACATCCGAACTTGATCTGAACCGACCAAACTGTTTGGTCATTTCAGAGTTCAGAATCAAGTTTGGTTTGGTCGGTTCAGGTTCGGGTTTGGTCGCCTGAACAGACCGAGTTCGGGTCGAACTCCGAACTTCCAAACTGTGTTCGCACATTGCTACCAATTGTAGTCATTTCTGATAAATCAATAATTGGGAAGAAGTGAAACCATTACTTGGGACTAGAGCTGAGAAATGTACCCACAAAAACGGGTATACCGATCGGCTATCTGATGTGTGAATTGACTTGAAAATATCAGGTACCAATTGGTACCCAATTGCAACCCATTTCGGGTACCTCATGTCCCAGATAGGGCTGAATCAAGAATCATTCTGATTCTCACAAGATTCTCCTGAGGACTAACAAACATTACTGAGATCTTGTCAAGATCTCAGTAACGTTCCAAGATCTCACAATAATCTCAAGAAAATTTAAACGAATTGGCCACCAGGGCTGTTCTGTGCATGTGCGGCCCTTTTCCAAAATGACACCAGCAGCATTGGCGCCATTTTGGAAAAGGGTAGCCATTCTGCTGCCCCATTTGTGCATGTGCAGACTGGCTGCCATTTTTCAAAATGGCGCCGATGCTGATGGATCCATTTTGGAAATGGTTTGTGCATGAGAAGAATGGCCCCATCCACCATTTTTTGCATGCACAGTGGAGTTTTTATATTTTTTTTGTTCACTGTGAAGCAGCTGCCTCCTCAGTGAACTTGACTCCTCGCCTGCTCCCTAAGGGCCGCTGCCGACAACAGAGAGCACATCGCTTCCGGCAGCATGGGGAGCATGGAAACACTCCCTGTGCTGGCTTTTCTCACAACACGGGACTCAGGAGGTGCTTCAGCACCTCATATAAAAGTGGCTTCAGAGAGAGACAGCCAGGTGAATAAAAGGGTTGGGTTTTTTTGTTTGGTTTTTTTAAAAACCAAGTGCAGGGGCGGGTGATATTCTCACTTTTCTTGGTGAGAGTCAGGGCAATTCTCGGCTTGTTCTCATTTGCAAGAATGAGCTGAGAACTGTGATTCTCATCAAGAACGGCAATAATTCAAGAAGCGAGTTTCAACCCCAGGCTCAGAATGCTGACTTTGAGCACCAATTTTTTCCGTTTTCTGTCCAAATTTACTGATCGGTAGCTGGAAAAATAAGAAAAAATGGTACTTGAAATTACTGATTGTGGGAGGTATCTGGGTACCTGATTGGTGATCAAGTAGCCTGTCAAATACCCGAGACAGTACTTAAAATGTGGATATTAGCAAATGAGCTACCTGTTTCAGCTCTGCTTGGGACACTGCCCATGTCTAAAAAACTGTTCAAAGATTGATTACCAATCTGTGGGACTTGGACCTGAGAGACCAGGGTTGGAATGAACTACCTCACCAGCAGGTGGTTGTGAGGGTGTTCTAGGGGTATTTTCAGATGTTACGAGATCATGCTCAACCACAGTGAACCACGCCCAATCCCACGGTGGGGCCAAAGCGCCCTGAATGTCTGTTTGGCGGCTGCCAGATGTTCCCCATGGTCAATACCCACATGAGGTCATTTTCAACCACGCTTCCCGGTCTCCCCGCCGGACAATCTCTGGAAGCGTGGTCAAAGAGATTCCCACTGGGAAACAACAAAAAGTAATGTTTGGACAGCAATTACTGGCCAGAACCAAAGAAAATTATCCCCAGACAGGGACAAAGCACACAGCGTCGCTGCCAGGCAACCAGCAACAACACAGCCACCAGAGGGAGATTTAAAGGGAAACCTGCAGCAGGGAAGTGTGGTGGGATGGAGTGAGGAGGGAGGCAGAAGAGATCAGCAGGAGAGAATGCGAGGATGGAGGAGACAGTGGCAGGGGCAGTGGTGGAGGGAGCGCAGGCAGGGAAGGGGGAGGGGGAGGCGGGGGTCATGCTGAGGATGGAGGAGGTGAAGGGACAACACCCGCAGCAGCTGGGACAGGATGCCCCGGGGGAGGAAGCACCCTGGAAATGGGTAAGGGGAAACAAGGGGAGGGGAATGGGGGACACAGGGGTACCAAGGGGGGG
>QEPC01007782.1:2278477-2314580 GCA_003113815.1 Sphenodon punctatus
GGGGAGGGGGAGGGAATTAATTTATTTCATTGGTTTCAATGGGGACACAGCGCCCCATTGAAACCAATGAAATAAATCCGGTACCGGTATACCAGATTTAATCCGGGAATCCGGTTTTCGCAGAACCGGTAACCGGTAAATCCGGTAGCTGGTAATGGGCCCGGGGTCCCACCACTAAACCATACTATCTGGTTCTTCCCTTTCTGGAAGGTGTGCAGAGATTTCTTCTTTCAAAAGTGGAGCTGAGAAAATTGCTTCCAGGTAGTTAACAACAAATTAGAGAAGATGAGATAACAGCATGTTACTGATGACTCTTAACTAGTCAGTGATTAGTAGGAAGTGTCTAGCCTGCAGGTCATTTTTGCCAATATAAACTTATCTGCCAGGCACACTACCCCCTTAAAATATCACTAAACTAGTAAATTAAAATAAATTAGTCAAATTAAAATTGCACCACTGAAAAGCAAATGCCCAGTTCTCGAGCCCACACCCCCAGGGCTTCTGGAGTAGCACCAGCAGCTCAGCAACAATGCTAGTTCCTGGCTCAACCAGGAATATTACCCTGTGGAGGCCCACCTCTTGTCCCAGCCTGGCCACATGCTGCCTCCCTGTCTATCACAGCCCTAACCATGCCTCCCAGCTTTGTGGTAGGCTGCCATCTAGCATATAAAGCTTGCTGGACAAATCATCTGACCTGTTCCCTTTCCTGTCTGATCCCTTGACTAAAGCCTGTGTCTTGCTCCACTCCTGTGTCTTGCTTTGCTCAGATTCTGCCCCACACCTTGGCCTTGTCTCTCTATACCTGCCCTTATTCCTGAATCTGCCTATGTCTCAGACTCTGAACTACAGCTGAATCGATGATTTGCTGCTAATACTGTTTCCATCAAAAACAGACCATTTGCTGTCTTCTGCGTGATGCGAAACATACAGTTTTGTCGGCGCCCCCCCAAATAAGATGAGGACACACCCAATGGGATTAAACGGCCGCACTCTTTATTGAATATTAACAAACAGGAAGGGGGGTATGGGGGTACCCCTCCCGCCTCCCCCCCTTCCTGAACTGGGGTCCTTATTTCTACTAACCTTATTAACTACTACTTAAAAAACCCCTTTGGAGGAGGTCCCCTCTCCTCCCCTCTCAGTCCCCGCACTACTGTGTGTACCTCTTCCCCTGTTTCTCAATTAAATCGAGAGGGTAACCTCCTGTTCCTTCTTTACTATTAACTTACGCCCTGCCTCATGCCCCGGGTTTCCCCAGGCTGGGCGGGTTGTTCGTGCCTGCCCCATCTCTGGGGTTAATTTCAACAAAGTTTGAGAACACCGTTACCCGCTGTTTGGCAGATGCTCCTCCCAGCAGGTGCGGCCCTCCATCTCTCCCTTCGGGTTGGCCATACAGTGGGCCATGCTGTGGCGACTATGCCATGGACCTTCCCATCTCTAAAGGAGATGCTGCTACCCATGCTATTCTAACTTATAACTTTGAACCTTGTAACTTCCAACTGTTGTGCTGACCTCTGCCCCTCGCCACCAAAACCGCCAGCTTCGCTTGGCTGGTTTGCCTCCACACCAAAACCACCGATTATCTGCCTCAAGTGTTGCAGGACCCCGAGGTACAAATCGCATCCCACGTTTGATAGGTGAACCCCATCACCTCTGAAGAGTTCGTCCCTATCGTACCGCATATCAACATGTTTAATAATCCAACCTCCCCGAGCTGCAGCCAATTACCAATTTTGGCGTTGGCTCTCCGTCTGGCCTGGTCGACCCGACCTGGGCGCTCTGCTGTGGCCCATACTCTCCTCAGGAACATTTCTGACCAGACAATTGTGCATGCTGGGAACCTGCCCTGTATTACCTTCAAATCCAACTTCGCCTGTTTCGTCAGGCCCAGTCCTGTTACTCTGGGGAGGTTGTTTTCCCCAAGGTGGATCACCATCACCTCTGGGGCCAGGAAGGTTTCCTTCACCCCTGTTAACGTCGGAAGGAGTTGGTCCCATAGCATCCCCTCCTACCGAGCCAGAAAATACTTGCTCGTTCACTTAGGCCCAGCTGGGTACCCCACCCGCTGCGTGCAGCCTTCTTCCCTGCCCAGTGGATGATGCTGTGTCCAATGATCCACACAACGCACTGTTCTTGTCTCACTGGTGCTTCTGTAAAAGATATAAAGGGTCAGTAACTCACTGCGGTTGTTAGACCAGGTCGACTGACCCGTGGTCGCGTTTCCCTTATATAGGATCAGTAGGCATTTGAGTGCCATCGCCCTATTGCTTGAATTCGTTCACCCGAAAAACCCATGTCTGCTGCGACCGATGCAGCCCCTATCCTAAATGAATGGGCACTGTAGCTACCCTGGTTGAGCCCCGCTATCCTAACGCATCTACTAAGGACCGCCCCAAACTGGTAACGTGTCAGTGGGGATCCATCATCGTGTATGAAAAGTGAGCCCCCAACCCTTGGGCAAGACCCCAAATACCTCCTCATCGCCTCAACGGGGCAGATACGGGGGTCCCCAGCTGGGCGAAGTCTAACACACCGTCCTTTTCCCCTCTGATCGGTCTTGGACCTTCTCAGATGGAGGATGAGGGTATCTCCTTGCCACGAAATGCCCCTTAACTGCAACGCTCGACCTGACCTGTCCCTTTGAGAGTCAACTACCATCTCGCCAATCCGGAAGGCTCCGAACAAAGCGATGCGAAAAGCTGTGGTAAAGAGGTCGCATTCGCTACTGGAGAAACAGACCTTTTCGAGGGCCATTAATATTGGAGGCGTGATTGGGGCCCGGGTATCCCGCCTTGGGGGGGGCTTGGCGGGCCCAACTCTCCTTTAAACGGCTCATGAAGAAACTTTATCAGGGGAGGGGTGGCCCACTAAATGGCTTGTAAAAGTGATGGCTGATATTCTCCCTGCAATTGTGCCCGGGGCCAGTCTGTCTGCCTGCAACTGCATGGTGTACTGTAATAGGCACCCTTCTGCAATGGGAAAACCTGTGTCCCATCCTTTTTGACACCTGAATTCCTGGAATTCGCTGAACGCCTTCTCATACGCCCGCCTGGTTCTGGGCGCGAGGGATCCCTGCACTGCCTGGTAAAGCTCTATAATCCAAGGCTCCATATGTCCCTCGGGCATGGGTCAGGTTTCTCGTTGGCCTCTGGGGCCAGCTGGTGGAAGCAGTCTGCCTGAAATCAAGAAAGGGCATCGGCGATGCCATTGGTAATCCCCGGCATGTGCTTGGCAATGAATAAGACGTTTGCTCTGAAACACTTGAGGACAAAAGCACGCACCAGCCTCATGACCCTCTGCGATTTAGATGACAGCTTGTTGACAACATGGACAACCGCCATGTTATCGCACCAAAATAAGACCCTCCTATTGGCGAATTCAGCTACCCACAACTCGACTGCCACCACGATGGGAAAAAATTCCAGGATTATCAGATCCCGGGTTATCCCTTGTTCCGCCCATGCTGCTGGCCAGGGGGCTGTGCACCACTTTCCTCTGAAGTAAACTCCAAAGCCGTGCCCCCCGCCGCATCTGACTGTATCTAGAGCTCTGCCTCCACCAGGAGTTGCTGCTGCCAGAAACTAACCCCGTTGTAGCCCGCCAAGAAAGATTACCAGGTCACCAAATCCTCCCGCATCTCCGCTGTCACCCTGATGTGGTGATGCAGGGGATGGTCGCTCCCAACCAGGGCATACAGATGGGACATGAATGCTCGACCTGGGCAATGACCCGGCAGGCGAAATTCAGGCTGCCGAGGAGTGACTGCAATTCCCTAACTGTCACCTTTTTTGCTCGCCCCACACTGCCTACCGCCTCCTGCAGCATCCATAATTTATCCTCCATGAGCCATGAAAGGGACATTTCCGTGTCCAGCTCTATGCCCAAGTAGGTCAGTTTAGTTATTGGACCTTCTGTTTTTTCCTGCGCTAAGGGTACCTCTATTTCCCTTGCCACCTCTTGAAATGCCAGCATTGCCTGCTCGCATTCAGTAGTGCCTGCCCTTCCCGCTAAGAGGAAATCATCGAGATAATGCGTGATCCGCCTGCCACTTACGTGGCGACGCGTGATCCACTCCAATACTGTACTGAACTTCTCAAAGGCCGCACATGAGATTGAACAACCCATGGGCATTGCCTTGTCAAAGTAAAATTGGCCCCCAAACTCCATGCCCCACAGCTCGAAGTCATCAGGGTGTACAGGTAGGAGGCGGAATGCCGATTTGATGTCACACTTTGCGAGGAGGGCAGATGTTCCGGAAGCACGCACCATTTCGACCACCGAGTCAAATGATGCATACCTCACCGAACAGAGTTCAAAGGGTATTTCATCATTCACTGACTCACCCTTGGGGTAGGACAAGTGGTGAATCATGCGGAATTCACCCGGTGCCTTTTTTGGCATGATACCCAGGGGGGATATCCGCAGTGTTGGTATAGGCAAGGATTCAAAGGGGCCTTGAATTCTGCCTTCTTTCACCTCTTTGTCGATTTTTTGCTGCACGATATCCTCTTTCCCCACCACGGATTTCAAATTCCTCGCTCTCAGATGATACTGTGGGCCCACCATCGGGATCCTGAAACCCTGTTGGAATCCTTCTACAATATACTCAGCAGTTGCTCTATCGGGGTAATCTTGGGTGGCAGTCTCCAATACCTCATGCCGAACTGGGGTTGCCCACCGTCGCTGGGGGCACGCCTTGTCCTGAGATCCCCTGTCTGGTGTTTGCCTGCCCTTGTGTCCTGTTTCCGTATTGCCGGAAACGGGAGCATGCTGATGTGGAATGATCCCCGCTGCACTGAGTGCATGCATGTTTGAACCTGCACTGGGCACGAAAACACCACCCTCCATCGTTAAAATCCCAACAAGTCAGTCCCACTGGGGACTGTCGTGTCCGGCCCATCGGTGACCCCACCTGCGTGTTCCCTGGTCTGCTAAGGACATGCCCGCTATCCGACCGTGGCGTGTACCTGGTGCAACTGATGCACTCTAGCCAAATGTCGGGGTCGTGCACGTCCCACCTCATTCTAGGGTTGTTAGCTGCCCTCCGCCTAAAGGACTCGTCGTATCGCAGCCACGATCCGGGGTCCCCTGTGCCAAATGCCCTCCGCACTATATCGGAGTACTTGAGCATCTCCAGACCCCTGTCTGGAAATTTGATAAATGTAACTCCCACATAGATTGTGTAGGCCGCCGTCCAAATGGACCGCGAGCTCTCTGCTTTTAGCCTCTTAAACTTTTATTTTTCTTTCTTTTCCTCCTTGTCGTTGCGATTCGAAATCAGGTTGCTGAAAAGGAGGGCAAATATGTCTATATATTCAACACTCCAAATCTTCTCCTTGGTAGCCTGAAGGAGATGCTCCCTCATGGGGGCTGACACATCTGCGTGCCCGCCCGACAGGGGGCGCGCCTCCCCCCTACTTGCACAGTGGTGGGACATTGAGCATCCACAGCACTGGGGGGCTCCCCGCACATGAGCTGCCACCGTGTAACACTGATCCGTGCCGCCCGAGCACCCTTCACAGAGAGCTCGGTGCAGATGTACAGGCGCAGAGGGGCTACCACCACCCCCCTTGCCATCTCCGACCCTTTGCCCCTCTGTCCTGCTCCCTTTTGCATAGGCCCCCCCTTTTTCTTTGCCGGGGGGTTCTTTTTAGCCCCTCGTTTTTTGGGTGGCATGTTAGTCACCTATGTGGCCAAGGATGGGCCAGGCAGAACCTTTCCCTCTCCCACTACTCCCTGTAAATAACCCCCTATTGGGCAACCACTTGGGCACCCAGACTCAGGCCCTGGTGGGCCTTTCACCCAGCCACGGGCCCAGTTGGACCTTTACCCAAACATGGGCCCGGTGGGCCTATTCCACCAGACACGGGCCCTAGCGGGCCTCTTCACCAGACACAGGCTCTGGTGGGCCTTTTCACCAGAACAGGCCTTGGTAGGCCTTTCCACCCACCCCCAGGCCCTGTTGGGCCTTCTCAGGAGCTGCAGAATCTGCTGGGTCTGCCACAGGACGTGTTGGCCTATTCCCCAGATCCCACTGGTCCTGCTGGGTCTTTCGCACCCCAGGCCCTGTTGGGCCAGTCACCTCCACAGGCCCCGTTGAGCCTTTCCTTGTCCCAGGCCCTCGTGGGCTAACTACCTGGGCCCTACTGGGCCTAACCAGCTTCTCCTCCTCCCGAGGGGGGGGGACGTCAGGACACATGCTTCGGCGGTGGACTGCCCTGGCCGCCCGTTGCCCTTCCATGCACCCCACGAGAACAGCCTCCTCTTCGTGCATGAGCCGCGCGATCTGGACCAGGTCGCCCGCTTGTGCCGGACGTCTTCTCCCTAGCTCTGGCCACACAGAATGCTGCGCCAGAGCAGGGAATCTAAAATGGCGCCTGGGATCTCTCTGGTCTCGCAAGAGTCCCGGGCGCTTGCTATTATGGCCCCCGTTGCTCTGCAACAAGGGGGGCCCCTCCTTCCTTAACAGCCTGGCGGCTGGAAAACCCCCACCCATGTCCCTGTCTTTCCCCACTCAGGGGAGTGGGGGGGGTGGCGGTGCCAAACCCCCGCCACGGTTAACGCGGAGGGGGGATTCTCTCTGCTTTCATCAGTTCCCATTCAGGAATGCCTTTCATTCAGTACTTCTGGTACTTTGTTTGGGGTTTTTTGGTACTTCTGCTACTTTAGTCTTATATACTGCCTTTGAATCATAAATGACAGATGTTACAAAAAAACAATGAAAGTGATAAAAGATTGCCATGAGCATTCCCAGTTTCAGTGAAAACATGATAAAAATATGGAATGCAGAAATATCGACTCAGAGACCTACTGGGAATTTGCAGCTCATGGTCTGTTGTTGGTTGGTGCACTCAAAGACCCTGGCTGGGGCCATCTTTGGAGTGAAAATTGTTTGTAGCTGAAAGAACGCCTTTTCTTTTTTTTAAAAAAATGTGCAGTCCTGCACATTCATGCAATAATCCTCGATGTGCAGTACTGCAATCCTTATTGTCCTGAATCTTTTCAAGCCAGAATTGTACTATACAGAGCAAAAATGCTAAATTTAATTTACTTTCCTAATTTAACTGCAGCAGAAACAGAATTAAATGTCCATGGAAATCAGTACAAGAAAATACTACTTGAAGAGGGAAAGAAATTCACTTGGAAGAGCAAGCTCTCGTTAGGGTTTTGAAAGAGTTGAGTGAGTGATGCAGTTGACCATTGGGTTTGCAACTCTGGTGAACATAACTTCAGGGTTCTACTTTGCATTGCATTTTTCTTTCAGTATTAATAAGTTCCTTTGTTAGGGAACTTCAAACAGTTAAAATTACTTTAAAGTACATATGTGTGATTAAGTGTATATATTGTCTACAAACAGGCCAGGAATAAGACTGGAAAAATTAATGCTACTAGAGATGATTTTTCTGCCAAGATAATGATCATGTTTTTGTTTTTTTTATTTGTTCCCATTAGTGCTTTGGGCTTCTAGGAGTGAATGGAGCTGGGAAAAGCACAACATTTAAGATGCTGACTGGTGATGTCATCCCATCCGCAGGACGTGCCATTATCCGGACTCCTACAGGGTAAATAGCAAAGAGCTAGATCAGAAGAGTGCTGCTTAATAAGACTAATGATCAAAAGCAGGAAGGACACAGCATGTTTCCATCCCTTTGTATTGTACTCTGGGGAGCTTTCTCTCTTTTAAATGTTATCCATGATTATTGGAAAGCCTTTGGTAAGAGGGAAAAAAGCTAGAAAGATTTTAAAACCAGCTGAGATGGGTTAAGGAGTTTAACATTATTTAATCCTGTCTGCCAGCTTGGTTAATTGAGAATAGGTTTGTTCAATAGCAACAGAGTGGGAGGTAGAAAGTGGCAGCACGAAATCTACAAGTACACATGTATTTGGTGACACAAGAAACAGCTAAATCGATACCCCAGCAAACAGGTTTCTGCTGTTAGGTGGATGAGCAGCACCTTGGAGAAGAATAGTAAAATACTTGTGAAACCCCAGAGTTCATCAGTGAATTATCAGAAAAGAGGATGATCAGGAAGAGAAGGGGCATCTTGAAAGGAAGGGAAGTACCTTTAATACCTCCATATACCCATTAGCTCTATTTAAACTTATTTTAATAGTAGTTTTTAAACTTTTACTTTTGCATTAGTTTTACAAGAGAATATATCCAACATTGACCCTATACTACTACTACTACTACTACTACTAATTTTTATAGAATAGAATCCAACATTTGCCCTATAGAGGGTGAGAATGGAGTCTGGATTGGGATGGGGGTCAGAGCAGGATCCCACACAAGCAGCACCATGCGACACAGTGCTGCATCCCTACTCCCTCCTGCATGCGTACCTTTTCTCCTCCCAGAAGTCCCAATCGGAGCCGTAAGGGATGGGTGCTGTGCTACACCAGCACTCCTCATGGAGGTGAGGCACAGAGTTGCTCCCCATTGCTGAGGAAGGGGTCCATTCCCCACCACCATGTGTGCAGAGACCAGCTACAGCAGCGCCCCTATGTCTCCAGCTGAGGCTTCCAGGAGGAGGGACAGAGGCTGTTTTTACATGAACTCACTTAATTTGAATGGACTTTTAATGCAAATTAATTAATTGGAGGTTATTATTCAAGATATACCATTTACATGATCATTTTACATGATCATTAAGGCGGATTAAAATTTAATGCGCACTTGCAGTGTGAATGGTCAATGCCTATCAAGGGTCTCTGGGAAGACCATGAAATCCCATGGTGCAGCCCTTCTGAATCTATGTCTTTGTTTCTGCAACTGACTCTCTCTCAGCGGGGTTCCTATCCTATTTACTCTGCAGACAACAGACATTCTTCACATGCCAAGAGGGCACAGGGAATGAACGTGTGTGCTGTCTTTCTTTCCCCATAGTCTTTTGGAGACAGCCCCCCCCCCCCCCCCCCCCACCTGCATGCACTTAAAGGTACAGCATTGTTTTCTACAACCCCCCCTCCCCCATGAGCATTCTAGAAACCTCTCTGTCTGCTACAGTGCCTGCTTTGAGCTACAAATTTGGTGTATCACACAGGGACGGCTGGGATACCATAGCGATACGGATGGCTAGATAGGAAACATGTTTATCTTAGCACTCGATGGCATTTTGGAGTTAGTGTGAATTAAACATTTATACGATCACTAATTCAGATTCACTTTTATGTGAATTAAATGAAATCCTCAAATTAGTTTTCCAGACCCCGTGTTCAATCTTGAATTCGGGGTTACTAATTCAAACTCCAGTGTTTCCACAATCACATTAATTTGAATTAAAAGCCAATTCAATTAATTCAATTTAATACTTGCATAAAAACAGCTTGTGTATTTCTCAGAGGGAGGAGGAAGCACTGTGTCGCTGCTCTAGTCTACGCGACACAGCGTGATTAAGTGTATATATCTTAATATACACAGGGCTACTCTGTGCCCTCCTCCCTTCCCCCCCTCCCCCCTGCTTTGCAAAACACACTCACCCACCTGGAACATTTTGCAGAGTTTTTTTTCCCCATGGGGCCTTAGACCATGGCCCCATCTGGCTTAGCCTTAAACTGGACCTGAATATATATAGTATTTGTTATAAACCAAGCATGAATAAACTCGGATGTGGGGAGCAATTGAAATGATTAAGACTTCATTGTTTAGAGACATAATGTGTCAGAGCCATATACAGCAATGAATGGCTAGTAAGATGATCAGTCAGGGGCTCCTACTAAGAATTGCCTATAATATAAGCATGGTGGGTCACTAATTACATTTCTAAAAGCAACAAGGTTAAAGCTGATTAAAGAAAGTAATTTTGTAAGATAAACAGTGGCATGTTATCAATTCTACTCAATAGCACAGAATATTATAGAGGCCAAAAGCTTAGAGCAATTTTAACAAAAGATAATAGAGATTTATGAAAATAAGATTCTCTGTAGGTTACATTATATGACACATGGACTATAAATCCTTATGCTTCAGGGTATAAGTAAAACATTAAGGTCCAGATTCAGCTTCTAGCAAAGTTGATGAGTGTCTTTTCATTTACTTTAATGTGCCTTGGCTTGGGCCATTATCAGCTACGCTGAGGAAGAATGGTCCTTTATGGGTAGATTATATCAGAACTCTATTAATGCCTTCCTTGCACTTTCCTCTGAAGAATGTGGCACAGTCAAGGCAAACTGTTTGAGAAGGAATGAAAGATATTGAACAGGCTAGGTCATTGGTCTGATCCAGGATGGTAGTTCTAGTGCTCTGAAAAGTGCTGCAAAGCAAGTTTTAGATGTTCTCTGTGATTTTGACCCACATGACACATGTGCAACGTCTGCTAAAATGTTCAGTATTAATTCCACTTTATAAGAGCAAGGAAAACATTCTCCAAAAATGGGATAAAGCAAGGGGGAAAAAATCATGTGAGCATACTTAGCTTAAACAAGGTTGGAAGAACGTCAGGTCCAGGGGTCAAATGCAGCCCATGATCAGTCTTTATCTGGTCCCACTCAAGTTCCAATTCCCAAGCACTGAAAGAATGAGCTCAGGGTAAGAAAGCAGAGATGAGGGCATCCACACATGGATAAGGAACAGATCCATGATCTCTGTCCCTTCTCTTCCTGAGTCCACCCCTTAAGCACCCTTGCCCCTAGTAGTCCTCAGTGTTTGTACTAATTTTCAAAATGGCCCTAGGGAGGGAAAAGGTTCACAATGGATTAAACTTTTATTTGTGCACTGATGTCTTCATGAAAAAATCATAAAGCCCATAAGTTTACTTCCAAGAGAAACTTCATTACCCTTACTTCCAAAAACTGGGAGGCTTGCATGAGCAGTAATATATATACCAAGTAGTATGGTTAAATTAGGTAACAATTCCCATTTGGAGCATTGTAAGCTACTTCAATCTTCCCAAGGAATTTGGTATCCAGCATGACAGCTCTTCTTTTAAGTCTTATTTCCTGCTGGTATTTAATTTACAATATTGTTAAGTCTGGCAATGGTGATTCAAGTCAAGTGGATTATACTAGACACTATCACAGTGGGGAATCTTCAGAGGCCAACTGGATTTAAGCTTCAATGATATCCATTAATTTTAAGATAAATTGTTTCATTACATTATATCATCAATCCACGCATGTTTAGATGACCCATTAATACACATTCTGAATGGGTGAAGACAAAAGTCTCCATGTAGTCATAGTCCACAGATATACAGTGTGTTCTTAGCACTCAGTGTTGTCATTTCAAAAATCGTACATTTAATTCATGAGTCCAGGCCTCAAAAGCAGCCACTTGTCACCAGATACATCTTGGATAATCCAATATTTCCCAAACTCTTTGCCTGCCTGACCCCATTTTGACACTGAAATATAATCCAGTGATCCCCACCCCAAAGAAACAAAGATGTGCAAAGTCAAGCCCTGCAGAACCAAGCACAAATGGAAACAAGTGGTATGGACAAGCAGGGGGAGTCCTGGCCGAAGCCCTTTGGTATCAAGCCAAGTTAGGATGCTGGGCAAGAGGTCAAACCCCCATGAGAACACTGTGATATAATGGTGCTTGACAGGGGCAGGGCCATGTCAGAGAAAAGGTGGAGGAATGCCTTAACTCCACCCCTTGCCTGATGTGACATGGCCTCCGTGGAGCATCATGACATCATGATACTCATGAGGGAAGAAGCCAGCTACATTGGTAGCTCAGTTTTGGAGCCCAGACAGAACTCTAGTGCAAAGTGCATCGAACATCAGTCGGGGTAGTGACCCTGTCTGTAGGTGGCACAAATCCAGTTGGTGTCAGGCTCCATATTTTATTTTTATCCCCGGCTTGTACCACTGCATCCCCTTCTCACTTACCTAGTGGGGTGTATAGTGGCATGAAGCACTGAGCTGTTGGAAATCTTTCTGTTCCTCTAATTTTAGGGATGTGCAAATGCGGTTCAGGAGTTCAGAGTTCGGACCTAACTCAGTCCGTTCAGATGACCAAACCAAACTTGATCCGAACTCAGAAACAACCAAACACTTCGGTATCGTTCGGGTAGTTTGGGTGGCAAAAACGTGACTGGGGGGGGCAGCTGAGGAGAAGACGACTTCTTGTCACCAGCAGTGGAGAGGCTTGGAGTAGCAGCCAGTCTGTCCAATCACCATCCCTTTTTTCCTCGGAACACTGGCTTCGCAGTCTGCGATTGGACGTGGGGGACATGGGGCTAGGCTGCACAGAGCCAATGGGGCTTGTGGTAAGGCAGGCGCAGCAAGTAACAAAAGTAATTGCCCTCCCCCCTTCCAACACCTTTTTGGATTTATTTAGAGTAGGATTAGATTGATTTAGGTTTCATTTCAGTTTTGTACCCCACCCTGTGTTGTTTGTTGTGAGCTGTCTGTGTCGTCCCCCCCCCATTCCTGTGTAATATTGTAATGTAGATAGATAGTTATAGATATTAGATAGTTATAGATAGATACATAGTTGTAGGAGTTAGCTTATTTATAGAGATAGATAGAGAAAATGTTAGTGTGTAGTAGTTATTCAGTTTTAATATTTTAGAGTGTGTTTGTAGGACTAGGCCTTTGTAGATATAAAAGTCCATTTAGTTCCATACATTTTATAATAGTTAACAGTAGTTAGCATTAGTGTGTGTGTGTGTGTGCACACACACACACACACACACACACACACACACACAATTTACAGGTGCATTCCTTGGGTTGGAAGACATGGAGAAGGGAAGCAGGAGAGACCGGTCTGATGCCCATAACGCGGGCAATGGGGCATGTGGCAGAGGTGGTAGGCATAGGGGCCGTGCCAGTGGAGTGGCAGCAGGCAGCAGCCCGAGCCCATCACTATGCCCCAAACTCCACAGGCCTGATTTTGGGCAACAGGCTTCCAAGGCTCCCAGCAGTGGCACTAGCTGGGGGTGGTGGTTCGGCGGTACCTCCTGCCAGCATCCTCCACTGCCATACAGGGCACTGGAAGTCCAGGAGGCTGTGGCTGCAGGAGTAGGTGCAGGTGCTTCAGGGAAAGGGACCAAAGTTCACCATGGATCACAATCATCCCCCATTGTTGAGGTGATCCCCAGCAGTCCAGGACTGGTGGATCCCACCCTGGCTGCTAGAGGCAGGGCCCAATCACCGGTTAATGGCAGCAGGGAGAGGAACAGCAGCAGCAGCTATAGGGGGCTTAGGGAGAGTGGCAGCAGCATGGTGGGTAGTCCAGCATCTTCAGGGTCCCAGTACTCCCCTTTACAGGACATCACTGTGATTGGGGACAGCGAGGTAGACACTAGTCGCACAGAGTGATGTCTGGAGCTGAGGCGATGGCTGTTCCTCCAAGAGCTGTGTCACCACCATGTTCTGCCCCTCCCAGAAGTGCTGGCAGTGGTGCATCACCCAGTGTGGGGCAGAAGGGGGCAAAAAACCATCCGTATGGGTGCGTATTAAGTTGGTGCGGGCAGATGATTCCCGGGAGGTGCAGTGCACTTTGTGCCAGAAAGTGGTGAAGTGTGGGCAGGTGCTCACCAACCTTGGCACAACTGCCATGGTGAGGCACCTCAAGGGATGCCACAGTGCTGTGCTGCTAAGCGGGCAGTTAGGGGTAGCGAACGCCAGCGGGTTCTCAACTGCAGTGGCCAGTCGTCCACCTCCATCAGCAGGCAAGCGTCCTGCTCCAACAGCTGCTTCTAGCAGCAGGAGAAGTATTGCTGCTATGGGGGAGCAGTAGGAGCAGCAGCATCAGAAACAGCGTCAATCCACCATGGAGGAGCTGGGGTGGGGGCAGCTGCCAAGTCCTTCATCAGCTTCAGGATGTGGAGGGCGGTGTGGCTTTCAAGCAAAAGCCACGCGCATGTTGGGAGAAATGATTACCCTGGATGGGCAGCCCTTCTCAGTGGTCGGGGACATGGGGTTCAGGTGCCTGATTGGCTTCCTGGCACCCCAGTTTAAGCTGCCCTCATGCACCACCCTGAGTCGGCAGGTGGTGCTAGCCTTGTACCGGGCTTTAAAGGAGCGGGTGAGGGAGCAGCTGGCAGGGGTTGGGGGTGCCACCGTCCACTTCACCACAGACCTGTGGTCGAGCCGGAATGCTCAGCATGTCTACCTGGCAGTGACGGACACCGGTGGCAGGACCCGGAGGCAGCATTTGGGAGTGGCAGGAGGGGTCCCGGAGCAGAGTATAGGTGGGCCCTGCTTCAGGCCAATGTAATGGATAGCCCTCACATGTTCTGGAATATAGAGGAAGCCCTGACCGCCATGGTGAGGGAGTGGGTCACACCAGGCGCGCCCTTCAACAAGGGGTGCATGGTTACCAATAACACGGCCAACATCTTGAGGGCAGTCCATGAGGGGGGCTTCACCAGCATCCCTTGTGCCACATACACCCTTCACCTGGTGGTCAGGGACGCTCTAGGCTTGGGGGAGAAGGGAATTGGGGTCGGCACCCGTAGCTCCCTGATCGAGTGGGGGAGGAAGCTGGCTGGTTTCTTTAACTGGAGCATTAAGGGCAGTGACCTCCTCCGGGCAAAGCAGGCAGAGCAAGGCTCCCCAGTGCACCAGCTGGTGCAGGATGTGTCCACCTGGTGAAATTCGACCTTCCTGATGCTCGAGTGGCTTCTTGAGCAGAAATCCACCTTGCATCAGGTGCAACTGGTGACAGACAGTGGGGCACCTCCAGGGTACAATGGGGCACATGGTCTTTGTTTTGAAACCATTCCTGGCCGTGACGGAGACCATGAGCTCATCCACAACCACCATCAGCCAGGTGACCCCTCTGGTGCAGTCTCCTGAGGAGGCTAGAGGAGATTCTCCAGGGGTGGGATTGTGACCCTCAGAGCAGGAAGCTGGCAGATGAGGTGGCTGACCTGGTGTGGTATCTGAAGGCAGGGCTGAAGGCACGTTTCAATGAGCTCCTGGGGTGGGCAGAATACGTTCTGGCAACCATGCTGGACCTCAGGGTCAAGGGCAGCGGGGCATGCCAGAGAGCGCTCTATGGCCATTGGAAGGGTGAGCTGGTGGGGAGGGTCCAGAAGGCAGAGTGAACTTTGGAGAGTGTGCAGCGGCAGCAGCAGCAGAGGATACCCCTGGGGATGGTGGGAGTGGGAGCAGCCACCCCTTTCAGCTGGTGGGGTCGATCCCTGCCCCTAGCCTTAGCAGTAGAAGCACCATCAGCAGGCTGAGCATCAGCAGCACCCCTATTGCCAGCAGCAGCTCCTATGTACAGGCCACTCTGGGGAGCATGAGGTCATGCACAATAGGGCAAGAAGCATGTCTGAGGACAGTGGTGGAGGTGGTGCCCAGGCAGTGTTACGGGAGGGAATACGACGGTGCCACAGCAGCAGTGGAGACCTACCTGGAGGAGGAGCCATGCATCGATCCCAGCAGTGATCCCTTGGCCTACTGGGCCAGCAAGACCAATGTGTGGTGGGCCCTGTCCAAAGTGGCCAAGGGTCTCTTGTACTGCCCACCAACCAGTGTACCCAGCAAGTGGGTGTTCTCCATGGTGGGGGACATTTGCTCTCTGCACCGCCTGAGACTGGGGGCCAACTTGGTGGAGCAGTTGCTGTTTCTGAAGGTGAACCTTCTGCTGCTGGGATTCCCCGAGCTGCCCCTGGACATGGATTGATGGGGCAGTGGCACATGCCATCTCATGCCAGGGGCAGTCTTGGGATGGGGCTCCTCCTCAATCTGGGCTGCTGCTGCTGTGCTGAGGTTCTGTCCCTCCCACCCAATGCCTGGAGACCACCCTGCCCCCCCCTCTCAAACTAGACAGCCTTGGCTGGCTTATGTGACTGACCTCATGATGCAGGGTGGCATTGGGAAAATGTAACCCTGCCAGCTGGCCTCTGGCTAAACGATCTCAGCCTGCCTCTCTGACTGGCTCTCTGTCTCGCGTGCTGCACAGTCTTCGCCAGCCTATCTGAGTGCCCTGCAAAGGTTCCAGCCTGCCTTCCCTACTGCCTCTCATGCCACACTGCCTGTCTGCCCACCCAGGTTGCAAAGCTCGAACCCTGCCTCAGTATGCCTACTTCTCATGCCATGCTGCCTGTCTGCCGGCCCAGGTTGCAAAGCTTGAACCCTGCCTCAGTATGCCTGCCTCTCATTCCATGCTGCCTGTCTGCATGCCCACCCAGGTGGCCTAGATCAAAGCCTGCCTCACTCTGCCTTCTGCTCATTCTAAAGTGCCTGTCTGCCCGCCCTGTGGGCAAAGCTAAAGCCCTGCCCTGGCCGGCCTGCCTCTCATGCCATGGTGCCTGTCTGCCTGTCCTGGCAACCCTGGGTGATGTGCACCACTGGTCTGGTAATCCCGCTACTGCTGACTGCTGGTCCATGGGTGCTCTGCCCTGTCCAATCAAAATGTGCCCATGCAAACCTGCTGCTGCCGTCTGCTGCTGTATGGGAGCAATTCCCTGTCAAATCCTACTATCCTGGCTCCATGGGTGCTGTGCACAGGCAAATCCTGCTTCTGCCATCTCTGCTGTTCCACGGGTTCTGTGCCCAGTCAATCCAATGTCTACTGCTGCCACAAATGCCGCCTCTGCTGTCTGTGCCACAGGTTCTGTGCCTGAGCAATCCAATGTCTGTTGCTGATGCCAATTCCACCTATGCTGTCCATGCCAAAGGTTCTGCTGCTGGGCAATCCAATATCTACTGCTTCTGCCAATGCCACCTCTGATGTCTGTGCCATGGGTTCAGTGCCTGGGCAATCCAATGCCCGCTTCTGCTGCCAATGCCACCTCTGCTGTCTGTGCCATGAGTTCTTTGCCCCAGCAACCCAATGTCCACTGCTGCCACCAATGCCGCCTCTGCTGTCTGTGCCATGGGTTCTGTGCCTGGGTAATTCAATATCTGCTGCTGCTGCTGGCACTGCATGTCAGCCATTTGCTCGTCACTCTTGTAGATGGCGATAGCTCAGATGAGTGTGCCAGCGGGTGGGGGCTGGGTGAACATGAAATTCACCACTGGGCAAGGCTTGACCACTTTGCAGTAGAGCTTCTTTAGTTCGGTTGATACAACCCAAGCCTGCAATGCCAGCCAAAGAGGGGTTCCAGGCACCGAGCCCTTGCCGGGTCTCTGCCGCTGCGCCACCAATGCCAGCCAGCCTGCAATGCCCGGACAAGCAGGGGTGTCAGCCACTCCAGCCCCAGGACCCACTGTCCGGGTTCTGGGGCTGTCATTCTGCTCACTTGGAGCTATCATTCCACCGCATCATGAAGCAGCCAGCCACTCCAGCCCCAGGATCCACCATCGGGGTTCTGGGGCCTACATTATAGGCAAGGAGGGATGTCCATCCATGTCATCCAAAAGCTGCCACTCCAGTCCCAGGACCCTCTGTCAGGGTTGTGGGGCCGTCATTCCACTCACAGGGAACTGTCAATCCCACTGCATCAAGTAACAGTCACTCCAGTCCCAGGACCCACCATCAGGGTTCTGGGGCCTATGTTCCAGGCAGGAAGGGATGTCCATCCACATCATCCTGAAGCTGCCACTCTAATCCCAGGACCCACTGTCAGGGTTCTGGGGCTGTCATGTCGCTCACAGGGAGCTGCCATTCCACCACATTAAGAAGCAGTCAGCCACTCCATCCCCTGGACTCAACATCAGGGTTCTGGGGCCGTCATTCCAGTCAAGGGGGGCTGTCATTCCACTGAATGTAGAAGCAGCCATTCCAGTCCCAAGAACCATCATCAACTTCTTGAGCTCCTCTAGTATAAAAAGCATCCACTGCTGCCCACTGCCAGAGAGCCTTTCTCTCTGTCTCTGGCTCTCTCTCTCTCTCTCTGGCACACCCACACAGACAAAAGCCCTGCCCCTCCTGGGGGGCTGTCTGCAAGTTGAGACCCTGCTGGCACATCTTGGAACTAATATGCTCCATGCGCTGCTGCTGTCAAAAGGTTGGACTGGTCAAACTCAGCTGGTAACAAATATAACTTTTATAAAAACTTTTTAAAGAACATACATAACAACTTTATAAAACAAACATTATATATATACAAATAAAGGAACTAAGTTAGGGGTCTGTGGGCCTGACCCCCGGAACTTGGGGGAAAGGAGAAAGTGGTGCGCGGGACTGAGGGGCAGGCACCTCCTCCACCTTGTATCCATTGTAGCCGGGCAAAGTCCAGGGCCCCCTCCAGGGATGCCTTCCATTTGTCGACCGACTGATGGAACAGTTCAAGGGCATCCTCCTCAGTGCGGAGGTACTCCCGGTATGCCTCCGCTCGCGCTCCCTTACTTGGAGCTCCTCGAACCATTCTGCCAGCCAGTCCTACATGTTGTGGGCATGGACCCTTAGCCCATTCATGTATTTTTTGATGGGCCTCTCATTTTCCACCTGAAATGCCCTTGCCTCTTGTGTCTCCTCACGGGGAGCTGGAGACTCCTCAGTGGAGCTGGAGGGGGAAGGGCTGTGGTGGCGGTGCTTCTGCTGTGTCTTCCTCCCTTGCTTCGGGTGATATTCCTCCATGGAGTCCCTGTGCCACGACCGAGACACGTCCCGCCACACCACCTCAATTAGGTGGACATTCTCTATGTGGGCTATCAGCCCTGATGTGGTCCCCTGTGACCCCCTTTTTTATCTTTTTGTCGCAGATCTAAGAACATAAAAAGATAGGAACATAAGCAATGTCATACTGTGTCAGACCAATGGTCTATCAAGCCCTGCCTGCATTCTCTCTCCACAAGTGGGTGGCTGGCCAATCTCTCTCTCTGTGGGGAACTTCCTAACAGGTCATAGGGCAATACATTCCCTATTGTTCCAGCCCCGGTGCCTTAACTTGCATTCTCCAAATCAAACTTTTGCGGTTTGGAAATACTTCCATATCGTGGACCTCGTCGGCCTGGTGGTTTGATCCACTGATGTTCCCTTTGATGGGGTGTTGGCACCCTCTCTGAAACAGGAACACACAAACACCTACATAATAACATGCTTTCATGGTGATGCCTCTAGTCCTTCCCAGAACAATACCCATTCTCCCACACCAAGTGGATGGATGGTGTTGCAGTGCTGCCTAATCGCCTCTTTCCCTTTTCCCACATACACCACCACCTTCTGTAGTGCTGTACTGTCTGCTGTAGTACCACGGGTGACAATTCTTTAACCCAGATGGCCCACTGCCGTGGTGCTGTCCTATCTGATTCTGCCCACCAGATGTTACAGTGGGCAGGATCAGTCAGGGATGTCCCTGGACTGGGGCCATTTTTTAGCCCAGACTGTTAGTGGGCTGGACAATGAATCAGGGCCTATACTGACTGATCTTGTTCCAGCCGGGTACTCTGTGCAACATCAGCTGTGGCTGGAGAGATGGGGTGGTGGTGTAGCCATTATTTAAGGATGCCTGGTCCATGAGGAGATTTCCTGTGCAATCTATCATGGGTATAGAGGGTCTCCATCTGAGTTTGGATTTGGCCGGAGACAGGGTAGGGATACTGCTCATATACCATGCACCCACCTTGACAGCAGCCTCCCTACACGCGCTGACCAAGGTGGTGTCGGAGGTGATCTTGCGGTCCCCCAGGATGATAGCTCTGGGGGACTTTAATATCCATGACGATGCCAGTCTTGGAGGGGCGGAGCGTGAGTTCATGGCCGCCATGGACCTGTCTCAGAGAGTAGTGGGCCCCACACATGTTGGAGGACATACCCTGGACATATTTTACACAGGCCTTGAGGCGGGGGATCCGTTGGTGGGGGAGGTATCAATGGTGCCCTTGTCATGGACGGATCATTATCTCCTCTGGGCGGATATCCTGGTGCATGTCGGCCCTCAGGAGGGTGTGGAACCAGTTAGGTTGGTTCGCCCCAGAAGGCTTATGGAACCTGAAAGATTCCAGATAGCTCTAGGGGATTTTCCTCTGACCTCGATGGCCGCTTGCTCGATGACCTCGTGTCTAGGTGGAATATCAGGCTGATGGAGGCCATCGACTGTGTGGCTCCCAGGCGTCCGCTCCCAAAATGCCAACAATGCAACTCCCCATGGTATATGGGTGAGTTGCGGTGGATGAAGCAGGAAGGGCGGCGGTTAGAACGATGGTTGTGTCACTCGTGTACTGAAGTGGACCGGTTGCGGCTTAGTGTCTGGTTACATACCTATATTGTACGAGTGTGGACAGCAAAGGAGGCTTTCTTTGCTGCCCGCATTGCGTCCGCTAAGTCCCACCCAGCTGAGCTGTTCTGGGTGGTGAGGGGGCTGGTCAGTCCGGCCTCCCTCTGCCTGGACATGGAACCATCAAATGCTCACTGTGATTTGTTTGTGGACTTTTCAGCGGATAAAATCGGTCAAAATCACCACGGTTTTGATGCGACTTTTTTTAGCAGAGAACGGTTCTGAGGCAGTGGAAGCCCTGTCTGGTCCTCTTTTGTGGGATGAGTTTCGGACAGTGTCGCCCTCAGATGCAGGGGATGCTCTTGGGACTGTTCGAGCCACCAATTCTGAATTAGATTCATGCCCGTCCTGGCTGGTTAAGGCTAGCCGGGAGACATTGGGGCTTTGCTGGTGGGGATAGTCAATGCCTCCCTTGAGGAGGGCAGGGTGCCAGGCTGTCTCAAGGAGGTGGTGGTGCAGCCCCTGCTCAAGAAGCCATCTTTGGACGTCGATGTCCTTGCCAGTTATCAACCAGTCTCTAACCTTCCCTTTTTAGGAAAGGTTATTGAACGGGTGGCGACTCAGCAGCTTCAGGGACATTTGGACTGGATTAATTTTCTTGATCCCTCACAGTCGGGCTTTCATTTGGGTTATGGCACAGAGACTGCACTTGTGGCCTTGGCCGATGGCCTCTCCCGTGAGTTAGACCGGTGTCGTTCAACCCTGTTGATTTTGTTAGATCTCTTGGCTGCATTTGATAATGTTGATCATGAGTTGTTGGTGACTTGGTTGCAGGACCGGGCAGGGATTGGAGGGACTGTTCTTGAATGGTTCCACTCATTCCTGGCCAGGAGAACCTGCCGTGTGGTGCTGGGGGAGTTTTCATTTTCCCCCCGGGGCTTCATGTGTGGAGTACCACAGGGCTCCATCCTGTCCCCTCTCCTGTTCAGCGTGTACATGTAGCATTTGGGAGAGGTTGTTAGGGAGTCTGGAGTGAGTTGCCATCAATATGCTGATGACACCCAGCTATATCTTTAATTTTCCTCCGACTCAGGCCCTGCAGTCTCAGTGCTTACCCGTTGTTTGTTCGCTGTGGGGAATTGGATGAGGGTGAGCAGCCTGAGACTAAATCCTGACAAGATGGAGGTGATGGTTGTGGGGAAGGCCCGGGTAGTGGTGTCCCCCATCATTGATGGGGTCCACCCCCCCGGTTTCTCAGGTCCGGAGTCTGGGGGTGCTCCTGGACCCACAGCTCCGTCTGGATGCTCAGGTGATGGCTGTGGCGAAAGGAGCATTTCGTCAGTTACATCTGGTGCGTTGGCTTAGGCCATATGTCTCAGACTCATATCTGGCCACGGTCATCTATGCTTTTATTACCTCGAGACTGGATTACTGCAACGCGCTCTACGTGGGGCTACCCTTGGTATTGGTTTGGAAACTGCAGCTGGTGCAGAATTTGACGGCCTGTCTCTTAATGGGGATGGGCCAATGCGAGCATGTAACACTGGTGCTTTGCTCTCTACACTGGCTGCTGGTAGGTTACCTGGCCCAATTCAAGGTGTTGGTGCTGACCTTTAAAGCCCTAAATGACTTGGGCCCCACCTATCTGCAGGACCGGCTCACCCTCCTGGACCTGGAGTGGCCCCTACGGTCGGCTGGGGGCGCCGTCCTTGGGGTTTCCCAGGTGTCTACTATGAGGAGGGTGTTCTCCGTGGCTGCATCGCGGCTGTGGAACTCCCTCCCGTTGGAGATCCGCTTGCCTGCCAACCTCCCCTCTTTCCGCAGACAATGTAAGACCTGGCTGTTCTGCCAGGCTTTTCCCGAGGGAGATGGGGGTGGGTGGGTTGGGTTAGGATGGGAGGGATGGGGTTTTATATTATTTTAATTGATATTATTATGGTCTATTTTAATGTTTTAATGTCTGGAATGTTTTAATATATTGTGAGCCGCCCCGAGATTCCTGAGGCAGGAGGGGGCGGCATATAAATTGTAAAAATAAAATAAAATTAAAAAAATAAATAATTACTCAGGTCCCTCACCAAGTAACAGCCCAGGCTAAGCACTACCATGGCTCGGAGAAGCCATCTTCAGATAGGGTAAAGTGGGCTGTCACATTTGATGGCCCACTTGACCTGACCCCAGTCCATTGCCAGAGCTGTTCCATCAGGGTGGTGGGCAGGCTGCACTCAGCAGCACAGGGGGCAAGGTCTGTAGACCCATGTCTGCATGCCGCCCTGCCCTCTCCCCAGCCCACCAGCACATCTGTTCAGTAGCCAGGCTAAATCCTGATCGGAGTGAGGACACTCACCACAGACAGGATCCAAGCATAACAGCATCAAGCACTGGCACATTTGAAAATACCCAGTATTGAGGATTGTGGCCTAAGGAATCTTTAGGAAGTGCTAAACATTGAAAATCAAGCCTCTGTATCATGTTTCAATTTTAGCATGAAAGGTTAGTAGGAAGTTCAGAAAAAATCGGCCCTCTTGTACTTATAAACAAAAAATTGGGGAGAGTAGTTTGCAAAAGAGTAATTAGAAAAGAAATATTTTAATGCATTAAAAAACAATGAATATCTTTTAATTTTGCAAACTTCAACTCCTTTGCATTGTAATAATACAAAAGAACCAATGACAAGCTGACTGTTCTCATTTCATTGTTCACAGAGTAAAATGCATAAATAGTGGAAAGTAAATAATTTTGAAAGGTATTATTTGTTCTCAATAATGTAAGGTGGTGTTACTCACACACAGCAATTTTGAAAGAAGTAGATAGAATCAAATTAATTTTTCATGTAGTTTCGTTGTCTTTCCCAACATCCTCCTAGAGATTTACTTGTCCTATAATTTTTATTATGACACTATCTGTTGAACACAGCCTAAAGCTAATGTGTATTGCAAATGGTCCCTGCTCAATTATTTTGATGAGTCTCACTGACTTTTCTGCCTAAACATATGCATTATGTCCAATAGGCACACAATTATCAGTGCACAAAAGGATTTTTTTTTTTAAAAACCAACCACACAACATTCCCTTTCAAATAAGTATATTGTAGGAAAATTATAACCTTTTCAATCATGTTACGATTGTAATTAAGAGATCTAGTAAAAATGTTCCAGTAAGAGAAATAAAACAAATTTAGCACCAATTACTTCCAAAAGTGGTATAGTAATAGTGATGGTACTACTAGTACAAAATGGTTTTGTCTTTATGTTGCGTACGTCTCATTAGTATTGGCACAATTCAGTTACACATTCACCCAAATGTATAACGTTAGGATAAGCTGAGAGATATGTACAAATTGGTGGGAGTTGGAAGTCTATCAAAACGCTAATCAAAGGCAGGGAACACCACCGCAGGCAGTCTGGAGACTCTGGCAGAACAGAGGGCTGCCACTCCCCTTGAATTGGGTTGAGAAATGTTGAAATTAAGTGATTAATATAATTAAATATCACTATCCTCAAAATACTGCGTGCAGGCTGCTTCAGTAAGACTTTCCTGGAAGCAGTGGTTTGAGGACTGAGGCCAAAATCTCCACATTTCTGTTATAAATTGAGAGCCTTCTGAAAAAAGGTAGGAGAACTCAGCCAAACAATCCCATTTTCAAAATAATAACTGCATGAATGAATCCTCTGGTTTTAGCAATACATTATCACACCATTTGGAAAACTTTTTTTACCCTGCATCCTGTTCCCAAGTGAGCTATGCATGTCACAGTTCCCTCCCTGTCAGTCACAACTGAGGCAATAGGGAGTAATGGCTGGTTCAGGAGGGAGACTGAAAGGATGGGGAGAGTGAAGTCTCTTTTCCCAGGTGTTCAGTACCAGAGTGGGGGAGTCAAATTCAGACTTTAGGAAGAGGGGCTGAGCCAGGGGACTGTGAGCTGGGGAGAGTCAAGTGTACCTGTGGATTCAGGTAACAGGACTAGCTCATCTGTTCTGTTCTGTTAGAGCCTGGCCTCTGCCTGGATTGTCAGGTGGACCTTGCACGTTAATGAGGCAAAGGGAGTGCTCCAGGCTCTGCATTGGCTGCCTATAGTGTTCCGGGCTTGATTCAACGTGCTGGTTTTGACCTTTAAAGTCCTACATGGTCTGGGCCTCTCCTATCTCAGAGACCATCTCACTACCAAGGTCGTAGAGCAACCTCTGCGGTCTGCCGGGGGTGCCTTCTTGGAAGTCCCCTGGGTGAACCGGGGGGGCCACGATGGAGAGGGTGTACTCGGTGGCTGCACCACGGCTGTAGAGGAAGCTTGCCTGGCTCCCAGTCTGTTGGCCTTTCATCAGGCCTGTAAGACCTGGCTGTTCTTCTGGGCCTTTGGGGGAGAGGGTAGGAATAAGGGTAGGGGTTTTTTTTACCAGTGGTTTTACCTCCTTGTTGTTTTTATTGTTTTAGTAATCTCTTTTATGTATTGTTTTGAAATGTCTTGTGAGCCGCCCCGAGCTGCCGTTGGGATTGGAGGGAGCGAGATACAAATCACTAAATAAATAAATAAATACATTTCTGCTGTGCATCTAGGAGGTTCATCATCCCCCCCCCCCCCATCTTCTAAACCTAGAGTGGCCAGATATGTAAATAACAGAGGACACTTATGAGAAATACAGGTTGAAGAGCTGCATTGGCTCCAGTGCAGCCTATAACCAGTATTTCTCATGTTTCCTCTAAAATTTGTATATCTGACCACCCTATCTAAACGGCATTGGGAATGGAAAGCCCCACCAGCTGCCCCCTCTGTCCACCTCCCACTGCTGACCATAGGTGTTTCCTCCCCTCCCCCCCCACCGTGACATTACAGCCACAGCTTATATTCCCCCCTCCCCCATGCTCCTGGGAGGCACACCCCCCAGTTTGGGAAACAACAGATTATCTAAATATCAATTTGACAGCACACAGAATGCGATCCTCCTTCATTGCCCTAGTTAAGAAATTTGCTTGTGCTGCTGTCCACAATACACACCCCAGTGCCTCTATGGTTATACTAGCCATGCTTTTTGTCTGCCCTCCCTGCTCCCCTCTAGGCAGACCCAGACCTCTGGCATACTGGGGCTTCTCCCAGCCTCGCTGGGTCCCCTAGCAGCCTAGCCCAACCAAAAGGACCTTGCACGTTAATGAGGTCTTTCCCACCTGAGGCCCGTCCTGGCTCCAGGCTGTTTTGGTTGGCTTAGCAGCTACAGGCTCTGGGACTACCAGGCAGTCCTCTCTCCAGGCTTTGCTCCTGACTGCTGGGATTGTTGGCCTTGGCAACCCCTAGCTCCAGTGAGAGCTCTCAGCTCCTTACTGCTCCACAGTTAGTTCCACACTGTATGCATCATCACACACATCTAGGGTTACCACGCCTCCCCTTTAAAAGATGACGCTTATGAAAAATACACATTTCAGGGCTTCACTGGAAGCAATGCAGTCCTGCACCATGTTTTTTTTCCATAAATGTCCTCTTTTAAAGGGGAAGTGTGGTAACCCTACACACACCACACCATCTCCTCTCTGGTTTCTCTAGCTTTCTCTTCCCCTGCCTTCCCTAGGTGCTAGTCAGGTGACTCATTAGTCCCTGTGTTCCAAGTTTCTTAAAGGGTCCCTGTCCATTTAGGTGTAGAAGAGTCTTCATCCAGGGTCACTGTATCTTGTCACACCCATCTTCTTAGTTTTTTGCAGGACTATTCTGATTCTCTCCAGCACAGCTTAAATCTCTTAAGAGATATTGTATAAACTTCATCTAGTCCATACATGTATAAGTTCATATAGAACATGTGTTTATAAAAACACATAACTGGCTAATCCTTGGGTCATCCCTGCCATGCTATTCCATGTGCCTGCCTGCTGTGTTCCTCCAACTCTACTCTTTTTTTTTTGTATATATGTTTTTTATTTTTGTAATGTTCATAAATACAGTATTTACTATCAAAACTTTAACTTACTTATAAAAAATTGGGACCTAGGTTACAGCTTCGGTCCCTTATACTAATATATCCTATACAAATATCTTATTTGGTTTTATATTTTTTTAAGACACAGCGACACATTAGAGTCTATTGACTCGAAATCAGCTTGGATAATTTCCCATATACTGTTCCAGACTGTATAAAAGTTCTCCATTTTTCTTTGCAGTTCGGCTTGAATTCGTTCCATAGTTAAAGTTATCCAAAGTCTGTGTTGCCATTTTTTGATGGAAGGTTTTATTTTTAATTTCCAGACTGGTTCTTGACTAGGAAGGAGGAACTATCCTGCTCCCCACTGCAAGGACCAGGATGTGGATGGTCTTACCTAGTGGCTGGAACAGGACTGGAATTATGGGGGAAGAGGAGGTGGAACAAGAGGGCTGTAGGGTTAAGAGTAGAGTTGAATCGATTAGCAGCGATTCAACTCTACTCTTAACCCTACAGCCCTCTTGTTCCACCTCCTCTTCCCCCATAATTCCAGTCCTGTTCCAGCCACTAGGTAAGACCATCCACATCCTGGTCCTTGCAGTGGGGAGCAGGATAGTTCCTCCTTCCTAGTCAAGAACCAGTCACAGCACTGGGTCCATGTGTTACATTAGCTATGTGCGGACTCAAACCAGGAATTTGTTGCTCCCTCTTTTTTCTCTGAAGCAACAGACCTTGGGAAGAAGTCATTCCAGTGCAGCCATTCCAGCTGCAAGTTTTCCACCCCTACATTAAGCCTTTGCATTGGTGGAATTCAGCTATATGCTTAAATGCTTCCTTTGCTGGAAATTGGATTAAATCTCACAGCTAAGGCCAAGTGCATTTGTATGTGATTTCTGAATCAGAGCCTTAGTCACAAGAATGAGAGGGAATGGGGGACACCCAACTTAACTTTGGAAGAGACAAAGCAGTTAAGATGATGTCTCTTATTGGACCAACCTCTGTTAGCAAGAGTAGGAAACTTTTTGGATAAAAAACAGATGGGCTGGGTTGGGACATTGAACAAATGTGACTGCAGCGGGAGATCTGTCCCATTGTCTGCAAAACCCAGTTAGCCATCAGCTGCCCTGCAGGAACTCACACCTCTGAGCCACCCGGTCAGTCCAGTCACAGGAATGCTGAACAGTCTGGGGTCAGACAACAGTGAAGGGGTGGCTGGTGGCATGGTGGTGTAGCTCTCTCCCCCAGATGCAGGGGGCATGGCCAGTGCTCTCAGCCAGCGGAGGGAGAGCACTGCAGAATACAATACACCTTGGGTGCCTGGCTGTGTTGCCTGGTGTGCAGAGCTTGGGGGGACTCGGAATGTGATCCTCTAGTGCAATAGTGCCTTTACGCAGGTGCAGGGAAGAAGGGATTCATGGCCATTTTTCTTCTCTGTCTCATATTTGGGACCAACAGAACAATCAATCTCTGCCTTTCCACAGGTTCCTTCCCCTCTGCCTTCAAGCATGCCACTGTCTCCCCCATCCTCAAAAAGCCCACCCTGAACCCATCTGACCCCTCTAGTTACCGGCCAGTCCCCCTCCTTCCCTTTGCCTCAAAGCTTCTCGAACATGTCGTCTACTCCCGCTGCCTGGACTTCCTCTCTGCCAACTCCTCCCTGGACCCTCTCCAATCCAGCTTCTGCCCCCTCCACTCAACTGAAACTGCCCTGGCCAAGATAACCAATGATCTACTTGTCGCTAAATCTAAGCGCCTCTACTCCATTCTTGTCCTCCTTGACCTCTCTGCTGCCTTTGACACTGTTGACCACTTGCTTCTATTGGATTCACTTTACTCTTTGGGCTTCCGTGGCTCTGTCCTTGACTGGTTCTCCTCCTACCTCTCTGACCACTCCTTTAAAGTCTCGCTCCCCGAGTCAAACTCCTCCTCCCTCCCCCTTTCGGTTGGGGTCCCCCAAGGCTCTGTCCTTGNTTCTTTCTACCCCTTCTCTCTCCTCTTCTGTCCGCTCACGCCTCACAACTGCCTCTCTGATATCTCCACCTGGATGTCCCAACATCAACTTAAGCTCAACATGGCCAAGACCGAACTCCTCATTTTTCCTCCCTCCCCTTCCTCTCCCTCTAACCTGCCCATCTGCATCGATGGAGTCGCCATCCATCCTGTTCTCCAAGCCCGTAGCTTGGGCTTCATCTTTGACATGGACCTCTCTTTTAAACCTTACATTGACTCTGTTGCCAAATCCTGCCGATTCGCACTCCATAACATTGCTCGGATCCACCCCTTTCTCTCTACCTCCTCGGCCAGAACCCTTGTTCATGTCATGGTTATCTCTCGCCTCGATTACTGCAACCTCCTCCTTGCTGGCCTCCCTCGCTCTGACCTGTCCCCCCTTATCGCAATCCAAAACTCCACTGCCAAGGTCATTCACTCTGCCTGTCACTTCGACTATGTGCAGCCTCTCTTCTTCTCTCTTCACTGGCTTCCCCTTCCATCCTGAACGTATCCTTTTTAAACTCCTGGTATTCACATTCAAAACACTCCACGACCAAGCTCCCCCTTACCTCTCGGATCTAATCTCCCTACGCACTCCTGCACGTGCTCTCTGCTCTTCCTCTGTCCCCTCCCTCAGTCTCCCTCATTTCTCCTGCTCACCTAACCGCCTTCGACCCTTCTCCCTTGCTGCCCCTCATGCCTGGAACTCCCTCCCTGCCCACATCTGCCTTGCCCCCTCCCGCTGCTCCTTCAAGTCCCTCCTCAAGTTCCATTTTTTCCTCATCGTCTTTCCCAATGCCTGCTAGTCGTTCTCCATATACTTACTGTTTGCCCTCCTCTGCAGACTGCTGCAACTAACCTGATTGTAACCAAGCCAAGCACACACACCTGAGACTTCGCATCCGCTTGAATGTTTATTTGTCTTCTCCCCTGTCTGTCCCACTGTCCCCTCTCCCTGTCTCACCCTCCTTGTCTTTTAGATTGTAAGCCACAGGCAGGGACCGCATCTATATCTATGTTCTGTACAGCACCAGGTACATGACCGGCACTATATAAATGTTTATAATAGTAATAATAATAATAATAATACTTTAGACTAATGGTGAAACAAATGAACATTTTTTGTATTAATAAATATTATTGATATGTTTAGGTATCCATCCAAAATGGTTATTTATAACCTATTTGTATATCCATTTGTTTGGTTTATTCAGTTATTCAATTTGATTAGTAGTTACCTTGCTTTGGTACTATTTAGTAATATTGTGCATGTGCAATAAGACAGATAACTGAATAAACTGAACAGCTGGAAACCAAGATATCTGAATTGAATATCCAAACAAATTGGGGCAACTTTCCACTCCATCAGATGTGGTTTGAAGCAGCAGATAGTATACTAGATGGATACTATATAGAGCTGAAATGGATAGTTAATTCTGTAACTGTGGTCAACATCAAAAATTCAACATATCTGTTAACCAGTCAGTAACTGCATAACACAGCTTTTAATCAATAACCAAAATACTAATTAATACCACTTTACTGTTATTACATAACCAATCAATTTACTGGGTAAGCGGTTTACCATTTTTGTGCATTCCATTATTTCTGGTTTACGTCTCAACCAATAGAAAGACTACATCCAGAAAATTTGAACCAGGTATCTAGATGGAAACTGAGTTGAACTTGAAATCAGAGCCTCAGGGGTAAGTAAAGTATTATGGATGAACAGGAAAAACAACAATGCTGGTTATGGCACAAAGTGGTAATATAAGTAACTCGGTTAAACCATCAGTTAATAAATGGTTAATACTGAGTAACTGATCACAATTGGTTCATTTGGGTTACTACAAATTCATTTGTTAACAATATCCACATGGATAACCATTTCAGCTCTAATAATATATTTGCTTTGAATATTAATTTCACCTCTGCTCTAGACTTATCTTTGTACTATGGAAACCAGTCAGATGCTTTGCACTGGTGAGGTGAGTCATATCTGTCCTTTTGGCCCATAAGATAGATGCTTCTGCTTCAGTTTTCCTACCATTCATTGTAGGCAGAGATTCTCTCCTACAACAGCTCGCATTCATATTTCTATTCATTGTTGACCTAGAAGTAAATTTCTTATCTCAGTTTATGGATTAGAAGGTCATAAGGGCAAAGTACACCTCTCCATAGAGAAAGTACTGTATTTTACTACAGCCATAACATGGGCTCTTTTAATAGTGATGATAGTCAGCTCAATAAATAATTTAACATGTAATTCAAATTGATTTTGTTCAAAAGCGGAATAAATTTGCATCACTATGGTGGCTGAGATGGCTGTTGTTATACTGTATATCAGTATAATTAGTTTAATTATAACTAAATTATGGTTACATTAATTATAGTTTTAACCTTGATTTCTTATAATGTTAATGGAGTATTAGTATGCACTGAATCAAATTTACAGTTATGAGCACAATGGAATTTCCAACTACTTTGATAATCTGTAAATTTATATTTCATTTTTATTTTATTATTTAATAATTAATGGAATTCATCTCTTTATTGAAGCCATTGTAAGTGCTGTATAAGTCAGAGCCTTTATGCATTGACTGCTTGGAAGAAAGTCACAAGAATAAGAAAAAACTGCAGATTAGAGTCAACAATAAAAAAAAAAAATTCAGACACAGTGAGAGACTTCTTTTCATAGACCAAAAGTCTTCAAATCAATGGAAACTGTGGTTTTAACATGAGTTAAACTTATTTCTAATTGACTTGGGACCAATCAGCTCACGTTATATAATTTGTTTGGGTGCAGTACATAGGTTCTTTTAATAGACTGTGAAAAAAGGGTGTGTATCTCCCGTGGGATTTGTGTCTGCCCCATGACCCCTGTAACAAAGCTTACCACCACGAAGACACAGAATTGCCAGACAGATTGGTAACTTAGCTAAAAATAAAACACACAATAAAGCTTGAGGTAAAAGGTGGCTTAAGAGCCTATAATCAGAATTAATATTACAGTTGATATAAAATACAACAAGAATTTCTACCTCGCCTCCTTTCTGTGGAACAGAGCCTCGGGTGCTGTATGTGGGTAAGTAAACTAAATAAATAAACGAACAGTCACTACTACAACAAAAATGTATATGTGAGTGTGTGTGTGTATAAGTGTGGGTGAGATATAGGGTGTTTTAAAATGAGATGAGAGCCCGCTTGAGTCTGTGTTCAGTCTGTGCAGTCCCTGCTCACATTAGCATGTCCAGCCTAATAAATGGGCATCTTCCTGTATGTATTTCATGTGCTTGTGGGCAGCCTCCTTCTCTCAGCACCAGTGAGAGGTAAGAGCGGAGAGAGGGGCAGGAAGTAGTTGCTCCTTGGATGCTCTAGGATTTTTACCTGTGACTCTGTGTTGCTGGTGGATCTGTGTACATGGAGGCACTACATCCAACCTAATTGACGAGACACAGATATGTGGGCGCATATTAGCCTGTATTCACCCACACGGTGGGCTTCACATTTTCTGAGGCCCTGCCATGAGTTGGGGTTGCGTGTCTGGTGAGTGGTGGCCATGTGGCCAGTAGAGGCAAACAGCTAGTAAATGGGCAAGTGGGCACTCACCTGGTGTGGACTATTATGGACTATCATATCATTTGTTAACACCCATAGAGCGTGTATGTGTGTGTGTAGCTTATTAAGGTTAGGGATAGATATAAATCCAACCTACAAAGGCCTGATGGTGGTCTTCCTCAGGATCCTTAGAGGTCTTTTTGAATGAAGCAAATTGTGGAAAAGGTGCCAGATCAAGTGCCCCTCTGAGGTAAAACACTTTTCTATCAAAGCTCAGACCCTTGCATACCGTTATATTTATGTTACAATCTTAACTTAAACACTTCAGTAGAATTTATGCAACATAAATATGCTAAATAGCAACATGAATACCATAAACATAGTAACCATTTACAGTAGTTGTTGGGCAGTTTGTACAGGGGAGGGGTAGGTACCCTGGAGTGAGAAGATGCCATCACTTCTTGATCCCAATAGCCCCAAGCCTCCCGTCCAAGGTACTGCTTAGCATACAAATTCAACAAATGGCACATAAGATGGAAGATGTCTTTGAGCACAATTAATTTCAGTATCAGCATACAACATTTTGGAAAACCAGGTCTTCTGAGAACCAAGCCAAATTCTGCATCCCTGGAATCCAAAATGCTACTTGTATGTAAGAGGAGCAGGCTTAAGCCCCTGTTATAGGGCTCATATCACTCATATGGATCATTTTTACACAGACGCCCCCCCCCCTCGGTGTTCAGGCGTGTGTTGGGGGCAGCGTCCATGTATACATAGACATATAATTTATTAGTTCAGCAAATATTTGCTATTCACAATACATCAAATAAAGAGTAAAAACAAGGAAGATATCATAACACTATAAAAAGGCATATAACTCAAAGGAGAATAATCGAACCAAAAGGAAGTCATTATCTAGTATATACATTCACCTGCAAAGCAGTGCCATACCCAGCAAGTTAACCAATTTCACACTGTTTTGCGTTCTTGGGTCACTATTAATAAAAACATTGAAACCGCTTTAATGTGGGCTTCATCTAATAAATTTAAAACTCCTCATAAGATTTTGGGTGGCCCAGGGTGCCCTCGTCCAGCACCGGGTTGGATTCAAAGATCCCTATGGACAGCATACCTGGTGCACTCCAAGACTATATGGGGCAGCGTCTCCACTACCGATGGGCATGACATACGCGTCCTCCTTGCTCTTGGTATGCCCTCCCTCCTACCCATAACTTCAGCCGTTTCAAACAAATTAAAACGAAATAACATAAAAAGCCTCCAGAGTCTATAATCCTGATTTTTTTCCAAGTAAAATTCTAATTTCACAGAAGTCTTAACCCGGGGGTAATACACTGAAATTTTGTTTTGTTGTAAAAGTTCCAGATCCCTATTATTGGCCCAGTCTTTTATTTTCTCCTTTAATTCCCACTTAGAGGGTCTGCTGTCAGGCAGACTGTCTTCTTCCATCGGGAGACCGATAACACCAGTCAGGTGCTTTAAATTCTTTATTCATGGACATTGGGGAGATCCCACATGTTCCTTTACTTCTAAATAACAATCAGTAGTCAAATTGGAATTTCCTTTCATTATATTCTTCCAAAAGGAGAAGAACCTGAGGCACAATTGGGAAAAAAATGATAGTGCCCCTGTCTCCACTATTAACATAGTAAGGGGGGATGCTTTAGGGGCCCCTAAAATGCTGCAAAGAAAAAAGTTTTGTGGGACCTCCAGCCTACTAGAGTAAGAGGCTGCGGTTTTTTCCCCTCCATAGAGTATGCTGGGTATAACCTTTATTCTAAAGATATCTAGCAACTGTTGAATAGGGGCCACTGAGGCCATCAAATTTAGTTTTAACAGTCCTCCAGCTACTCGTTTTGCCTTTGATATCTGTCCGTCATTGTGTTTTTTCCATAAAGTATTTGAAGAAAAAATCACTCCCAAGTATGTATAGTGCAGGATTGGGAACAACTCTTGCCCCCCAACATACCATCTATATGCTCTATGTGATTTACCAAAAGCCATCACATTTGGTTTTTCCATATTGATTGTTAATGCGTTCAGCTGACAAAAGCTATGCAATGCCACTAGCATTTGTTGTAGACCTTTCCTTGTCTACGAAACAAGAACGATATCATCTGCATATAGCATTATAGATATCTCCCGCTCTCTTATTCTCGGAGGTGTTGGATTTGCTGCCCCTACCGTGGGAACTAAATCATCTACATACAGATTAAAAAGGAGGGGGGCCAATAGGCATCCCTGCCTTACCCCTTTTCCTAATAAAAATTCCTCGGTAGCATCCCCTTTGGAGCTCATCCTTACCATTGCTTTAGTTGTCTCATGCAATTTCATGATTAATTCCAACAGTTCTGTAGGCATCCCCATTTTCTTTAACTTCTTCCACAGAAGTTCTCTACAGATTGAATCAAAAGCCCTTGTAAGATCTATATAGGCAACAAAAAGATTTCCCCGCCTCACTGCCACATACTTGTCTATAAGGTGTCTCAAGACAAAACAATTGGTGATAATTGATTTAGATCTACTAAAACCTGATTGCTCCTCATGCAAAGGGTGATCGCTCTCCACCCATTTTTCAAGGGCTGCCAATAGGGCTCTTGCATAGAGTTTGCTAATTATGGGCAGGAGGCTTATTGACCTATAAAAATCTGGGTCTAGCATACTTCCTTGCTTGAAAATGGGTACTATAATAGCTTTGGCCCAAGCATGTGGAATTTCTCCAGTGTGATTTATCAAAGTGGAAAATCTAGCTAACACCAGGGCCCACCAAGAGGCAAGACTCTTAAAGAGCTCTGGTGGAATTCCATCTGCCCCGGGGGCCTTTCCCGTTGTGAGCTTGTTGATCGCTAGAGAAACCCCCTGTTCAGTAACCAATGGGACAAAGGAAAATTTTTCCCCACCCATGGCTACATATTTCAAGGGATTTTCCAGGAGTACTCCTGGAGTACACCTGCCATATCCACTTTCTTAAATACTTGGGAACAATAAGATATCCAATTCTCCTCTGATATTTGAGGATCTCGTACACTTCCTCTGGTCACACCAGCTATTGATTATATTCCAAAATTTTGAGGAGTCCTTGGTTTGTGCTGCCACTTGCAACTCCGCCCGTGTTTGCGCTACTTTTAATTTTTTCTTCTCTCTCGGAATTTTATAGTAATTTCTTCTTAGGATAATAAATTCCTGCTAGTACTCTCCAACTCTATATCTCCTCCATTTTCTCCTTGTCCTGATCACCTACTTCTTTTCATTTCTACATTGGGCGTCATACCAAACTCTTGGGTTGAGAACTGTCTTAGATTTGTTAGTTACAGGGGCCTTTCTAGCATGTGTCAGAACTTGATCCAAAATAGCCTGTAAGCTATTGCACATGGCACTATAATCTCCTGTCTTCAGTATAGCAGTTCGTAACACTGCACCTTTTGATGACAGAAAAAACTGCAAGACCTTAGTTCCTGTGGCCATTGTCCACTTTAATCTTCCAATTATCTTAGATGGATGGAATTCTTCTAGGGGGACACATCCCTCACTCTGAATTAAATCCAGCCGTAAAGGAAAATGGGATCCCTCTGGTCTTTGAATGACAACTAGATCTCGCACCAGGAGAAACACTGAGGCCGGGAGGCAAACGTAGTCTATCAAACTTGCTCCTTGATTTGAATCATGCGTATATTCCCCCCAGGGATCAGAGAATGTACGCCCATTAATAATTATAAGGTCATGTTCTGCAAGGAGTTGCATAAGCTTCTCCCCATACTTATTAACTATTCCATCTAGGGAGCCCCTAGTTGGAAATCTGGCCCCCGGATTCACCTCACTACTAAGACCTTCTGTCTCCAAATTCACAGTTCTGGCATTAAAGTCCCTCACCAATAATATGGTACTTCGAATATACTGCAGACTAATGCCAGCGAGCAACTCACTTAACTGTTACCAACAATTTTATTCATAAAAAGGCGAGGTCTCCGTGGGGGATATATACATTTACCACCACATAGTTGCCTTGATTTGGTATTTTAACAGACATGGCTAGGCAGTTTCTAAGTGTGGTTTGAATTACCTCCACACGTATAATTTTTAGGGAGGATACAAGGTTGATAACACCTCCTGACTGCCTTCCTTTCTTTGCCTAGAAATCCCCGGTCTGCCTTAAACCGTATAGCTTTTAAAGTTTAGGGAGGCTGTATCTTCCACCGCTAGCCATGTCTCTTGAAAGCAGATTATTTCATAAGTACTTATGAATTCCCTTCAGTCTTCATCTCCTAGTTTAGACTTCAGCCCCTCTGTGTTCCATGTTAGCAGGGGTGGATGGTGGGTTTTGATGTTGGAGGGGCACTGGGGCAGTAAGGCCGGTGGGCCTAGGGGCAGAGCCAGGGGGACAGTAGGTGGAGCCAGGGGGACGGTAGGCCAGTGACATGGAATAACCCAGCATCAAGGAGTTCCCAGGGTTAACATCGGATGGAAGAAAACACAGTATACATGCACATCAAGTTTAAAATAAATAATTTATAAACCCAAAACACAGAAAACACTGGCAAAACACAGCAGCAAGGAGTTCCCAGGGTTAACATCGGATGGAAGAAAACACAGTCTACATGCACATCAAGCTTAAAATAAATAATTTATAAA
>QEPC01007782.1:2317171-2388122 GCA_003113815.1 Sphenodon punctatus
CGGGTGGGGGGGAAACAGCCTGGGGGGGTGCGGGGTTGGGGGAAAACAGCCTAGGGGAGAATGCAGGGGGGGAGGCTGGGAGCCGATGGGGTCCGGGGAGGGGGAGGGTGCAGGGTGGGGACGGGAGCGATTGGGAATTGGGATATCTTACCTGCTGGCTACGGCAGTCTTCGTCCCGGGCTGTGCTGCAGGCGAGGCGGGGGGAGGACTTTAGGGTTTGTTTTTTTAAATTGCCCATGTCTCCTGCTCTCCTCCACAGAGGCAGGACTCATGGGCAATTTAAATTTAAAAAAACACACACACACACAAAAAGTTCCCTGCCTTGCCGCTCCCCCCTCCCCACCGCTCTGAGCGGCAGATTAGGGGGGGAGCGGCAAGGAAGCGGCTGGCCTGGTGGTGGGTAGTTGGAGAGCTGTGAGCTCTCCAACAGCATGCTGGCAGCCATGTTTAGCATGTGAGACAGGGACAAGCGCACCTGTGTGCTGCTTCCTGCCTCAGGCGCCCGGCCCAAGACATCTCGCCAGGGCGCTTTCAACAAGCACCCTGGTGAGAGCTTTCCTTGTGCCCATTGAGCGCAATGGAAAGCCCCTAGCCCCTCCCTCCACAGCACGTCCTATACGTGGTGTGGATGGAGGAGCTCAGCCACCCAAATCACCTTTTTCAATGGAAAACACGGTTGGGCTTAGCTTTTTTGACCCTTCTGGGACCCACTCCTCAGGAGCGGATCCCGGAAGTAAGAACTGACAGTGCCACAGCAGCCTCCACTCTGAAGCAAAGTCAGAGGCTGCTGTGGTGCTGTGAGAAGCAGCGGCGCCCGAGGCATGTTTTTTTTTTTTCTATAACGTAACAGTGACAGCGCCAGCAGGCCCTTGGCGCTGGGGGGACAGTGCCCCCAATGTCATGGGGCGCCAGCCACCACTGCATGTTAGACAGGTTAGAGTTGCCCGCTGAAACCATCATTGTGGTAGATGGGGCCCCACCTTCTCAGATCTTATAGTGGGCTCCCATTTCTTTCCAGGAGGGGCACCTAATATTGCAACCTTTCTAGTAAGAGAGATTTCTGGCCTATAAAACACCATATCTTCTAGGGTTGTGCACTCGAAGCCTGTTCGGCCTGTTTGAGAGTTTTCTTCCTCTAAACCTTCCCTACCTTGGCCTCCCAGTGTCCCAAAAGCTGCGACTGGCGAACCCATATAATCTGGTCAACTGGTTTTATCCAACATTAACCAACTATATCTAGTCGAAGGACACTCAAACAAATTATTTTGCTCCTCTGGATACTTGCCTTGCCCGTCTTGCTCTAGAATTAGGGCTCTAGCAAGGGTATTCTCGACCCTTTTAATAAAGATCCCTGTGGATCTGAGCAAGATCTTATTCCTGCATAATCTATCTGGGATTTGATCTGAGAGAAAAACAACTTCCCACCTAGAAAATCCTCATGTGTCTAACAAAGCTCTAACCTCACCCACTTCTTCCATTGAGACCCTCTGAGCCATTTTCCCCTGAAGAAAATAAAAAAAAAACCTGAACGTCTAACACCCCATGTTTAAGAAAACTATATTTCTTCTTTGTACTAAAATGAAATAGAAGTGCTGTCGACCACTGAGTTGCAGTCTCCTGTGGCCAGATCTTAAAATCAGAATGTCTTGTCTTTTTTCCAGCTGGCAAACCTTGTTGCTTTGAAAGAGGTCTGCTCTTGACCTGAAGGGCAGAGGCAGAACCATCTCCCTGTTCTTCTGTCTCAAGGTGGTCTACCGAGGGTTTGCCACTATGCTCTCGAGACCAGGCCCCTGGGACTTTTTAAAATTGGACCTTACCTGATCTGTGCTCAGTATTAGTTGCACTACTCTTAAACTGGTGAGTTATCTGGGTCTGCGTAGTTGCATCTCTCTGGAAAATGAATGAGACTTCCTGCAGATTCATTTTGCCTGTCCATGTAGAAAACTCCAACCATAAGCCCCCTACCAAAACCTTCAGAGCAAGTAGCAGGTCATTAGATTGCTGAAGTTTCTCCTTCACCTCTTTAAATTGTGTTTCCATATCTAGCTCTATTCTGACATTTAAATCGTCAAACTTGCAATGTAGCAAGTTTAACTGGTGTTCTAAATTCGTCAGAAATACTTGTTGGCTAATCCCACCTGTATCCTGCCACGAGCTCTTCATTGAATCTCCGTAATTAGATTGTACAACCTCTTCAGCCACCTCTTTACCCTGCCCTTTTTCGGCCCGTGGTTGGAAGAATCGTGTTTGGCCCCATATAGGGACCCGCGTTTCCTCAGAATCAGCCTCTGCAAGCACCAACTCCTCTGCCAAAGAACAAGGGGAACACGAAGTTCTAGATCTAAGTTCCATATTTGAAAACCTAAGAATCCCACGTTCCAGCAGCGGATTTTAAATAACTCACACTGCAGAGATCTTTACCAAGGGTTGCACTATTCCAAACCCAGACTCCTCCCTGACTGCTGCTTGCCGGTAGCCACCGGGCAAGTATCCCGAACGAGCTCTCGCAGCCCCAGTTTCCAAAAAAACACTTTAAAATGACAGACACAAAATGGGAGCAGAAAGCCCCTCTAACACTACCTGCGCTTCTGCTCCTGGGTGTGCCGAAAGGATTGCCTATGGTATGACTGCAGGCTACCTGTCCGTTTGTATCCCTTCAGGATACAGACTCTGCCCCAGCTTTGTTCCCAGCAGCAGATGACTGGTAAGTAATTGGGCTCAGTGGTTCCTGCTTCCTGCTCCTCTCCAACTAAGTCTGAGGCCAGATTGTGCCAAAGGAAGCACCAAAAGACACACAGCTGTTGTGGGCTCACTGTCCGTTTTATCCTCCCGGCACGTTGGTAATTTTGCCCCACTCTGGTCCAGTCGCAATGGAGGCATCAGAGGTCCTCTCAGGCAGCTCCGTCCAGAGGGCCCCTCTATGATCACGTGGCATCTAGAGCGCTGTCTGTCTGGTGGAGGGGCCCCCAGGCACCCCGGCCCAGCCAACGGCCCCAGCCAATGGCCAACACCCTTTGGGTGTCACTCTTCGGGCTGGCGCCCTCAGGGCCCCGCCCTTGGAGTTGTTACCTGGGGAAGGGGAGGGACAAGCAGAGTGACAGCAGTTTCCTTCAATCACCCACCACAGTCCCAGTCCTCCCAGCACCAAACACACAGCCTGCAGCTTGACCACAGGGCCCCGCCTTTGGAGTTGTTACCTGGGGAAGGGGAGGGATAAGGCTGTGTGTTTGGTGCTTGGAGGACTGGGGCTGTGGTGATTGAAGAAAGCTGCTGCCACTCTGCTTGTTCATGTATACAGCCAGCGGTGGGTGAGTGGGATGGGTGTGAATACCGCGGGTGATGGGTGGGGGTACGTGTGCGCTCCCGTGCAACACCCACCTCCACCCACAGAGTCCTCCAGAAAACGAAAAAGGCTCCATGGGTGGAGGTGGGTGTGTGTCCGTTTACAAGGACACACAACCACCTCCACCCACTGCAGCCAAACACCCATCCCCCCACCCACTTCCGTCCATGTAAAAACAGCCCTAAAGAGGGCAATTGAACAAACTCAGGTTCTGAGTGTTGTGCAAAACCATCACCACTTCCTCTATGCCTTGATGATCCCTTATTTCCTTCTACTTTATGGAAGGACTGGAGCACTGAAATATGAGGGAACCAGCAGTTTTGTGAATACATTGCTACAGGACAAAGCAAATAAAGCACAATCCTCTGGTGGACAGTACAGAGTACTTGCTAATGTGTACAGTCTATCCAGCTGGAATACTGGCCCCTTACTTTAATTTGTAAAACAGTTTTAGAAAGTTCAGGGGGGAGTTACGGAGAAAGACAAGTTCAGAATATGTCTGGCAATATTGTAGAGCATTGTGTTTCCAATGAAAAAAACGTTAACAAAATTGTGAAATCAGTGGACACAGGGTCTTTTGCCCAAAGATATTGATGCTACTTATTATCTCATGGACTTAATTCAGGCCAGGGCCTCCAGTCTACTCCAGCATAAATGAAGAAACTACAAACTGGATGTAAAAATGTCTGCTAGATAGTACAGAGCACCAAGTTAAAAGACTTTTAGGACAATTGTGGAGAAATATATATATATACTGGGGCAATGACCATGTTCACACCTTGCCCTTTTGAAGTAGCATTTGGCACACACCTGCCTTTTCCATTTATGTGTAAGTTTAACTGGAGCTACAGATACTTCATTTGTTGATACAGAACCAGTGTAATGTGAGAAGAACAAAACCAGTAGCCATGCCCAACGTTTGGCTCACCAATGACCGAAGAAATGTGCTAGCCCAAGTGGAGCGTACGATATAACTTTCAGGTTAAGAGCAATGGACCTAGCGATATCACCCAGGAATGTACATGTGAGCAGGGCTGTAAGATAATCTGCTCACCACACATTCACTGCCAGACCAAGTGCGCATGTGAAAGCCCAGCTATTTGATTGCTTGCTACAAAACACATGGTCACTTCCTGAATTATTTGCATTATTTGCATATTTGAAAATAATTGCATTATTTGCTTTCCTTGCGATCACAGACACATGCTTATTCAATCTCTACTGTAAGATCTCCAATGATAAAAAAAAAATCCTCAACTTCTCTAAACAGCAACACATTCCATTGTCTGATTGTCCAATACCAATCAGGATTTTTTTTTCCTGATATTCAGTCTGAGGCTGCTTGCTAATATTCAGGAAGAAGCGGGGACTAATGTGAGTTTAATTTACGTTAGCGCAGTCACAAGAAAACCCTGCTCGTGTGTGCAGGATTTTTAGTGTTATTTTTTCCATTTTCCCGTTAAATTCAATAACGTGATACAGGGCTCAGGATCCAGATCCTCATATGATTTACCTTCTAAACCCTTTATCATCTTGTTGCTCTTCTCTGCACCCACTCCAACTTTTGCATGTCCTTCTTAAAACGGGATGCTGAAAACTGAACACAGTACCCCAGCTGTGGCCTAGCCAGAGCTGAGTAGAGTGGCACAATGACTTCCATGTCTCACATATAATACTTCTGTTGATTCCGTCTAAGATGGCATTGACTTTCTTTGCAAAAGCATCACACTGCTGACATATGTTCAGACAGTGATTCATAACTACTCAATCTTTCTCTGCCATATTATCTTCCATCCATTTTGTCCCCCATTTTGTATTCATCCATTTGGGTTTTTAACCCTATTTGTTAAACCTAACATTTATTCTTATTGCCAGTGGGTTGTTGCTTTGATTGAACCATAAACTTTCCAGCAGATGAATTTCTGGCACTTTGGTTTTAGTTTTTAACCCTCTCATCTTTCTTTTTAAAGTCTGTGAACAATCAAAACATTTAATACCTCTTCCCTTGATGTAATTATACTGTACTTCCATATCAAATGGGAGTTTGAAGTTGTTCTTGGGAAACAGATGTGCTACATAATTGCATATTAGCTATCTATTCTGCTAGTGCCAGTGCAAAGAATTAGATTGTCTAGACTAGTCTCTTCTGATCAGGTAATTAGATCAGTGGTTCTCACACTATGGGGTGGGCCCTGGGGAAAGGATAGAAAATCTTTTGGAATAGCAGAAGGCGGCACCCAGGCAGCCAACACCTAGCTCCACTCTGAGCTGGAGGGAATTTCCAAAATAATGGAAGCAAGGGAGGAGGAGAGAAGCAACAGGAGAAAGTATAGCTGAAATGTGTAGCAACTTTCTACCGATGGGTAATAGCTGCAATATCGAGTAGTCCATTGGTTACCCAATCAGTACCCAAGCATACATGAGTTGGGTAACTGGTTAACCAAAATACTGATTCTTACTGTTACTGTGTAATCAAATATCAATTTTACCAACCCATCAGACTTATGGTTTTATCATTTTGGCATATTTCCGTATTTCATCATTTTTAGGGATGTGCGAACAGAACGGGGTTCGGATGTTCGGCTGTTCGACCTGAAAACCTAGTTCGGGTTTGGGGGTTCTGTCTGGTGGCAACATGGTAGGCCGCCAAAGACCCAGAAGCAGCAGAGACCGGGAAGGCTTGGTGCTTGTCACCCTGGGTTGCTCAGACAGGCAGGCTCAGCACTTGGCCCCTGGGGGTGCCTGTGGCAGCATGGTAGGCTGTCGGAGACCCAGAAGCAGTAGAGACTGGGAAGGCTTGGCACTTGGCATCCCAGGTTGCCAGGGCAGGCAGGCTCGGTGCTTGGCCCCTGGGGGTGCCTGCGGCACCAGGGCTGTCTGTCTGAGACCCAGCGGCAGCAGCAGCAGAAGCTGGGAAGGTTTGGGGCTCGGTAGCTGGCCTGGCACCCCTACTTGGCCAGGCATTACAGGCTGGCAGGCCTCCAGTTCTGCTCACTCTATGCTGGCTGGGTTCTCCATTTCTAGTCACCATCACGGCAGACGGTGGCTAGCTGGAAATGTGAATCACCACCAGGCAAGGCAACTTGACCAATTTGCAGAAGAGTTAGTTGAGATCTGCTGAGTAGGATGCCAGCCTGCAATGCCTGGTCCCGTAAGGGTGCCATGCCAGCCACCAAGCCCTGGCCGGGCCTCTTCTGTGCCTGGAACTAAGGCTGCAGAACCCTGATGGTGGGTCCTGGGGCTGGAGTGGCTGCTTCTTGATGTGGTGGAATAACAGCCCTCCCTGCCTGTAATGTAGGCCCCAGAACCCTGATGGTGGGTCCTGGGACTAGAGTGGCAGCTTCTGGATGAAGTGGAATAACAGTCCTCCCTGCCTGTAATGTAGGCCCCAGAACCCTGATGGTGGGACCTGGGACAGGAGTGACTGCTTCTTGATACAGTAGGATGACAGTTCTCTGTGAGCGGAATGACAGTCAACACACAATAGGATCCAAAAAGTGTTTTTTCTCAACCCACTAAATGATGAATGTACCAAAGTTGAAAACAAACAAACAGAGGCTTAAAATAAACAGTCTTTACTACTCAGGCAGTTAAAAACTACTTCCAGGACAAAACTGGGTACCTACATTTGCCTCAGACTGAGCCATATATTAATCCCAAAAGTCCAAAGAGAGTAGAGTATTACATTATCTCAAAAATACATTAGCTGCAGAGAAATGTATACATCAGTAATAACAAATAACTAGATCTAATTCTCGGAAATCCACATAGACTAAACAAAGTCAATTAGTGCTGAGCACAATGTGTTTCTAACCCCATATATGGATCATTTTCAACAGCACTCAGAGTAGCATCAGAACGTGGGGTTCATCTGTTGGAGTGATGAAATAAATTCAGTCATAAGGATCAATCAAATATTCAACATCAAAATAATAGGCCACTAAAAGTTATTATAATTTACCGCTATAGCCATCTGCAATTCCATCATCCAAAAAGCCTTAAAGAAAAAAACTTGAACCTCTAGCTACTTAAGCAAGAAAACCAACAGGCTTACCATGATCTAGTAGAAAATGGGTTTTGGTGCAAGCTTGACTAGTAAGCCATTATCTTCCATCCATGGTGACCACCTCATTGAAGTGACAGTCAACAGAGAAGTTAAGGTGTGAGGTGGGCCACATCGTGGAGGATACAGTACATCCATAAAGGCTGCAGACAACTTTGTTGTTAAGTCCCACAATCTACCCAAACTACGTTCAGCTCTCCAGGAGTGAATCGACCTTCTTGTGAAGCCTACGCATAATGAAGAAACTGGACGAGCTACCACAAGAAATGAAGAGTTTGTATCCAGACTGGTTAAGGAACTCGGGAAATATAAAAACATCTTTGAAGGTCTGGGTAGAAATATAGCAACAGGAGCTGAAGTCCCTCTTGAGGTCATCAACAACATGCTTTGTGAACTATAACATTGGTGAAAAGTTACTGCAGAAGTTCATGAAGGAGAGACTGATGTCTAACAAGGTTAACTTTTTTGCTCTGCTACTGCAGAATAGGGCTAAGACAGGACTTGAAAAAAAGAAAACCCTATTGAAGGTTACTGAACTCATCAAGGAAGACAAAGAAGCATTTGCTTTGTTGTATTCCAAGTGTTCTAACGAAAGAGCTGCCTTCTCCTACTGTGTGACAACATTATCACTTTCTGTTGCAGATCTGGATGGTAGTATGCGAACAGGTGACAAGGCCAAGATCAGAAATTACCTGATTGAGAAATGCAGTGCTGCCAGCAATATGGTGCCAATGAGAGCAATATGGGTTATTGATGGAATGGCAGCAGTCAATGTCTTACCAACAAAACCAACATGGGATCAGTATGGACGGAGATTCATTGTTGAGATAATGCATGCCTCCACCTTCAAGCAATCCTATTGCCCTCCACATTGTGTTTGATGTATACAAAATGGACAGCATAAAGGCTCAAACAAAGAATAGAAGAGGCGACCTTGGCATATGGGTTCATATTGGTTCTTCAGAACAGGAGATGCCTCTAGCAGCCAAGTGGACCAGCTTTCTTCACAACCCTGAGAATAAGGGACAACTAATTAAGTTCTTAGTGAGTTTCTGGATGAGAGAAGACTGCAGAAAGAAGCTCGCATTTCCTCTTGTTTTAACATAAGGAGAGTACACCTGGGTTCTTACATCTCGTGACATCGTGCAAGAGCAGGAACAATGCAACCATGAGGAGGCTGACTCACTCATAGTCCTTCATGCTGTGAGAACTTCCTCTCCCATAGTGGTGGAATCCAAGGATACAAATGTTCTTGTGCTCCTAGTGAATGCCTACTGAAAAAGTGAGATGGAACAGTTGGAGCCATGGGTCGTGATGGTGGACAGAGATCTATATGTTGATGTAAAGACCATCTGTGACACCTTAGGACATAACATGTGCTTGAACCTACCCATCATGCATGCAGTCACTGGATGTGACACAACTTCATTTTTATTTAGAATCATCAAAAGAACATTATGTGCCATCCAGAACTAATAAGTGTCCTACAAGATATTGGATCGGAACCCAGCCTCAGCAGAAAAACTGAACAAGGTGGAATGAAGTTCCTTCAGTGTGCTTGTTATGTGAGTAAAGAGGAAGTAGACTACATCACCATTAGAATCAGGCTGTATGATAGGCAGATGAAGAACCCAGATGCTACCTCCAGATCCTCTTAGTGCTCTGCAACACCTGCAATGGGTTAATATAACAGCATACATCTGGCACAACTGTGTCAAACCAATGATTGTTTATCTGAACCCAGAGACCAATGGCTGACAAAAAAAACAGAGCAAGGTTGACAACCTTTGTGGTACGATGCACCACAGTTAACTGAGTGTCTGAAAAGGAAGGAAAAAACAACAAGGTGTCTTTGGCATAGTCACTGGAGCACTGAAGAGAATTCGGGGGAGGGGGGGGAAATGTAAGAAAGCATTCAGGAAAAAAAGGGAATGGTCGGTAAGCTTTCACCTTCATTTATTTTATTTATTTTACTATTTTTCTACCCTGCCCCCTCCTGCTCAAGAGCAGCTCGGGGCGGCTAACAAAACACATCAATAAAAACACACACAAAATATAATTTAAAACATTTTAAAATATAAAAAGAATTAAAAGGACAGAATTCCCCCTCCCCATCCCGTCCCACCCTACCCGTCTCCCTCTCCAAAGGCCTGAAGGAACAGCCAGATCTCTCACGTTTACGGAAAGAGGGGAGGTCTGGGACCAGGCAGGCCTCCATCAGGAGGGAGTCCCACAGTCTGGGAGCAGCCACCGAGAATGCCCTCCCCATTGTTGCCACCTGTGCAACCCAGGGGACTTTGAGTTGGGTGTCCCCGGCCAACCACAGGGGCTGCAATCCGGGGCCTGAGGTGGTCCAGCAGCTAAGCTGGGCCCAGGCCATTTAGGGCTTTATAGGTCATTACCAGCACCTTGAATTGGGCCCGGAAGATAATAGGCAGCCAGTGCAGAGAACGGAGCACCGGTGTAATGTGCTCGCGGCGACCCATCCCCATTAAGAGACAGGTCGCTGCATTCTGCACCAGCTGCAGCCTCCGGGCCATCCCCAAGGGCAGCCCCATATAGAGTGCATTACAGTAGTCTAGTCTAGAGGTGATAAAGGCATGGATGATGGTGGACAGATCCGAGTCCGAAAGATACAGCCACAGCTGTCGTACCAGATGTAATTGGTGAAATGCTCCCTTCACCACAGCCTCCACCTGAAGATCCAGGTGGAGCTGAGAGTGGAGGAGCACTCCCAGACTACGAACCTGTGTGGCCAAAGGGGGGGTAGATCCCATCGATGAAGGGGGCCACCACCACCCCAGTTCTACCCACCAACATCACCTCCATCTTGTAGGGATTCAGCCTCAGACGGCTTGCCCTCATCCAGTCCCCCACAGCTGCCAAGCACTGGGTGAGCACCGAGATGTCTGGGTCTACAGAAAAAGAGAGGTAGAGTTGTGTCATCAGCATACTGATGACAATGCACGCCGAATCCTCTCATGACCTTGCCCAAAGCCTGCATATACACGTTGAACAGGAGTGGGGACAGAATAGAACCCTGCAGGACTCCACACATGAGGTCCCAGGGAGATAAAGTACTTTCCCCAAGAACCACACGCTGAGTTCTCCTGTCCAGGAATGAGCAAAACCATTCAAGAACAATTACGCCCACCCCGGCCCGGTCCCGCAGCTGAGCCACCAGCATCTAGTGGTCAGAATCAAAGTCACGGTGAATCTGAGCAATTTTATCCACAAAAATGTCAGCAACCATGTCACAGCAGGCACTGGAAGATTCCAGTTCCAGGTGGAGAGAGGCCGGACTGACCAGCTGCTGCACCACCAGGAAAGGCTCCGTTGGTTGTGACTTTGCGTATGCTATGAGGGCAGCAAAGAACTCTTTCTTTACTGCCCGTACCGCCACAGCATAAGCTTTTAAACTAGCTTTATGTCACAATTAGTCGGCTTCAGTACAACTCTGGTGCCACCGTTGCTTCCTGCTTCATCTGGTGCAGGTCCTCTGTAAACCAAAGGGACCCATGTCATCAGCATTCTGGAAGCAGATGCCTGGGAGCAATTCGGTCAATGGCCTCAGTCAACAAGTTGTTCCAGAAGACAATGAGGTCATTGAGTGAGTGGTCATCAAGATCAGGAGGCAGTTCCCCTAGGGCATTCCGGTACCTTTCTGGTTCCATAAGTCTCCGGGTGCGAAACAACCGAACTGGTCCTACACCTCTCCGGGATCAGACATGTGCCAGAAGCTCGATCCAGAGGAGATAATGATCCATCCATGACAAGGGTGTAATTGATACATCCCCCACCACCAGACCCCCCACCTCAAGACCAGTGCAAAATATTAGGTCAAGGGTGTGTCCTCCATTATGTGTCGGGCCCACAACCCTCTGAGACAGTCCCATGGTTGTCATGGCGGCCATGAACTCATTAGAATGTTTAGAATTTTATTAAAGTGTATAGACAGAGCCATCACACAAACAAAACACATAACAGACAAGACAAATAATTAAATCATAGCACCTAAGGGTGCTCAAATAATAATCAGAGATTAAAGTCTAAATGTCCCAAAACCTCCCTCCCACCTTCCTTACTTACAGTGACCATCCTGCCCTTTCTTACTGCTAACACCTTATAAAGGAAGTAGGCTACATCCTTTGTGGTGCTTCCATCCCGTCCAGATAATAGTAACACCAGTGCCTGCTGATCACTCCTACGTGGTTTCAAATGAGGGAGAATCCATTTGACACAAAAACTGACATACCATTTACAATACAGTAGGATATGTTCCATAGTATCTGGCATTTGAAGTGGGCAATCACATATAGCAGCAGACAAATGCCTCCCCAAGAAACGTCCTTCCGTGGCACCAGAAGGGAAAAAACTCATCCTTGCCATTGTAAAGCACCTGAGAACTTGGGGACTCAACTGATGTTGTAAATACATTGCTGGGGCAAGGGTATACTCATACAACTCCATTACCGGGGCCAATGAGACCTTATCTCTAAGGGTGGCAGTCTCCTCTTGTGAGGTAATATCGGCCAGCCTTTGAAAAAAAAGGGTCCTTATACCCCCAAAACCCAGTGAATATAAAGTATCCAATGAAAGACCCATAAGGCAAAACTTATCCCTCACCTGGCTTACCCAAGCATTGTCCTCCGCAAGAACCATAGTAGGAGCAGTGCGGCAAAAATGCAACTTAAGCCAATACCCTATGGCCAGACGCCAAACCTGGGTCTCAATAGGGGTCAGACCACATTCTCTACGGAGAGCCACATTAGGAGCATGGTTTGACAAAGCAAGGAGAGACCTTAAAAACATGGTCTGAACCCTTTCAAGAGGTATAAACTTCCCATCCGTCCAAAATTGGGCCCCGTAAAGGAGTTGCCCCACACATTTGGCCTTAAAGACCTTGATGGCTGGGATTATCAAGTGTCCCCCTCTAGTTCTAAAGAACTTGCAAATTGACCTTGATATTAGTTTGGCCTGCCCAATGGCTGCCTGCAAATGTGCTAGCCATGACCCATTGGCCTGAAAAACCATCCCCAAATATCTGTAGGAAGTAACTTGTTCCAACTTGTGAGGTCCTATGGACCATTTAAAGATCTTGTGCCTAAGGGAAAAGTACATAACCTTAGTTTTAGAGTAGTTAATCTCCAGTAAATTCAGTACACAGAAGGAGTGGAGCGCTGTAAGTTGTCTGGTAAGCCCCAGACGGGATCTGGCCAACAAAATGGCATCATCCGCATAGAGCAATATGGCCACCTTATGGGTCCCTATTCTAGGCGGACAGGCTAGAAAGGGGGATAAGGCTATTCAGGTAGAAATTAAATAAAGCAGGGGCAAGTACACACCCCTGCTTGACCCCACGTCTGGTGAATATCTCCTGTGACAAAGTACCATTATTGTCCAACCTAATCCTCAAGGAGGTGTTGTTATACAATCTTTGCATCAAGACCAGCAACGTCATTATTTTTAAGGACACCTGGTCTGTGAGGAGGTATCCAGTGCAGACTATTTTGGGCATGGAGGGGAACCATCCTGTGATCGATTTGGCTGGAGACAGATTGAGGCTGCTGCTCATATACCGCACACCTACCTGTATAGCAACATCCCTACACGCCCTAGCTTAGTTGGTGTCAGGGCTGGTCCTGGGGGATATCTACATCCACGCTGACACCGATCTTGGGGGAGCGGAGCATGAGTTCATGGCCTGATCACTGCTTTGTCTTGAGTCATTTGGTTTCCAAATATCTGCGCTCCACGGGGCTCTATGCAGCCTTTGTGGACCTCCGAGCAGCATTTGATCTGGTCTCTCGGAATCAATTATGGGCGAAGCTTTCGCTTACTACTATTGACCTGAGTACACCGCCTCACCGCCCCTCTGGTCTAGGCTGGTGCTGTACAGAGTACCCAGCTGGAACAAGGTTAGCCAAAATTGGCCCCGACTCGATGTCCAGCCAGGTCTCTGTAATACACACAAGGTTGACTGATTGATCCAGGATCAACTCCAGGATTGTTGTAGATTTATTACCAACCGACCTCGCATTCAGCAGCAGCAGTCCTGGACCAGGCCCCCCCCATTCTTGATCACTGCATTACCTGTCTGGGGGCCTATGAGAGGGACCGGCACCAATCACCTGTCCCTCCTCATTGGTGTTACCTGCCTCCCAGAAGGCCCATAATTTCCCTGGTCCATTACGACCCCAATGGCTGCAGTCCCCCCCCCTCCCTAGCCCGCCCCCCGCCTCCCCCTGGTGGCTGTCCCACCCAGCCCCCAAGGGGGACCCCTTTGCCCCTCAAACCCCTTTCTCACAGGGGAGCCAACCCCCCCACCCCTTGTTGGGTCACACACCCCTCTCACACCGGGGGAACAGTCCTGACCCTCCCCAACCCAGTCCCCCTCTTCCCCCCATACACTGGGGGAGGTAGCCATAAGCCCTCCCCTCCCCTTCACCCACCAACCCAACCCACCTCCCCTCCACCCCTCTTCCACAACAACCCCCATTAACATATGGTGATAATATACTGTATAGTACACCAAACAAGGAATGTGGAGTTTATGCTACTGGATATACTGATACTAATCTGTTAACCACTTCCTACATGGAAAGTGAGACCACAGAAGAAGATGATTCATGTAGCACTGAAAGTGAATTCATCTGTAGGGAATCAGACAGTGATACCACTGACACTGATTTTTGATGCAGACAAAATGTGTGCAGAAACCCAATCTTGCAGTTATTGATTTATGTGTTTTCAAATCTTCTGTTTTAAAAATTTAATCTTTTGCTTAGTAAAAACTGTCAAGTGAAACTGTTTTCTACAAAACACTGGCACTTTTAATTGCTTTTAATCCTATCGTGCATTTTACTGTCTTCAACAGACATTGAATGTGCCGATATAAAAACAGATATAAAGGTCTAATATAAAAAAACAACCAGAAGTATTAAAGGTGGTTCTAAGGAAATATATTCCATTCCTTTAGTTCTAAAACTTTAATTGGTATTCTGCTTACAAAATAGTGCATATATCTCAGTTTTAATTTAGATGTTGTGATTTTGGTGGCCATTTTAAATTATTAAATTTCCATTTTCTCAGCATCACAATGTCAGAAGGTTGACTTGCACATCAAACTATGCATAATTTAAAGTTCTTCAAGTACCTCAGTCAGTTTCATTAATATAGTAAACAGATTTTTTGCTGTTGCCCAAAATACATTTCAATGGGCTGCCATTTTGTAATTTTTCATCATAGGCCTCAAAAAAAGCTTTGGGATAAGAGGCCTAATATTAACTTGCACCCAAAATTTCATCCAAATTGGTTCAACGGTGCAGCTGCAAGAGCTAAGTTTATGCTGGTAGGGTGTTGGTGACAGCCATCATGACCACCATGTCGGTTTAAGGGAGAAACCTAAAGAGTATTAACACGGAACAGACAGATTTGGATTCAGCAGATCAAAAAACATAAAAAAACACCCAAGCAAACAAATTAACCACCAAAAGCCTCAACAACAGGAAAATCATCCACACTATGAATTCTGTAACTTTCAAGGTCTGAGACCAACAATGGCAATGTCCACATCTAAAATATCCATGGACACTATGTCTAACTGATGGACATTTCCTAATATCTGAATGAACAATTTTATCAGCTGTATTCTGGGTCCTTCTAAATCCAATACAGGTAGGTCTCAAACATCCTGGAATGTCCTGAACTAAATGCCAGTGTTTGGCATCACACGTTTTATGGAATATGCTAAAGGCACATATTCCAAAGATCAATAGAGTCTGTTATCCTCTTTTTGTGGTCGATCAGTCATCAATGAAGCTCTTGGAATCAATGAACTACGATATCTAGCCGATTTTATTACATACATAAGGAAACCCTTATTTGTCAACTGTGACTGTATTTGTAATCGGCTGTATTTGAGGCTACAGAGCTTCAAATACAGGGAACCCTTGCCTATGAAGAGCTCATTGCTATTCAGGAAGAGACCCTCAACAGATGAGTAAACTCGTAGTAACAACAACATGTGTAACTTATGGGCCTTCAATACAGGAAGCCCAGGTTGCTGAATAAAATGTTGTTTAAGTGAATATTATGTATTAATTACAGTACGTTTTCATTTTCTAATGTGTGAGTCAGTGTGTCTGTCAAATATTCTTATGTTAGGAAGGGGCCTACGCCACCATTTCTCATGGGACCCCAGTTTTCTAGGATCTGTAACTGACTGGGGGTCCCAGTTGGCAGCTTCCAATTTTAGATGTACTCTATCAATTTGACCAAGGCACCTCCACCCCTCACCCCCCTAGGCTGCCCTGGCATTCACATACTTTTGGCAAGCTTTGAAGGTGATGGTTAAAAATAATGAATAATTGCAAAGCACTTTGAAACATTTAGGTGAAAGTTGGAGTGTGTACATGCAGAGTGCTGTATTACCTGCCATTTCCATTTGGTACTTACACAGCAGACATGGTTTGAGCGAGGCTGGTCTTGGCCTTGATTTAAGCTCCCCCTCACCTCCTCCATAAAGTCCTCACTACATTTCTTGTGATGCTGCATTTCTTGCTAACGTGGTAGGTTTAGTTGCACCATAATTGCATGTGCTGAGGGAAGCAGTGGAAGATCTAATTAATGCAATTATAGGAACAGGGTATAAGTTAAGTATAATTAATGTCTGAACACAAAGCCCTTCAATTGTTATAGCATATAGTGCATGGGATTTAAGGGTGTAATACTGTTGAGAGGAAATGCTAATTTCCCGTGTGTGCATGAAAGTAGAAGGTGAGTCTTTCCTTGAAGGTCAGTTTATTTTGCAGTGGCGTGAGAGGACTTTCCATCCCTGGTTTGGTATTGCATTGGAAAACTAGACAGTGTTTTTGTTGAACCAGTTTTTACACGTACAAGAAAGGTTGTAATAAAGCCATTTCATTGTGGAAATTCTGACTGGTGATATTGACCTGGGGGAACAGACTTAATAGAATCATAGAATTCTATTAAATCAATAGAATTCTTAACCTCATGAATGTACTCTTGTCTTTCCTGATGTTTATCTCTCCCTCGTATCCCCCTCCCTTGTCTCTCAGCTTGTAAGCCCCTTAGGGATCGGGTCCTGTCTCTAACTGTGGATTGTGTAGTGCCAGGTACATTGCTTGTGCTATATAAATCAATTAATTAATAAATTAATACAAAAAAATTATTATTAAGAAGAATAAGGAGGAGGAGGAGACTGGAAGGGACCTCAGGGGTCCTCTAGTACAAGTTTTTCAAAAGTGTGTGAACTCCAGGGCAGCCTAGGGGATGAAGCGTGGAAATGCCTTGGTCAAATTGATAGAGTACATCTAAAAATGGAAGCCACAAACTGGGGCCCCAGTCAGTTACAGATCCTGGAAAACAAGTGTCCCATGAGAAATGGTGGTGTGGGCACCTTCCTAACATCCAAAGGTGAATAGCCTATATCTACAGCTTCTCACAGAGGGTTGAGATGAAAGCAAGTGTTCCTGTTCTGCAGAGAAATACTGAGCGCTTGCTCCTGTTCTTTGGTACTTCGTCAGTCTCTGATGATGCCTCACTCCACCATGGTTGATATCGGTGCATGTGATTTTCCTGTCATTTCCTGTCAATTTCATTACTTTCCAGAATTGTTCGCCACTTTTCAACATTTTCCGTCACTTTCTGTCACTTTCCAGAACTTTCAAGACAGTTTTATTTTACTGCAATTTATGGCTGTTCCCTGGCACTTAGTCATCATGTTTGCATCTCCACCGCCCCTGGGGGTGTGAAGGGGCTGCACGTAGGGGTTGGGATTGGCCCTGTAGGAGCTCTGTTCAACTTGCAAAAGAAAGCAACTCATGGCGAAAACAGCAGAAAAGCCCGTAAGTTTCCATGACACACACGTTAAGGCGGATGACCTGTTTCCAATGGAAACAGCATTTTCAACTATTTGTTGTTTCAGGACTAATCTCAGAGAAGTGCTTGTTCATCCAGTTTATGAAACCATCAAATGAAGGATATTCCAGAACCTCACTAGGAAACCTATCCCATTGCTCAACTGCTCCATTGCTCAAGGGTTCCCAAATTATTAATCTTGACCTCAACTGCGGTCACATTGTCTGCAGTGGGATCATAATCCACATGGCGTTTAATATACCTTTCATGTCTTTGTTGCTTTCTGGAGACGGGATTAGAGTTAAGTCTCAAAATGGGGTCACACAAGAAAAGAATTAGCAACCATAGATTTAACTGAAATCTACCTTGCTATAAATAAACCCATTTGGTTTAATCCCATTCCCGGCTTGCACTGCGCGCATCCCGCATACATGCACACACGTACACATCACCATAGGGATTGTATTGATCCACACGGAAACCATGCAGATTCCGCTTGGGATTGCGGCCACTGTCTCCTGTCCTGCCTTCTGGTTTAATAGATGGGGGAACAGAGTAGACATAATATATTTATTATTTATTATTAATTATTACAAATATTTATATCCTGCACCCTCCTGCACACTGGCAGCTCGGGGCGGTGAACAACACAGTCAACTATAAAATCTTTTTAAACGACTACAAACAATTAAAAGTATTAAAATACCAAAAACAGAAAGGCTAAAAGGCAGAAAAATGCCTCTTCCCAATCCTCCCCACCCCCCTCCCTGAAGGTCTGGCGGAACAACCAGCTCTTACAATATCTTCAGAAGGATATTGTAAGATGGGCCTCCATCAGGAGGGAGTTCCACAGCAGAGACATGGACACCGAGAACGTTTTCTCCGCCATCACCACCCGGGATACCAGGGGGACCTTGAGTCAGGTGCCCCTGGTCCATCGCAAGGGCCGTGAAATGACCCGGGTGTGAGGGTAAGGCTCCTTTAAGAGAGGACTGGAAGAGCAACCATAGAGATAGAAGAAGAAGGGGTGGGGCCAGAGAGAGAGAGGGAGGCAAGCAGAAGGAGCAGTCATGTTGAGAGAATAAGGAGCTCCTACAAATGGAGTTGGTGTAATACAGTTATAATAAAGTAGTTCTTGTTAGTATACTACCGTCTCCAGACACGTGATTTACAGAGAACAGCACATGGTACCAGGAGTGGGGTACAGATCAGCGAAGTGGTTGTGCAGAGTGAAAAAGTGAGTAAAAAAGGCAAACATGGAACAGCTGAGGATTCCAGGCATGCTAGACCTCTCCAATCATGCTGCAGACAACTGGAAAAGATTTAAACAGCAGTTTGATTTGTTCATGGAAGACAGTGGAGCTGTGGAAAAAACAGACAAGAGGAAGGTAACTTTTTAATTAAATCTTGCAGGCCCGCAAGCTGATCATCTGTTTAATACCTTTTCACTAACTGCTGAAGAAATATCCAAATATGATGTTGTGATAAAGACGTTTGAGGAACATTGTGTACCAAGTAAAAATGAGACTTTTGAGAGAGATGTTTTCCATACAAGAAAACAAAAGGAGACTGAAACTTTTCAGAGCTTTGTGGCTGATCTGAGAAAGCTCAGCCAGACATGTCATTTTGGAGAATTGGCTGATTCATTAATAAGGGATCAAATTGTTCTGGATGTACAAGATTGCAGAATAAGAGGCAGATTGCTAGAAATTAAAGATCTCACCTTGGGAAAAGCAATTGAAGTATGTCAAGCTGCTGAACTCACACAGCAGAGAGTGGACTTGATGGAGGGAAAGAGCTGTGCTGAGTCGGTGGACAAGATTGTGGCTTCAGGGAGCCACAGCAGAATGCAGAAAAAATCCTGGCCAAAGTCTAAGTTTGAACAAATGGAACAGCAAGCAAAGAGCTGCAGACAATGGGTATTTTCAGACATTATGAGATCACGCTCAACCACAGTGAATCCCCACATGGTGATCGTGATCCCGTAACGTCTGTTGGGGGGAACGGTAATTCCGCCCCAGATGTCCGCCCCTGTGAATCACGGGGGGGAATCACATTCAACACGTAAACGGAGGTCCTGGCTGAACCATCTCTGTTTGCATGTTGAATGCGATCCCCCCCCCCCCGATCCACGGGACTGAAAATCTGGAGCGTAGCCTCCGTTCCCCCCAACAGACGTTGCGGGATCATGATGGTCAATGCAGGCGGGCACTGCGGTCGCATTGGCCGTGGCACCCACCCATCTCCCAAGAGGGCGGGTGGCCTAGGGAGCGTGGGGCGGTGGGGCCATGCGGCCGCACATTTTGTCGCGTGGCCCCGCCCCCCCTGAATTCCCTGCCGGGAGTGGCCAACATGTCTGTTGGGCATTACATGTTGGCCCTGGTGGGGAATCATTAGGGTGTTTCCATGGCAGTGCGAAATGAGCCCCGTCACGTCTGAAAATATCCATAGTGGTAGCGTACATGGAATACAATAATGCAGGGCCTATGGGAAAACTTGCAACTTGCAAAAATATAGGACATTTTGCTATGGTTTGCAGACAACAGCAGAGTGCAAGAAAGAAACTACAGAGGGTGCACACAGTGTTGCAGGAAGAAAGAGGTTCTGCCTCCAGTGAGGAGGAGTTCTACATTAATGTCTTACAGAAACCAGTGTCTCCAAAGGATTGTAATATTACTTTGGAGACAAATGGCAGTAGGGTGACTTTCAAACTGGACACTGGAGCACAAACAAATGTGATCAATGAAAAGGTAGTAGCTGGGTTACAGAGAGCACCTATAGGGACAAAATAAAAGTAAAACTTAGAGCATATGGGGGGAGAAGAATAAATTCTGTTGGTACCTGTGAACTAGAAGTTAAGTGGGATAATAAGACCCCAAAATCATTGTTTGTCATTGTATCTGAGGATGATGAGTCACCTATATTGGGTCTTCAAACATGTGAAGCATTGGGTTTAATCAAAAAAATGTATTCCATTGGGGAGCAAGCAAATAGTAATATGGAAGATAACTTTACTGATGTTTTTGAAGGAATAGGAAAATGGAACATGGAATATAATATAGAATTAACTATACCAATTAGACCGACGATACATGCTCCTAGAAATGTTCCATTAGCATTGCAGAAAAAACTTAAAAGTGAACTGGATAAATTGGTTGACCTACAAATTAAAGAAAAGTTTGAAGAGTCTACTGAGTGGGTTCACTCTTTGGTGATAGTAGAAAAGAAGGATGGCTCTCTTCATCTCTGTTTAGATCCCAAACAGTTAAATGAATATGCCAAAAGAGAGCACTTTCCAATCCCCACTAGGGAAGGAATTCTGAGTGAGTTGGCAGGGACAAAATATTTCACTATTTTGGATGTCTCCAGTGGATTTTGGCAGGTGCCTCTCATGAAAGGCAGTACACGCTTATGCACTTTTAACACACCATTTGGGAGATATTGTTTTTTGAGATTACCATTTGGTTTGAAGTCCTCTCCTGAATAGGGCTGTAGCGGAATATCGCAGCGGTAGCTATTTCCGGCGGAAACAGTGTTTCCGCAATTAGTGGAACGGCATGGCAGAGGCTTTCATTCCGCGGTTTCATTTCGCGGTTCCGCGGTTCCGCTTATTTAATTCCGCAACTTAGTGGAATCGTGGAAACATGACATTTTCGCGATTTACGCAATTCCGCCAGCGCCAAAAAATAGCGGAATAGAGGTTTTCCGCGATTTCCGCAATTTTTCCACGATTTTTCCGCAATTCCGCGATTTGCAGAATTCCGGCGGAATTAGCTGAAAGACCCTGGAAAGACCCTGGAAGAACACAATCAGAGGCTGCAGAGAGTACTGGAAAGGGCTAGGGCTGCAGGCCTCAAGTTAAACAAACAGAAACGCAAATTTAGAATGCAGTAGATAACATACCTGGGGGAGAGGTTAACAGATTATGGAGTCCAAGTAGACCCTGCAAGAATACAGGCAATTATAAACATGTCGGCACCCACAGACAAAGAGGGGGTGCAAAAGTTTCTGGGAATGATACATTTTGTGGGGAGATATATACCTAACCTAGCTGAGTGTACTACACATTTATGATCACTGTTGGTGAAAAATGCACAGTGGACATGGGAAGGCTATAGGGATGGTCGAACAGATCGTGGTTCGGGTTCGGCTGCGTTCGGTTTGGCCATTAGGTTCGGCTGTTCGATTTGTTTGCTGGATTCGGGTTCGGCCGTTCGGGAAATGTTTTTATGTGTTTGGGATTTTTTGGTTTTTTATGTTTTTTTGGTTTTTTATTTGGTTTTATATGGTTTTTTTGGTTTTTATTTGGTTTTTTTGTTTTTATATGGTTTTTTAATTTAATTTTTAAATCTAATATATATGTATCTACACTAAATCTAACTCCTATTAACTATTCTAAATGCTATGAACTAAATGAATTATATAATGAGTACACAGGCCTACTCCTACAAACACTAAAACTAAATCACTAACGCTATCTCTATCACTAAGCTAGCTCCTACAACTAACTGTCTGTCTGTCTGTCTGTCTATCGGAAGGGGGGAATCACAAACAACACAAGGAGGGGTACAAAACTGAAATGAAACCTAAATTAATCTAATAATCCTACTCTAAATGAAAAAACAGGGGAAGGGAAGGGAATCTGGAATGAGATATAGAGGGAAAGGATTCAATGGAGGGGGGAGGGAGGAAGGAAGATTGAACACAGGGAGGGTTACCAACAAAAAATAACCACTAAATCTATCTAAGCTAAACTAAATAAATGAATGAGAATATGGGGGTAGATGGGTTGGATGGGTGAAATGGGAGGAGGATGGCAATGGATTGGGGACCTGGGAAATGCTGGGAGAGGGAGCCTTCTGAAACGCATGCTGTTCAGGAACGGTGACTAGCTCAGAAGGTGTTGGGAAGGGGGAGGCAGACAGTTTTGTTTCTTGCTGCGCCCGCCTCACCACAAGCCCCATTGGCTCCGTGCAGCCTAGCCCATGGCCAATCGCAGACTGCGAAGCCAGTGGTCTGAGGCGAAAAGGAATGGTGATTGGGCACGCTGGCTGTTACTCCAAGCCTCTCCACCCCTGGTGGCTGGAAGCCTTCTCCTCAGCTAACTACCTCTCCTTGTCACGTTTGACCTTCCAGTGACACTTTTTTTGCCACCCGAACTCACCCGAACACGATCCAAACTGTCCAAACTGTTCAGTCATTTCGATGTTCGGAATTGAGTTTGGTTCGGTCAGTTCAAATTCGGGTTTGGTCATCCGAACAGGCCAAGTTCGGGCCGAACTTCGAACTTCTGAACCGCGTTCGCCCATCCCTAGAAGGCTATCATCAGAAAGAGTTTGATACAAAATGCTCCGGTACTGCGTTATGATGATTGCACACGTCTGGCCAAGCTGTCTACAGATGCCTCTAAAGAGGGCATTGGGGCAGCTCTGATGCAAAAATATGGAGAATACTGGCAGCCTGTAGTTTATGCATCTAGGGCTCTGACACAGGCAGAATGTAATTATTCACGGATAGAAAAAGAGGCATTGGCTCTGGTGTTTGGATGCAAGAAATTTCATATTTTTATTTATGGTAGACCAGTTGAGGCTGAAACAGATCACAAACCTCTTGTTTCAATTGCAAAAAAGGGATTATATGATACTACTACTAGGCTGCAGAGGCTTTTTTTTCAATTACACTTGTATGATCTTAACCTTTAATACAAGCCAGGTAAAGATCTTGTAGTAGCTGATACCCTGTCTAGAGCATATGATAGGACAGTTACTAGGCAAGAGATGGAAGCTGATATAATTCATGTAAACTTGATCAGGAAAATGTATCCACTCTCAAATGCAATGTGGGCAAGGATGGCAGAAGCAACAGCACATGATGAGACTTTGCAGAAAATTATCAGGGCTATTACAGATGGTTGGCCTGGCCATCATATACCAGCACCGTACAACCATTACAAAGTAGAACTGTCAGTGCTGGATGGTATCTTACTGAAAGGGAAGAGTCTGGTGGTTCTAAGGAGCATACAAAGGGATATTCTTGAAAGACTGCATGAAGAGCACTTGGGCATTGAGAAGTGCAAACGGAAGGCCAGAGATGTTTTGTTTTGGCCACAAATGAACAGTGAAAAAGAAGCACTTGTGCAAGGGTGTTCAGTTTGCCAGAAGGACAGGTCATGTCAGCCAAAACAACCTATGCTGCTGCTCAAAGAGCCTGTAGCTGCATGGACAAAAGTGGGAATAGATCTGTTTGTGTATGCAGGAAAACAATATGTACTAATTGTGGACTATTTTTCTCACTATCCAGAGGTTGCCTTATTAACAAGTATCACAGCTTCTCAGGTCATTGAAAAAAATCAAGTATATTTTCGCCAGGCATGGCATACCAGATGTGGATCGAACTGATAATGGCCCTCAATTTGCTTGTCATGAATTTAATAACTTTTCACAGATATATGGGTTTCGCCATATCACCTCAAGCCCCATATATCCACAGTCTAATGGCCTTGCTGAAAATGGGTTAAAAATTGTCAAGAAACTGCTAAAAAAAGCACAGGGGACAGGCACTGACCCATTTAGGGCATCACCATTGGAGCATCGAAAAGCTCCTGCTGAGTTTCTCTTTGGAAGACGTATTCGAACAAAGTTGCTGTGTTTATTAGAGAGTGAACGAGATGGACAATCTGAGGTGCACTTACAGAAAGAATGTATGAAACAAAAGTAAAAGGCTTATTATGACAAGAGCGCCAGAGAATTGACACCACTGCAGCCAAATTACCACCAGGTACTCATTTATGATGGCGCAGCATGGACACAGAAAGCTAAAGTCATCAAAGAACAAGCTCCACCATCATATCTTGTAAAAACAGCTTATGGTCAATCATACAGACGGTATCTTCAACTCATTGCGGAACGCAATGAGGAGTATAAACCTGAGACATTGCAACCTGCACAAACTAATACAGGACCAGCACAATCTGAACAAAGGGAGAGTGAACTGATGCAAATGCCAAGTCCAGGCACAAAGTCAGTCACAGGGTGAATATATACAACGTAAATCTATAAAAGTGCGCAAAACACCACAGAGACTGATTGAAGACTGCTGAAATGATGCAGGACTGAAATGTGGAGGGTGTCTATCTGCAGATTTATCCGGTTATTTCATTATGGTGTGTTGTGTTTTGTTGTTCTGGTATGTTAGTATAAAAAAGGGGGGGGAAGATGTGAGGGTAAGGCTCCTTTAAGAGAGGACTGGAAGAACAACCATAGAGATAGAAGAAGAAGGGGCGGGGCCAGAGAGAGAGAGTGAGGCAAGCAGAAGGAGTAGCCATGTTGATAGGATAAGGAGCTGGTGTAATACAGTTATAATAAAGTAGTGCTTGTTAGTACACTACCGTCTCCAGACACATCATTTACAGAGAACCCAAACTTTAGGGCTTTATAGGTTATCACCAATACCTAGAAGACAATAGACAGCCAGTGCAGAGTACGGAGCACAGGTGTAATGTGCTCGTGGTGTCCCATCCCCGTAAGGAGACGAGCCGCTGCATTCTGCACCAGCTGCAGCCTCCGGGCCCTCCTCAAGGGTGGCCCCATGTAGAGTGCATTACAGTAGTCCAGTTGAGAGGTAATGAACGCATGGATGGGATGATGGTGTCCAGATCTGAGTCTGAGACATACGGCCGCAGCCTTCACACCAGATGTAATTGGCAAAATGCTCCCCTTGCCACAGCCTCCACCTGACAATCCAGGTGGACCTGCGGATCAAGGAGCACCTGAGTGACGAAAGGTGGGTAGACCCCGCCAATGATGGGAGTCACCACCCCCGCAGCCCTACCCTCCAACATCACCTCCATCTTGTCGGGATTCAGCCTCCGACAGCTCACCCTCATCCAGTCCCCCACAGCTGAAAAGCACCAGGCAAGCATGGAGACTGCTGGGCCTGGGTCTCTGGAAAATGACAGGTAGAGTTGTGTATCATCGGCGTACTGATGACATCACATGCCGAACATTCTTATGACCTCACCCAAAGGTTGCATATACACGTTGAACAGGAGAGGGGACAGAATAGAACTCTGCAGGACTCCACACATGAGGTTCCGGGGAGATGACATACATTCCCCAAGAACCACCCGCTGATTTCTCCTGGCCAGGAATGAGTAGAACCATTCAAGAACAATCCCACTCACCCCAGCCCAGTCCCGCAGTCTTGTCACCAACATCTCGTGATCAACCATATCAAACGCCACCGACAGATCCAATAAGATCAAAATAGATTATATGCCCTGATCCAATTAATGGCGTAGGTCATCAACCAAGGCCAAAAGTGCAGTCTCCATGTCAAACCTAGTGCGAAAGCCAGACTGCGAGGCATCTAGAAAACCGACCCGGTCCAGATGCCCCTGTAACTGCCGGGCCACCACCCATTCAATAACCTTCCCTTAAAAAGGAAGGTTAGAGACTGGTCGATAGCTGGCCAGGGAGTCGATGTCCAAAGATGGCTTCTTGAGCAGAGGCCGCACCACCGCCTCTTTGAGACAGCTCGGCATTCTGCCCTCCCTAAGTGAGGCATTGACCACCCCTGCCAGCAATGACCCTAATGTCTCCCAGCTGGCCTTCACCAGCCAGGGCAGACATGGATCTAATTCACAACAGGTGACCCACACTGTCCCAAGGACCTCCGCTGCATCAGCGGGCAATACCCACTGGAACTGATCCCACAACAACAGACATTGCGGGGCTTCCCCTACCTCTGGTTCACCCACTGTTGCAAGTGCAGAATTGATGAACCTGAGTGATTTTATTCACAAAAAAAGTCAGCAAACATGTGAAAGTGGGCACTGGAAGATTCCAATTCCAGGTGGAGAGAGGCCGGACTGACCAGCCTCTGCACCACCTGGAAAAGCTCCACTGGACGTGACTTTGCAGATGCAATGAGGTCAGCAAACAACTCTTCTTTTACTGTCCGCACCACAACAGCATATGCTCTTAAACTAGCTTTATGCTGCAGTCAGCTTCAGTACGAGTCCAGTGACACTGTCACTCCAACCGCCACCCATCCTGCTTCATCTGGTGCAGGTCCTCCGTGAACCATGGTGACCCCTGCCATCAGCATTCTGGGAGCAGATGCCTGGGAGCCGTTCAGTCAATGGCCTTAGTCAACGAGCTGTTCCACAAGGCAATGAGGTCATCGAGTGAACGATTATCAATATCGGGAGGCAATTCCCCATGGGCATTCCGGAACCTTTCTGGTTCCATAAGTCTCCGGGGGCGGACCCAACGAACTGGTCTTACACCTTTCTGGGAGCAGACATGCGCCAGGAGACTGGTACAAACAAGGTAATGATCCGTCCATGACAGGGGTAAAACTACTACATCCTCCACCACCGGATGCCCAGCCTCTCGACTCCACATAACAATATCATAAAAAACATGGAGAAACATGGGCTAGAAGTGTTTACCTTTAGATGGGTTCACAATTGGCTTGAAAAGTTTCCCTCAGAGAGTAATAATGGATCAGTATCAAACTGGAAAGAGGTAGCAAGCAGAGCCTGTAGGGGTCTGTCCAGTTGTCTTCAACGTTTTTATTAATCATTTGGAGGAGGATAGGAAGAGTGTACTCATCAAATTTGCAGATAACTCCAAACACTCTGGAGGACAGGATTTGAATGCAAAATGATATAAATAAACTTGGAGAGAGGTGCTGGAAGGAATAAAATGAGATTTGACAAAGACAAATGCAAAGTATTTTATGTATTTGAAGAGGACAGCAGTTTTCAGATATCTAAAAGGATGCCACAAGAAAGATAGGGAAAATTTGTTCTTTGCTGTCACAGATGATAGAGCAAGAGGGAATGGGCTTAAATTGCAACTAAGTAGACTTTTGTCCTAACTGTAAGAAATGTTGAAGAATAGCATAAGTTATGTATTCTCCTTGCTTGGATGTTTTCAGAAATCATCTAAAACAGCATCTGCCTGTGATGCTGCCTGTGAGTGTATCCTGCCTTAAAGCAGCAGGTTGGACTAGCTAACCCTTCAGGTCCCTTCCAAACCTAAGATTCTGCATCAGTGGAGAACAACTGATTTCCATCCTCTTTTGTGTGTCAATCTTTCAGTTATTTGCAAACCGCTATCATGCTCCCCCATCTCCTTTCTTACCTTTTTTCTAGGCTAAACATTCCTAATTCTTTCAGCCTTTCACATTGTATGAAATAAGAGTATCTCGGGGGGGGGGCAGGGGGGGGAAGAGATAAGACCTTTAGAAAGAGAAACAAATAAAAGTCTAACCAGCTAGCAGTGGAGTAACAACTCCTCAACATGTGGGGGGTGGGCGTGGGTGGTGGAGTCCTGACCTATAAACAGATATCTGAGATGGAGGAACACATACCCTCTGATGAGATTGTTGTGTAAGGGACAGTTCTTCCTGATAAATGTCATGGATCTGAAACTTAGGTGGAGACTCTCTGAGCCACAAATTCAGAGAAACGTGCCCTGTCCCTAGTTTTTATGTCTCATCTGCTCTTGAATCTTTGATCACAGGCCCCTTGACCCATAGTGCATAGGACTTGGCATGATTCCAGGTATTTACGGCTTGCAGAGCTAAGTGCAGGATGAGAGCCAAACTGTATGTAGAGCTACACAGCAAAGTGTGTCAAGCAATGCCCTCAAACTACTCCTTGGAAATAGGTTTCTTGTTAATGGAAGTTAGATTTCACAACAGTGACCACTGTATTTTTAGATTGGTATGTCTAGTTTGTTTTCCAGCTGAGAGAGAAGCATCAGCATGATTTTAATTAGTTGAAACAAATACCTAATTTGGTACCCAAAGTTAATAATTAATAATATAAACAGTCAAATAAGTATGAGGACAACTAACTGTTTCAAAATACCCGTCAGCTCAATATTGTTATCGGTAATACCATTTCCAAAATACCGAATGATACCAATTACTAGGTATCCAATGGGAAACTGAGTTAAACTTGAAATCTGGTCCAGTGTGTATGCATGAAAAGGAAAGGAATTATGGACAAGTAGAACAAGCCAGTAACCACACAACAAACAGGAAAATGGCAAAGCAGCAACACAGTAAATGTGGTGAAAATTGGTAATACAGTAAAATCTTTAAACAGTCAGTTACCAGTCAGGCTAATGATAGATAACCGATCTTTACCAGGTTGGTACAGTTGCCATGAATCCAAAGGTTACTGATATTTGCGCAGATAATCATTTTAGTTCTAATCAGATCCTCTTAAGGGACTTTGCTGCCCTGGAAGACTGGATAAGTAACTAAATTGGTACCCTATAAAAACACAGTGACTTTCAGACAGCAGATGGATGTTTTGCTGCTTCTCTTATTTTGGTGCTACAGGTGGCCTCCTTGTTCTGCACCCAATTCAATTCTGGTGTTTCAAACCCAGAAACTGGACTTTGGCAAGCCAAATATAATTTTGATGTAAACTTTTTGAAGTCAGTGAAAATATGCCATGGGGTAATTTCAGATGTGACGGGCCTTTCGTCCCGCCACGCTGAACCCTGGACTGGGATCCATCTTGGATCCTTGTCCATGATCAGACCAGATGTGCCGGCCTGATCATAGAGGGGAATCGGGGAGGGGGTGGGGCTGTGCGGCAGGACATGCGGTCGCTCAGTCCCGCCCTGCTGTGCTCCACCAGCTGCCCGTCCTCACAGAGACGGGTGAGCACAGCAGCCAATCAAGCCACTGCGCCTGATTCCGTACCGTGGTCTGGACTACGGTCAGGAATGGGGTGAGGTAACAGATTAGGGGTGGGACACCAGGGAGAATACCGGATGTACCGGTATCGGATCTCCCTGGTACTGGATTTACCGGTATCGGCATACCGGATTTTTAACATTGGCCGTGGTACCGGATTTTTTACATTGTGGCTATTGACTTCAATGGCCGTAATGTAAAAAATCCGGTACCGCGGTCAATGTTAAAAATCCAGTATGCCGGTACAGGTAAATATTGGATTTATCGGATTAAGCTGATACACCCAAATACCGGCAATAGCGGATCTCCGGAGAACCAGAATTCCCACCCCTAGACGTTACGTTTGCCCCATTCCTGATTGTGGTTCAGCTAACCACGATTCTGGAGGTGAGGCCGACCTCACCTCCCGAATCGTGGTTAGCTTTGAACCCTGCCAGGAATTCACTGTGGTGAATATCTGGCAGGTCTCAAACAGACATTCACGCGATCACAGCCACCACCCTGAATGCACTGTGATTCAGAGTGGTTGACTGTGATCCCATAATGTCTGAAATTACCCATGGTTGAATTTGTCTTCCTGTAGCTTGTGCCCTGAAAGTTAATGTAAAGCTGAGGCTTTTGTGTCTTGAAGACAGCAGCTCTGATTCAAATGAGCTTTCCTGTTGCTGAGCAGTGAGTTGTACTTGGTTTCTCATAAGGTAAAAACAAATGAGACAGTAGCCCCCAAGTCACCTGTTCATCAGTTTTGTGGCTGCCAGATGTTCACCCACTTCTGTCCAAGGGCCTGATCCTGCTGGAAAGCAGGGGTTCAGGAATCCTGTTCTACATGGATGGCTCATCAGCTGACCTGTTGCATGAAGGAACTTGTGATGGTAGCCCCCCTATTCAGCTTCCCCGGGGGTAGGGCTGCTCATTTGAACTACCCTCCCAGCCAGCCCAAAGAGAGGTGGCGACCAGGGGATCCGATTTGCCCCTGTCTCATTTCTTTTCACCCTTAGCTTTATGCTTGTCCTGGCATATCCCACAATGGCTTTGAAGAATGGGAAGCAATTCATTGAAAAGAAGATTTCCCCATGCTGGTATTTGTTAAAGAAGGAATCCACTGCCTGTGCCAATCTATGTAAATATCATCTACATTAGCAAATCCAACCCCTAAGCTTTCAGATGGTAGAAATTGGAAGAGGTTCTGCCATGTTTATATATTTTAAAAAGCAACCTTTGAGCTGAATATACAAAAGTGAGGAATGCTTAATCCTGGTTTCCATTCTGTGGCTGGCAAGTTTTACATTTTTTTCCTGAGCATTCCTCTGGCACAATGAACTTCCTTAACATCCTCAAAACCCACACAGGTGTTAAAAATTTCATATCTTTCCAATTAGGAGCAAAAAGTCCATTCTAATTAGTCTCTCACAAGGTTCATCATCTCATAGTAAATTGCCTTTTGACAGCATTTAAAATACATTTTGAGACTGCAGTTCAGCATGTAAAAAACTCAGTTTTTACCTCTCTTTTATCCCCTTGTTAAGGATTAACAAATAGATACAGTTTTATCCTTTCTCCAATTTCAACATTTATAGTTTGTGCACAAAAGCATTAACTTTTCCATTTCTGAATGATTAGCCACATATTTGGTCCTATTAATCAGATTACATTAAAAACTCAAAACACCAGTGCAAAACAAAAGAATATTCTGTAGTTCAAAACTTCTTTAAACATGTTTTTTTTCTTGGAACTCCTCAGATGATATATATGAAATAAGAGGCATGCATCTTGATTTTTGACAGGGCTAATTTTGACGTATTTGGATCTTTTCCTGTACATGCAAATCAGCATCACTGAATGTTGGATTTGAAAACTGGATTAAATAGGGCACATTTAGTATCATTATAGGTAATGAGACACCATTGCAATCAAACTTGTTTCTTAGCAATTCAATTTATTGCAACTCCACACAGGTAAAAACAAAGTTATGACAAGGGTTCCTAGTTTTCTCTGCCCCCAAAATTGGGAATTCTCTGGGAAAAAACAACACCCTAAATTCTCTGATTAAAAAAAACTAAATCTGCATTTTTCAGTGGGTAAAATTAGGAAGTTTTTATTGCAACTTATTCGTTTTTGTGACAATTTGATGCACTGTATGCCACTGCCACTCAAATAACAAAATAAAACAGTATCTGGCACCAGCCAGCTCGAACACAGAGTCCAAGGCCACTTTTACATTGACGCCACCCACCCACAAACACCCGGAAACACCCATCGGATGGGTGGGAGAGCGTCCGTGTAAAAGGCCACGAGTGGGTGGGGGCATGTGTCCGACCCATCTGCCAACACCCATGGAGCAGCCACAAGGGAGCCGGCACCCTCTGTGGGTGGAGATGGGTGTCCAACACCCGAGCGTCTGTGTAAAAGTGAAAACACCCACACCCACGTGGATCGGACCTGCGGAGCCACACTGCACCGGCACCATGGGGCACGCACGGGCCGCCACACAGACATGCCCATGGGGGGGATGCCGGATGTCCAGCCGAGAGCCCGTAAAGGAGGGTGGAACCATGGCACACGCATGCGGGCTCCCAGGATGGCAACCAGGAAGGCCATCGAGAAGGCCAAGGGAGCTGATGATGCCCCATGCGCGGGAAGGGGCTGGGTGAGCATGGGGACCCAGGAGCGCCTGGGTGGGGAGAGCCCTGGCAAGGTGGTGCAGGGGGGCGCCCCAGGCAGAAGGCACAAGGGGGGGTCCAGGGATGCCGGTATGGGGGGGCGGATGGGAGGTACAAGGGGGGGCGCCCCCCTGGTGGGGGGCCCAGGAGGTATGAGGGGGACACCCTGGTGGGGAGAACGTGCTAGGCCGTAACACAGTGCACGTCTCCCGGCACAGGGCAGAGGGGCCGTACTGACCCCCCCTGGTTGAGGACCCCCAGTTCAGCACATCCCAGGGGCATGGCCCAAGGAGCAACAGTGAGAGTGAGATCAGCACAAGGGAACCACAGGGATGGGAGGGCTGCACCATGGGCCAGGAAACACAGGGCAGGCGGCAGCCGTGTAACCTGGTCCCCCGTCCCCGCAGGACAGCTCCCAGACAACAGCACCGCACCACCAGGAAGATGGCCGAGGAGGGCCCCCCAGATAGCCAGGTGAGCAGAAGGGAACCCCAGGAGGGAGAGGGGGGCAAGCCTCTTGGGGCATGGAGGGGGCCCGCAGGACCCGGAGTAACCCCTAATGCACTACCCCCAACAGGACACGACCATCACCACCGATACCACATCCACAGGGCGGGCCCCATGCCACCAAGCTGGTTGGCCCCCCACATGTGGGTTCCAAAAGGGGGAGCCCTGGTCAAGGCAGGAGATCAGGGACTTTATACGCATGTGGGGGTCCAAAAGGGTCCAGCACGACCTGGTGCACAGCTACAAAACCAGACAGGTCTATGAAGCTATCGCCTAGGAGATGCAGCGGCAGGAGTGCAACAGGGATGTCACCCAGTGCATGCATCAGGCAAAGGATTTGAGGTCCTGATATAAAGGTATCAAGGACAACAATCTCAAGTCTGGCTGGGCCATGCACACATCTGAGTTCCAGGAGGAGCTAGACAAGTTCCTCTGCATGGACGGGGACATCATGGGTACTGTCCCCCGAGTTTGGTGGCCTGCTCCAGACCGGGGGCCCATCCGTTGCGGAGCTCGCTGTCCTTCGATCGGTGAGGGACCTTCCAGCTGTGCGGACTGCGGCCTCTGGAGCAGATCTGTTCCTTCCCCGCTTCCTGGTGGATGCTCATATGCGCTCCTGAGACATCTGAAGGGGCCTGTTCACCTGGGAGGGTCTACTTCAGGGGTCACCACCCCAGGAGCGCTCACCGGACCATCCATGAGTAGCCCCTCACCACCACCCACTCTCAGCCACCCCGGTGTTCTGGACGGTGCATTGCCTGGCTCCCCCTGTGCCACTGATTGGGCTGTGTGCAGCCATCTGCTTTGCTGCTGGCTGCCTCATGGTTCACTGGACCCCATCACCCCCTCTGGGTGACCGCTGCCCCTTCCTGCTGGGGCTTTCCTGGTGCCCTTGTCCACTATCCGTGGGTGCACCTGTGCCCTCCTGTTGTGCTTCTTTTGCCTGGCTGTGGGTCCAACTGCACCCCCGTGCTCTGCCTCTCACTGCTTGGGGGACCCTGCTCTCCAGGCGCCAATAAAATGCTGTTCTGTGATGGTCTGCCCTGCCTTTCTTCTCTTGCTGCTGTGGCAGCTGGGTGCCCCCTCCCCTTTGTGACCCTCCTGCCCCCATCTGTGTGGTTGTGTGCAGGGGGTGTGCTTGGTGTGTAGTGGTGGGCTCCGGGCCTGTGGGGTGTGCATTGGTTTTGTGGTGTGTGTTTCCCTGGCAGCTTCCCTGCTGGGAGCTGCTGCCTGGGCTTGCTTAAGGGGTGGTATTGGCGGTGGACTGTTGGCCGGGAAACCCCATGACTTGCCTGTGCATTGGTGTGACTATGCACCTCCCCTCTGCTCCCCTCTGCTGCTGCCCCCTGTTGGTGCGGGCCGTCTGTGGTGGTGGCAATGGATGGGCGGCAGCACCATGGGCGCTGGGTGGCTAAGCATGAGTAGGGGTTGTGCTGGTCCTGGGCTTTGTCCCTCCGATTCCCCTTTGTTCAGAGGTCTGGGTGCTTTTCCGGGTGGTGACTGTTGGTGTGTGGGGTGTGCCTTTGGTGCTGTTGCTTCCCCCGGCCCTCCCACGGCCCGTTGGTGCGGGCGTTCCCCAGTGCCCTGTCCCGTCTCTCCTGCAGCTACTATTGTCATGCTGCTGGTGATCTTTCACCTGGGCGCGATGGTGCAGCAGGTGGAGTGGGTGACGTGGGACATGCGGGCGGCAGGGCGGCTGTTTGATGGCATCTGTGAGTGTCCTGACTGTTTGCTGGGCCCTGTGCCTGTGTCCCTCCATGGGGGGTTCTGTTCCTTGGCTGCTGGGGCCGGCTCTGAAGGCTATCTCCTGTCCCTCTGTCCCATTCAGTGCAAGCCATGATCACGGAGTGGACCCAGGAGCAGGGGGAGTTGTTGGAGCTCCTCCTGCACATCCTGGAGCAGCTGCACCGGCTGGACTGTACGCAGGCCGAGCGCTGGTGTTGGGTGCGGGGCCGCTGGCCCTATTGGCCTAGTGTTGTCCTGGGCCTGCCACTGCTGGCACCGGCCCCCCCTTCTGTTGCCCCATCCCCCTTCCCTGGTTTGTTGTTGTTGCCCCCTGTTACTGGTTCCCCCTTTCATTAAAGGTGTTTGTGTTCCTTCCCAGTGTGTCTGTGTTGTGCTTTGCTTTGACCTCTTCCCTTGTGCGGGTGCCTCTGGGGGCGTGTTTCAGGGTTGCCTGTGTTGTGTGGGTGCCTTCCCCCCCTGCATTTGCCCTGTCGGCCATGTTGTGCCGTCGCTGTGCCGGGTGGGGCTCTCCGGCTGTCCGTGTACCTGCACGGGTGTTTGCTGGGTGCTTCCTGGGATGGGTGTTTGACTGATGGGTGTTTGACGGCCCCTCCACTTTCTTTCCCACAACCTCCTGTGGTGCTGTCCATGTAACCTTCTCCCTGCTCGGCACCGGCGGGTGTTCACTGGGTGTGCTCAACCACCCATCCACACCCATCTCCACCTATCGGCGCTGCTGTGCCGTCCATGTAAAAACAGCCCAAGTCTCTCCCTCCGCAAGTAGTGGGGGTGCTCCAACTCCCATCTCCCTGCCAATCCCGGCATTGACCCCAACATACCTCTGCCTTGCCAAAAGCCAGACGTGGCTGTGGTTTTCTTGAGTCAAATCTCTTCTGTCAGACACAGGCGCACACCAGAACCTCCACAGACATTCCACCGCCTTTAAATTTCCACTGCTGCCGCCACTGCCAATCAGTTTTTGCAGACAGAAATTCCACAGAAAAACCTGGAATTCTGTGCTTTTCTCTTGGGAAAATAGGAATTCTATGTTTTTCTCACGCTCTATGTGGGGCTACCCACATGACGGTTCAGAAGCTGCAGCTGGTGCAGAACGCGGTGGCCCATCTCCTTACGGGGATGGGTCGCCATGAGCACATTGCACCACTGCTCCATTTTCTGCATTGACTGCCTATAGTCTTCCTGGCCCAATTCAAGGTGTTGGTACTTACCTATAAAGCACTGTATGGCCAGGCCCTACCTATTTGCAAGACCGCCTCACTTCCCAAGCTCTAGATCGACCCCTGCGGTCAACTGGGATCACCCTTCTCGAAGTCCCCCAAGTATCTCAGGGGGTAAATATGGACAAGTAGGGGCATGCATGTCATTTTTGTTATGACAGTAACAACAATTGTCATTTTCATTATCATTATTGCAATAACGAAAACGACAATCGAGAATAATGATGACAATAATGAGAATGACAATGTCGTTATTGTCATTATTATTAGTGACACATTTGTGGTTTTGTTTTGGATGGAAATGGAAAGAGGAGGAGGGAACAGACATCTCGGAGCCCTAAAGAGGCTTGAACTCTTGAACTGTGCCTGTGTTGGGAGGTGAAAACAGCTCAGCAGTATCCGATGAATTTATTGCTGGCCAATGAGCAGCGCAAACAGGCCCCTGCAGTCTCATGGCACTCTGTGATTGCTAAGTGCCAGCTGGCTCCCACAACCAATCAGGGGGGCTCTGGGGGAGGGCACTGCAACCCTTTATAATGGGAGGGCGATTCTTTTTTCTCTGTTATGTGAGAGCTCTCGTCAGGTTGCGTTTTACAAAACTGGTGCTTGCACACAAAATATCCTCGTTAGCCCTCATTGACTGGATTACCAATTCCGTTCCTTCCTCATATACCCTACTTTTTACCTTCACCCTTTCCCTGCCCTTCTCCCCCCTGTACATTATATGTATAGATACCAATTAGATATACCTATCTATATATAGACATATATGTCTATATAGTCTAGACATTTTGATTTAGATAGATATTAGTTGTGTACATATATAGAGAGATTAGTTATTATATAGATATTTTGGCTAGTCTGTTCTATTATATATATTGGGATTATAGAATAGTAGGATAGGTTAGATTTTGTGTATATACAATTAGATCATGTAGTACTTTGTGTGTACACTTGTGCAGACAGTGAGAAAGGGAAGGACTGCTAGTTCAGTCTCTGGGGCAGATTACAAGTCGTCTGCCACTGCTGGCAGTCCACCACCAAAGCTGAAGAGACCTGATTTTTTCCCCTCAAGGTGGCAGGTCTTGTCAGGGGAACAGGCTGCAGCAGAGATCTCGGGAGTGGCATCTAGTGTGGAAGGCAGGGAGCCCCAGCCTTCCACTAGTAGCAGTGGCACTGGAGGAAGGACAAGGGTGTGTGTGTTTAGCAGCAGTGCTACACCCAGGGTCCCAATTCTCCCGTGGGTCTGCAATTCGCAGATTTCCTGCAGAATTCCCCTCCCCCCACAGAATCTTCTGCCCCACTTACCCCCAGTGTAGAATTTCAAGTCTGCGCTGGGGAGACGCGGGGCAGGAGATTCCATGGGGGAGGGGGATGAACAAACCTTCAGGGCTTCCCCTCCCCAGCCTCCGCCGGCTGCCAGGGCCTGCCTCCCAGTTTAGAAATTAAAATTAACTTAGCAGTGACGGCCACCACTCCCCTCAGCGTGCTCATCCCCACCCGGCTCCAGGGCCTCTCCAAGCAGCGCAGCTAGATGACGTCATCCGGCTGTGTCGTCCTGAGAGACCTTGTTGGTAGGGGCCAGGAAGATGCCTTGGATCCGGATGGGGATGAGCGTGCTGAGGGGAGCGGCGGCCATCACTGCTAAGTTAATTTTAAGTGTTGGTAGCATAACCCCCGTGAAGGGTAAGCCACTTTAATAACTAACTGGGGGCACTGCTCGCATACATGCAGGTGTTGCCGTGTCAGGGGACAAGTGTTGGCATCATAATTCCCGAGAAGGGTAAGCCACCATTAAGTGTTAGGTATCAAGATATCGGTATCATATCGAATATATCGATATATCGAATACGGCGTATGGCTATGTATCTATAATTTGTATAAAGTGGTGCTTATAATTGATGTTTTAGATTGTTTTTAAATTTGCTACCGTATAAGTATGTTTTGATATATATGGTTGACGTACCAGATGTCTGTTTCTACTTGGGGAATTTGTGAAATGTTATTTTGTTGTTTTGTTGTTATATATAATTCTTTTCCTTCTTTTGGCCATGGCGGAAGCTAGAACCTAATAAAACAAAATAAAACAAACAAACAAGCAAGTTAATTTTAATTTCTAAATTGGGAGGCAGGCCCTGGCAACCCCTGGCAGCCGGCGGAGGCTGGGGAGGGGAAGCCCCTACCCTTCACATCCTGGGGGAAGGATTTACCAGTGCGAGGGGGGGGAGGCAAGCCATGGATGCCCGCCCCCAAGCATGATAAATCAGTGCAGTGAAGCGCAGAATCAGGGCCCTGACTACACCCCCTCCCTCCTGAAGCACCAGCAGCAGCGGGCACTGCCAGCAGTGATTTTGTCCTCAAAGTTATATGGATCAATAAATAAATAAAAACAAATTTTACAAACCTGCCAGTGGCACTTCCTCTGCCCTCTTCCTCCTCTGGTGAGGAGCCCACCTCAACCACCTCACAAGATGGTCCAGCCTGGGCCTCCATGGTTTGTTCCTCCTCCACCTTCACAGGTGGATCTTCCTACCAGTGCTGTTTCCTTCACCTTCCATCCTCAGATTCCTCGCGCAGACACACACAGCCCCCCCCACACAGCTAGTCACAACAGAGCAGACACACACAAGTTCGCAACCAAGCAGCCACACACAGACACCACACAGACGATCAAACTACCATTTCCAGTTTTTGGTCTCACGAGATCACAATACCAAATATCAGTATCGATAATGAAAACATTCCCAAAAACAACATTTTCATTTGAAACCAGTACCAGTATTGATAACGACAATAAGGAAAATGACATTGTCGTTATAACGATAACAATAAAATGACACATTTTAATAATGATAATGATAATGAAAAATGACATGGGGCACTGGTGCACATCCCGAATGGAGAGAGTTCTTGGTGGCCACACCAAGGCGGTGGAACTCCCTCCCAGAAAAGTTCTGTGTGGCCCCAGACCTCATCTTCTTTCGACAATTATGTAAGACCTGGCTGTTCCACCAGGCTTTTGGTGAGGGAGATGGGTAAGGGGTGGGGGATGGGGGAATGGGGATTTTATCTCCACCATGTGGATTTTTATATTGTCTATTTTTGTATCGCATTGTTATTGTGTTTTATGTTTTAACTATAAAATGTGAGTCACCCTGAGCTGCTGATACCAGGAGGGTGAGGTAAAACATGTAAATAAATAAATAAAACAGAAACTCTGTGTTTTTCTCCGGTTTTCTGTACTAAACAGAAAACCAGGCACCCTGGTTAAGATCAAAAACTTAGAAGTGAGGGTGATATTTTAAAAGTGGCAAATGCACGTTTCATGGATATCACAAGTTCATACTACTAAGCATTTAATCATTCAGGGTTTAACTTGCTTTATATTGTTTTAATTTTGTATTTAAGACAGCCCCAAAAAACTCCAATAGCTTTTACTTTAAACTAGCTGTTCTAAAATCAGAGAGATTATAAAATCCACCTTTTATTGGACTCACTTCTTCTGTTCATGAGTGTATGCAAGTTTTTGAGGCAGCAAATCATATTGCAGGTGTGAATCTTGCTGAAATAAAAACTTCTGTTTTGGCACTTGTGATGAGGTAATGAGGACTGGATGAAGAGCTCAGGAAGGGAAGGGAAAAGATCCTGGGAAACGACAGAGCTGGTGTCAGGGAAAGTGATGACAGGCTGAGGAGCCAGGTCAATCTGTCCTCTATGTACGTTAAGTCAGTAAAACGGTAACATCAAGGTTGAATTTATCTAGAGATTTTTTTTTTAACCTTTTGGGTTTTTTTCTGACTAGATCTGAAATGGATATATTATTTGCCAGCTCCGCAGGAATTCTTATTGGCTACTGTCCACAGCAGGATGCTCTAGATGAACTTCTAACTGGTTGGGAACATCTTTATTATTACTGCAGCCTACGTGGGGTTCCCAAGCAACATCTCCATAAGGTAGGTAGTCGTGTTTGAGCTTTGCAAGAAAAGAGGGAGCCAAGGAGCTCAAAACTCAGTTTCTTTTTCTTACACTAGAAAGAAGACCATTTGTGTTGAGCATTTCTGTTTAACACATTTGTCTTGGAGAAACTCTTCTCTTTTTTAAAAACAAAAAGTTATTTATTTTCAATCTTAAAAATAAAAGTCATGATTCCCTTCTCATACATCCAAGACTAGCTTCATGGAAGTTAATGGAGTGGAAAACCAAAGTGAGAGCACAATCAAACCTTCACTGAAAGCTACAAAAGAACTGAAATGAATTTCTTATGTACAGAACACCTTTGCTCACACACTGCTAGATGCTGGACCAGGATTAGAAGCTCGATACACCAGGGTTTTTTCAGGGAAAGACAGACAGTGAATCAGTGGCATCTGATTTCAGTGAGGACAGGACTATGCCTTTCATCTCTGTTCTTAGCTCCATGTGGTGAGTGAAGCTTAGACACCAGGATTGTCCCAGTGAGGCTCTTTCATGAAAACAGTGCTAGCTACCATTTACAGGAGTGTAGAAATTATAAGACTGTTATTGTTACTAATAGTCAACATGGATTTGTTAAGAACAAATAATGCTGGACTAATCTTGTTTCCTTCCTTGATTATAGAGCTGCAGGATTGGATCTATAGTTAAGGCCAGGGTGCATCCCCTATTTTAAAAAATGAACATTCTATAAAATTGGCACCCTGTATCTCATTTCCCTGGAATTTGGCAGAGAGGATCACTTAGGTGAGGAGTACAGCTTATCTATATTTTATGCAAATCAGATTAAAAATCTACAATTGCATTAGCTTTTTTTGCAGCTGCATCACATTGCTGATTCATGTTCAGCTTGTGATTAAGCACAATCGGTAGAACTTTTTCACATGTGCTGCTGCCAAGCCAGGTATTTCCCATCATTTACTTGTGCATTTGGTTTTTCTTCCCCCAAAGAAGTTTACATTTATCTCTGTTGAATTTCATTTTGTTAATTTCAGCCCAGATTTCGAACCTATTAAGATTTTTTAAAAAAAATTGAATTCTATTTTTCAAGGTATAGCTACCCCTATCAGTTATGTGTCAGCTTTCAACTTGTTAAGTACTCCCTCCACCATGTCATCCAAACCATTAGTAAAGATGTTGAATAGCACTGGACTCATAATGGTGCCCTAAGGTGCCGCACTCAATAATTCCCTCCAGTTTGATGATAAGTTTGATGATTGAGGATCACTTTGAGTACAGTTCTTCAACCAGTCATAAATCCACCTTGTTGCATTGTCTTCCTGTCAACACTACAAGCTTGTCAATGAGGATCTTGTGTGAAACTTTGTCAAACACTGCTGAAATCAAGCTATATTACATCCACAAGATATATTACATCCACAACATTCCCCTCCTCCACTAAACTAATTATTTTATCAAAGAATGAGGCAAGATTAGTCTGACATGACTTGTTCCTGACAAATCCATGATAGCTGCGAGCAATCATTGCATTGTCAACAAGGTGCTATAGACTATATTCATGTTCTTGAGACTTTTATTATAGCAAATACAGCCTGTTTATTAGGGATGTGCGAACAGAATGCGGTTTGGATGTTCGGTCGTTTGGTTTGAAAACCGAGTTTGGGTTCTGTTGTTTGGTTCGGCAGAGTTCGGTTTGGCCGAACATTCTAAATAGCACTATTGGTACCTATATCGATACCGATTTTTTTTCAGAATCGGTATCATTTGGCCCTGAGACCACCCTTAGTCTCCACCCCTGGTGCCAGGAAGTCTTCTCCTCAGCTGCCTCCCCCTTTCAGTCATGTTTTTCCCATACAAATGGGCCTTCCAGTCACGTTTTTTCCTGCCCCGAACTCATCTGAACATGACCGAACTGTTCAGTCATTTTCGAGTTTGGTTCGGATGTTCGGTTCGGACGTCCGAACAGACCAAGTTCGGTCCAAACATCCGAACCGCGTTCGCACATCCCTACTGTTTATATATTTATTTATTTATTTAATCACATTTATACCCTGCCTCTTTTGAAACAGCTCGGGGCGGCTAACAGTCTCAAAAATAAAAATAATTTATATAGTTTATATAGTTTTCTAAAACTGGAAAGGAGAAAGGAGCAAGGTATCTGGGATCTGACAGGTGCATGGGAATTGATTTCATTTTTGGAAATTTTGTTTGTTTGGGGGTTTTTTTGCATGCTGCCAAAGCATTAACAAAGGCAATGTTGAGAAAGTGCACTTGGTGTGGAAGGAATGTGCCAGGGGTGGTCAGACCATCATGACTTGGGCGCTACATGTGACTCTTGTTCAGTTCAAGTACTGCTCTCAGCCTGGGCCGTGAGCGGTCTTAATGGTCTTACTTCATTGCATGCAAGTAACAGTAGTTGAAGCTCAGCTGCTCCTCAAAATCTAAGCAGCCAGGTCCACCACTGGCTGCACCAGCCAATCACAAAGCAGGAGATGTGGGGAAAGTAAGAATATCTGGCTTCTCAATATTCATTAGCATGACTTGCATGCTGAAATATTCTGTGAGTGTCTTGTGACTCTCAGCCATATGAAGACTTTGGTAGGCAGCTCTTAGTGTTGTGAGCTTTGGCCACTGCTGGTATATGAAGACAGTCAAACAAAACACAGTCTCTACCCTCCAGCATCCCCATGCTAGGGTCTTCCTACAGTGTAAGGTAAAAGCTCGACTCAGGGTTCTATGCTGTGCTCCATGCCCCTGGTCATGGGAAAAAAACCCGAGGCTTCCAGGTGTGTGCCTCTTTGGATGAGCCCTTTGTAGACTTCATGCCCCAACCCAATGACCTCATGATTTCTCTCTGCAACAATGTTCTCCAAGTCTTGGGCTGTGTTCTCACCTGTGGCAGCAGTGGCAGCAGCAGGAGGGGCGAGGGAAGATGCAGCAGTATGGAGGAGCTGACTGATGGGAAAAGAGCTGGTGCAAACGGGGATCTGCCGCAGCTTCTCTCGCACATGTCAGGGTGCAAAATCCTGCCCTGACATGCGCGAGAGAAGCCGTGGCAGATCCTCTTTTCCTGTCAGCCGGCTCCTCCATGCTGCTGCATCTTCCCTCACCCCTCGTGCTGCTGCCACCGCTGCCGCAGGTGAGAACACAGCCATACTTGGAGACAAATCCACAAGGGGCAGGAGGTGAAGATAACATGCATAATCGAGACTAAGTGATTGTTTCTGAAGATGAGATGGAGTAGCAAAAAGTAACTCCCACCAAATGTCCCCTAACTTCTCCTCTTGAACACTCCTTCCTAGCTAGCAGTTTTTCTTTAAGAGGTGGCCTACCTGTCAGAATCTCTGATTGTCTTGCTGTGCTGCCTACAGTATGATTTAGCAACAAGTAATGTAACAAACATTCTTGAGTAAAAATCCAATGGAAGGGAACATTGTGGGCTTAAGATAGATTAAAGCAGGCACAAGATTTATACCTAGCAATTGAAGGAGAAGACTACACTCAAAGTTCCAATAAATAAAGATAGAGTTGGCCTCTAAATTACTGCTGCTCTGGCTTCCTAAAAGTTTGTGATTCATGATTAGGATTCCTCAGGGGCTGCAAACTTTAAAATCTGACTTGACTTGCTTGAACTGCTTTATTTTTCCTTCTCTGGCAAAACTCTACATTCTAAATCCCTCCCTTATCTTATTCACAATCTGATTTTTAAAATGGAAAGAGCTTTCTGCTGATTATATTAAAAGGAACTGTAATGATGGCCCAGAGGCAAATTGGGGAAAGAGTTATTTATTATATCTAAAATATAGTCATTACATTTTATTATGGCAAAAATAGTGTAGTGTCTATATTGTTAAAGTAGCAAAGTGGAGAAACATAATAATTCTTGAGATGTAAAATTTTTGCAATACACATTGATATTTATGTGAGTGAAGAAAAGATGACCATTTTTAAATTTTCTTGAAGTCTTGAGTATGTTTAACGAAAGTCATGGCAGTAGGGGCAGGTTATTTTCGTCAGCACCACCACTAGTTTATAGGAGCAAACCAAACTGAGCAAGTGAACCTTTTCAAGTACTTGGGGGTTATTATATCTGCCTCCCTAAGTTGGAAGCACCATCTTGAGGCAATCTTAAATGCAGCTAAGAGGATCACTGCTGTAATCACTAAATTTTATTATAATGGCAGGGGTATGCTAGTGCCACCAGCACTTAGACTTTTTGAGGCAAAAGTAGTTAGCCAGTGCCTGTATGCTTTCCCGGCCTGGGGCATTGACCTGCTCAATAAATTGGAAGTGGTTCAAAATGGGTTTTTTCGTTCCATTCTGGGGGTTGCTGAGGGCAAAACCCAGGTATTGTTAAGACAGGAACTGGCTTGTTCACCGATAAAATCCAGTGTCCTTTTGAGTATCATCAAATATTGGCTGAAAGTTGTTTTACAGTGTGTGAGTCTTAGTGTTGGCCACAGACAAACTCATAGTTATTTAGTTCTGGGTCAGGACTAACTGACTGGTGGCTGGAAAGTATTTTATTTTATTTTATTATGTTTCAAGTTTATTTTTGGTTGGTTTATTGCGCAATTTTATGTATCGGGTAATGGAACGCAATCGTTCCACTCAATTGTCTGATTTAACTTCAATAGTATATTCTATTTTGTAAATTGTAAAAGCCAGTGGGCTACACAATAAAGTATTCTTCTTGAGTATGTTTAACCTTATAAGAAGCAATTTAACATCCATCCCAGGATACGTATTACATTCACTTTTTATATTGGTCACATCACTATAACCCCAAACCTCTGTGTGAACATGCAAACAAGGTTCTGGTTATATGCTAAAACTGGAGCAATTGCCTTTGGTTATGGTTTCCATGTAGAAAATTATAGAATCCTGGAGCTGGAAGGGACCTCAATAGTCATTTAGCCAAACTAGAGCTGAAACAAGAATCAATTTCTTTCTTGAAAATTTTTTGTGAGAGTCAAGAATCATTTCTGAGATTTCAGGATGATTTCGGTAATAGTATGAGATCTTGACTGAGAATTTTTCTTGATTTACCATTTACTATTGACTGGGAATTACTTTTGACTTTGTCAATTTACCATTTACCATATACCAATGTCCCATGTACCACATACTATGTACTGTGTTCATCCTGATAATGCACATGCTCAAAACGGCCACTGCAGCTGTTCTGTGAATGCACAGCTCTCTTCCAAGATGGCGAAGGCATCATCATCACCATTTCTGAAAAGGGCAGCCATTGTGCACATATGAGTTACCATGATGAATGTGGTACATGGTAAGCGATACACAGTAAATCGGTCTACGGTATTTATTGATTGATTATTTATTTATTTAGATTTTTGTCCCACGCTTGCCTCAAAAAGGCTCAAGGCGGCTTACAAGATAAAACCTATAAAAACCTATATAAACACATATAAAAGATAAAACCATTAAAATACAAACATAACCCCCTCACAACACCCACCCAATGCCACTTCCACATTCCCCACATCCATCCCCCCTTGCATCTCCACCCCAGACCCAACCACACACACCCCTGTCCCGTATTTATCTCCTCCCGCCAAATATCTTTTCAAATAGAAAAGTTGTACACCAGTACCAGTATATGGTAAATAATGGTAAACAGTAAATAGTAATCATAGTAAACAGTAAATGGTAAAAGGTAAGTCAAGAAAAATTCTCGACCTAGAAAGTGTCGAGAACTGGGAGTTTTCTCAAATATCAATTTTCGCTAAAAATGAGTTGAGGACCATGATTCTGAGCAAGAATCAAGTAAAATTGGAGATCTACTTTCAGCCCTAATCCCCATCCCCGGCCCTCCATCCCCTTTCCTCCCCAGAGGCCTGCAGCCCCAGAGTCTCCTCAACCAGGTTGGAGCCAATTTTTCTGTGGGTGGACTGAAATGCTTTGCATCTAGTGGTGGTGAGACCCCTGCTCAAGAAACCATAGCTTGATGTTGACTCCCTTGCCAGTTATTGACCGGTCTCTAACCTCCCCTTTCTAGGGAAGGTTATTGAGTGGGTGGTGGGCCAGCAGTTGCAGGAGCATCTGGAATGTGTTGGTATTCTTGATCCCTTGTAGTCAGGATTTCACCCAGTTTATGGCACCGAGATTGCGCTTGTGGCGTTGGTCGACGATCTACGCCAGGAATTTGCTAAGGGCTATTTGGCCCTACTGATTCTATTAGATATGCCTTTGATACCGTTGATCATGAGACGTCATTAGGGGGGGTGCTCTCCTCGAGGTCCCCCGAGTCTGCCAAGCGACCACGATGGGGAGGGCCTTCTTGGTGACTGTTCCGCAACTGTGGAAATCCCTATTGTTGGAGACCCATTTGGTCCCAGATCTTCCCTTGTTTTTATGCCATTGTAAGATGTGGCTGTTCTGTTTGGCTTTCAATGGGGAGCGTGGGAGGAATGGGTTAGGGTGGGGGGAAGTTAGGGATATTTTAAATTTTCTCCCTGTTGTGTTTGTTTTAAAGTTGTTTTAATTGTTATTATTGTAAGTCGCCCAGAGCTGCCTGTGGCAGGATGGGCAGGATAGAAATTTTAAAAAACAAATAAATCAATAAAATATTTGAAACCCACATTATGGTGTTCACATACATGCCATCCCATATCCTTGAAAAGTAGGCGTATACATAGCAGTACCACTAGTTACTGCTGAAATGTTTTTCAGCAGTACAAGAGAGGGTACAGCTGAAGTCGCCCTCTAGCCATCCTGATTTCCTGTACCTACAAGAAATCAGGATGGCTAGAGGGTGACTTCAGCATATGTTAAGCTGTTGAAGTCTGTAGTGTTTGAATAATTTTGTATTTAAACGTCTTTTGATCAGTTTAAAGCCATTGCAACCTATTTATAAAGCGTGGCTAAAAAATTCATTCTAGCAGAGACCCTAGTTAAATGTCTTAGGCCATAATCCTAAACACACTTACTCATGAGTGAGCCCTCAGTACTTACTTAAGAGTAAGTATGTGTAAGACTGTACCCGTAGTCCTTTAGTCTGCCAGCCTGATTTGTTAACCTTCCAGGCTCACTACAAATCTCATTCTCCCCCCCCTCTTCCCTCAATTTGTTGAAGAAGGTGGAGGGAAGTCTTTTGTTTAAGCTGTGGGATAGGCGCTCAGAAAGGAACATAAGATCAATGCACTGAATCCATTTCCTTCCAATGGCTATCAGACAAAAGTAGTCAAGGGATGAAACCTCAGAATTCAGGAAGCTGGGAGTGATTAACAGGGAATGATCATTCCGTATAGAACCTGTTGATTACTTCCTATGAAGCACCAGATATTATTCCCCAAGGAGTTAATATCTGGTGCTGTTTGCTGTCAGGGACAGAATACTGGGCTAGATGGACCATAGATCTGACCCAGACTGTCAGTTCTTAAGCTCTTACATTCTTAAGTAATCCCAATGGAGTCAGTAGGTTTACTCATAAGTTAGTATTTGGTTTCAGAACTGGATTCTAAAACAAATTTCATTACTAACCATTCCAAATTCTTAATTGCAGGTGTCTTAGGATCTTGTGAGGCGATTACATCTTGATGCACATGCTGACAAACTGGTGAGAACATATAGTGGGGGCACCAAGAGGAAGCTCTCCACTGCACTGGCTCTCGTTGGCAAACCTCAGATCCTTTTATTGGTGAGTAGCATGACATTTGTATTGCTCTTGTTAGAAATACCATCAGATGGGGGAGTAAGAGGGAATAGAGTGGAAAGTTTTGGGGGTGTTACTCATGGCCTCTCTCCATGTGAAAGATTGGGCAGTGGGAGTGGGTGGGATGGAATGCATGGACATGACATTTTTTTATATATACATTAATTGATATTTTGGGGTAATGACTATATTGTTTTACTTTTGTAAGCCACCCTGAGCCCCAAAGGGATAGGACAGGGTAGAAAAACAAAACGTAATGTAATATAGATTTATTATTCATGGATATTATTTGCATTTTCGGGTAGCTCTCCAAACAACACCTGCAACAACAGCAGGTATTCATATATACAGGGGGAGGGAGGAGGAGGGAAAGGAAAGGGTAGGTCTTCCATTTTGGTTATTTCAGGTGTTCAAGTTTTTGGTTTAGCTCTTTTGGTTTTTTAGTTACATCATTTTTGACAATTGCACATGTGCATTAGTGCTAATTTTGCCAAAATACATCACTGGAATGACTGAAAATTGGAAATAATCAAACTGAAAAAAAAACACCATGAAAAAAGAACCACCTGGAAATAACTGAAACAGATATCCAATAGAACAGAAATGGTTAGTGGTTATTATTGTCTTTACCATTTTCAGTTTGAGTGGACTTAATCTGACCGGTTTGCTCCAAATTTTTTTTTTTTTGGGTGGGGGGTTGTTGAATATTTATTTCAGCTCTAGTTAGAAGAGTGAAATGGTTAGTTTTCCTTACTTTGTTTCATTTGTTTGTTGTTTAAGCAGCCATAGGAAATGCTAGTGTTGTCTGTGAACCATCACAGAATCAATGGCAGAAAACCAGGGCAGCTACCACCATTAGCTTCCTAAAATCAGAACTTATTTGGGGGCATGGTGCTCAGGGTGTTTAGCACCATTGCTCACCTTTATTGCAGTTGCAAATCCTATTGAAGTGAATGGGACTTGAGATGGTCTAAGAGCTAGCACTGGCACTAATGCCCTGTAGATCCGGGTGCTACTTTATGCCAAAGTTTTTCCCCACGGAAATTCCATGTCTACACTAAGCTTTGGGTTGCCTAGACGGGCAACGGTACAAGGCTGTACTTGAGGCCACGATCCAGAACCAGGAGGGTAGCAGAGGGCTGGGTCCCAATCAGAACCAGACAAGCATAAGCAGAAAACAAAAAAGTGAGAAGGATGCTGGGGAAATAGGGGTGAGCTGGGATGGTCACTTTCAAGTTGGGCCAGAAACTAGAAAATCAAAACTATGTTCAGGAACCGGAAGCCAAGAGCTGGGAAATCAGAGTTGTGTCAGGAGATGGGCAGACAGGTTGGGTGAGGATTAGAGCAGAGGTCAGGTGGCCAAGCAGGACTAAGGTAGGATCATTACTGGGGCAAGGCCAGAGCAAGATAGGTACAGACAGGAGCTGAACCAGGGTTGGGACTGAAGGCAGGAAGGAATAAAATAGGAAGCAAGGCACAGGCACAGCACAGGAGATGTTCCAGGGCAATTAGTCATTAGCCATCACATTATGTAAGAACATAAGAAGTGCCATACTAGGTCAGACCAATGGTTGATCTAGCCCAGCATCCTGTCTCCGACAATGGCCAATCTCGGTGGCTTGAGAAAAGCACCCAACAGGTTACAATGGGGAATCCATTCCCTGTTGTTTTCCCCCAGCTCCCATCATGTTCCCTGATCCTGTCTGGGTAATAGCTTCTCCTTGTTTATTAGTTCCACACCACTCATGATTGTATAGACCTCTATAATATCTCCTCTCAGTCGTCTCTTCTCCAAACTGAAGAGTCCCAACCTACCAAGCCTCTCCTCATACAGGAGCCCTTCCATACCCTTGATCATTTTTGTTGCCCTTCTCTATGCCTTTTCTAGTTCAGCTATGTCTTTTTTGAGATGAGGCGACCAGAACTGCACACAATATTTGAGGTACGGTCGCACCATTGATTTGTATAGAGGCATTATGACATCCACAGCTTTATTCTCTATCCCCTTCCGAATAATTCCTAACATTCTGTTTGCTTTTTTGATTGCTGTTGCGCACTGTGCTGTGGATTTCATTGTATTGTCCACAACCACCCCCAGATCCTTTTCCTGAGTGGTAACTCCTAGCTTAGTACCCAGCATTGTATACGCATAGTTTGGATTATTTTTCCTTACGTGCATCACTTTGCACTTGTTCACATTAAATCTCATTTGCCATTTAGATGCCCAGGCACCCAGTGTCATAAGATCCTGTTGCAGTTCCTCACAGTCTGCTCGTGTTTTAACTACCTTGAATAACTTGGTGTCGTCTGCAAATTTGATCACCTCACTCTTAACACCCTTTTCCAAATCATTAATGAATACATTAAACAGCACTGGTCCCAATACAGATCCCTGAGGCACACCACTTTTTACATCTCTCCATTGTGAAAACTGACCATTTAGTCCTACCCTTTGCTTTCTATCTTTTAACCAGTTTCTGATCCATAGTAAGACACTACCTCCTATCCCATGACTTTTTAATTTTCTCAAGAGTCTCTCATGAGGGACCTTATCAAATGCTTTCTGGAAATCCAGGTACACTATATCTACTGGGTCTCCCTTGTCCACATGCTTATTTACACCCTCAAAGAATTCCAACAGGTTAGTGAGGCATGACTTACCTTTACTAAATCCGTGTTGACTCTTCCCCATTAAGCCATGTTTGTCAACATGCCCTGTAATTCTGTCCTTAATGATGGTTTCCACCATTTTGCCCGGCACAGACGTCAAGCTTACTGGTCTGTAGTTTCCAGGATCGCCTCTGGATCCCTTTTTAAATATCGGGGTTACATTTGCCACCCTCCAGTCCTCGGGTACAGTGGCAGATTTTAGTGACAGGTTACAAATTACTAACAGTAGGTCTGCGATTTCATATTTGAGTTCCTTCAGAACTCTGGGGTGAATGCCATCTGGCCCTGGTGACTTGTTAGTATTCAGTTTGTCAATTTGCCCTAGAACATCCTCCAACGTCACATTGATTTGTAACAGCTCTTCCAATTCCTCGCCCACAAAGCAAGGATCCGGCGTGGGTACCTCCCCAAAATCCTCCGCAGTGAAGACCGACGCAAAGAACTCATTCAGCTTCTCTGCAATGTCCTTATCCTCCCTGAGCGCCCCTTTTACTCCCTTGTCATCTAATGGCCCAACTGACTCCCTAGCAGGCTTCTTGCTTCTGATGTATTTGAAAAAGTTTTTGTTGCTTGTTTTTGCCTCTTTAGCAAGCCTCCCTTCAAAATCTCTCTTGGCCTGCCTTATTAACACTTTACATTTACGTTGCCAGTGTTTATGCTCTTTCGTATTATTTTCATTGGGACTAGCCTTCCATTTCTTAAAGGATGCCTTTTTGGCTCTAATAGCCTCCTTCACCTCCCCATTTAACCACAGTGGAAGACGTTTGGTCTTCCTGCTTCCTTTTTTAACTTGCGGGATGCATTTAATCTGGGCTTCCAGAAGGGTGCTTTTAAACAGTCTCCACACCTCTTGCAAACTTGTAGCCCTTGCAACTGGGCTTTTTAGTTTCTTTTAAACTAATTTATTCATTTTGTCATAGTCTCCCTTTTTAAAGTTAAATGCTACTGCTGTACTTTTCTTTATCTTTCTCCCTACAGAACTTATGTCAAATGTGATCCTATTATGATCACTATTGCCTAGTAGCTCCGCCACAGTTACTCCTTGCACCAGGTCCTGTGTGCTACTCAGGACTAGATCTAGAATAGCTCCTCCTCTTGTTGGTTCCAGAACCAGCTGTTCTAGGAAGCAGTCATTTATGACATTCAGAAATTTGACCTCCATGACCCGCCCCAAGGAAACATTCCCCCAATCAATGTTAGGGTAATTGAAGTCACCCATTATTATTAGGTTGCCAACTTTAGTAGTCTGTCTAATCTCTTTTATCATTGTTTTATCATTATTAGTCTCTCCATCCTAGTCAGGGGGATGATAGTATAGCCCTATTGCAATACTTCCCCCCTTTATACCTGGAATTTCTATCCATAGAGATTCTAGGGAACAGTTTGCATCCTTTAAAATTTTAATTGTACTTGACTCAATGTTGTGTTTTACATATAGAGCCACCCCACTACCAACTCTATCTACTCTGTCATTCAATATATTTTGTACCCTGGTATTACAATGTCCGATTGGTTATCCTCGTTCCACCATGTCTCTGTGATACCTATAATGTCTAGATCTTCATTTAGTGTCATACACTCTAATTCTCCCACCTTACTTTTTAGGCTTTTAGCATTTGCATATAGACATTTATGTGTATCCTTTTTATTCTTCTTACTGTGCACATTATAGGGGACTGTATCAGGCACCCTGGAATTATTGTTTATCTGTTCTCCAGCAAATTCCACCTGAAGTCCCTTAATTTTTATCCCTTCCTCAGTCTTAAGCAACTCTAAATCCCCTAAGTTAACATCCTCCTGCATAGATGCCACAGTCCAAACTGTGCACTCCACAGTGCCTATCAGCTTTCCCCCAGCTTCTAGTTTAAACACTGCTCTATCACATTTTTGATTTTTAGTGCCAGCAGCCTAGTTCCATTCTGGTTAAGGTGGAGCCCATCTTGTCTGTATAGGCTCCCCCCTCCACAGAAGGCTGCCCACTTCCTGATAAATCTAAGGTCTTCCTCTTTGCACCATGTAGATGCTTGACCCTTATAGAGCCCCAAACAGTCAATGTGGGCACAGTTGACTATGGGTAATTTCAGACGTTACGTGCTCCCGGGTCACCACAGTGGATTTCCAACCATGGTGAGCTGGCTAACCCCCTGCGCAAAGACACCCGAATGGGAAAGGAAGGAAGGGGGGAGCAAACCGGGAATGTCAACACACACAGAACCATGGTTACGGGGGGGGGGGAGGAGCCCTGGGCCAAGGAACGGGAGGGGAACAGTCCAGAACATGGTGAAAGGCACCCAGAACCCCACAGGCAGCACGGGCCACCCAACAGCAATGCAGACAGCCCAATTCACAGGGGTCCCCACGGGGATGGAGCAGGGCACAGGAGGAAGGCAATCAAGTAGGGGAAGGCGCTGGAGCGGTCTGAGGCAGGTCCAGATGGCAAGCATCCCCCTCGCTGATGCAGAAGCGTGGCTGGGGATGGATGTGAGCTGGATCCTACGGGCAGCACATTCACCCCCTCGGAGGAAACCAGAAAGCGCTGTCCAGGGGCCCCAACTCCCGCACAGGTGGTGGTGGTGGTGGTCATGGACACAGGCGTGTGGGTGGCTGTGCGAGTCGGGAGAAGTCACAGGCAGCAGGAACCAGCCAAAGGGGGGGCCAGCCACGGAGAGGCACACCACAGGCAGCAAAGGACAGGGGGTGCCCATGGAAGGGGCACAGCAACACAGGCGAGCAGATCAGAGGCAAGCGAACCAGCCGGAACAGCTGCGAGGCCGGAACGGCATGGATCGAGTGACCAGTGCCCTGAGCTGGCAGGGAGGTGCAGGGAGCACAGAGTGGGGCTGTCACCCATGACACTGAAGACACAGAGGGCCTCACAACCAGCTGCATGGGGTCACAAAGGGGGCTGGGACCAGTTGGCCTACCAGATGCATGTAGTGGAGTCACTGAAGCATGCCCCAGTGGTAGCCCAGCCCCACCATGTGGTGGGCAACGAGATGGTAGTAGTAGGCCTCAAATAGATCCAGTCTGGCAAGTCCCACCTGAACATCAGCACGGGACCACACAGCAGCCAGTTCCACCAGCTCTGCTCCGGTGGGCTCCAACAAGGTATAGTCAGCATCAGGGGGCCAAGGCAGGTGGCCAACCTCCAACAGGTGGTAAGACGCCGCCCCAAGTGACCGCTGGTAGCCATTGGCCCTGTGAATGCAGCCGAAGAAGGAAACAGCCAGGGCAGGGTCCCCCTCCTCCAGACAGCTCGTGAACCCGACCAGGCTACAGACCACATGCGAGCACCTCATCTCTGGAATGTGCCCATAAGGAAAGGGACAGAGGCCCAGTGCCTCTGCATGGAGCCTGCATGGAGCCGGCAATCACGAGCGCTGGTCTCATAGCCAAAGTAGCAAAGGCCGGAGCTCAGACTCGCATAGGCACCAGAGAGGGTATCCGGGCAGCACAGGAGCAGTTGCACAGCCGGGGAATGCCACAGGTCACATAGGGCCATGATCTCCCAGAAGGTCCAGCTATGGGGGGACGCCAGGCAATCCAGGGTGCGGGAGCCCTGGGGCAGCACAGCCAGCCATGGTCCAGCAGGCAGAGGGTCTTCCCAGCAAGGAAAGAGGGGCCCCACGTTACCATGTGGGCTGGGGAGGGAAGCAGGGTATCTCCAAGGACACACGATAAGGCTGCAGGCCACAACATGCGATGGCTAGTGAACGATGCGTGGGGAGCGGACCCAGCACAGCTGCAGGAACTGAGTGCACAGACAGTACAGCTAGCACTGATAACAGGGAGGTGCTGACAACAGGCAACCAGCTGCGGACCACACTGATGGGCGCACGTGGGTCCGGGGCACAAGCCCCCATACTGGGAGCGCAGGTGCACCCAGGGGGGGCACCCTCAGCAGCCACACACTCACCGCCCGCCAGCCGGTGGTGAGTGGGTGGCTGAGGGAGGCCAGTAGAGCTGTGCAGGGACCTGTCCCAAAGGTGCAAGGGTGAGGCACGGAGCAGGGGCGGACCCAGGACACAGACAGGAAATCCACGTGCTGGACCGCACCATGGGCACTGTCCACCATGGATGCGGGCTGGAGGGGTGCATGTTGGCTGCACCTTTGCCTATGTGCGGAGTGGTACTGGGCGCACACTGACCTCCAGGGCTCTCTCTGTGACCACCTCCATGCAGTCTATGGAAGCAATCATCCGCTCCCCCTGCTTCATGCTGGTCCAAATGGTCTCCTCGGTGAGGTCCTGCCTCCAGCACCATACCCGTGCCCTGTGTTCCCGCATCCACTGTGCCGGGAGCACGGGCTCGGCTGGTGGGGGCGCTGATGGTTGGCCTGTTGGGGAGCTGATTGGAGACCATTAGTTGGGCTCGGTCACGTGCAACCTATCCTGGGGCGGAGCTGGTGGTGGTTATTGCCGCCCTGGCTTGTGGTGGGTGTGGTCCTCCCCCTTGGTGCCCCCCTGTGCCCCGACTGTTCCTCCTCCCCCCGAATCACTGGGTGCATTGTACAAGGGTGTGGGGGATGTGCCTCTTCTGCCTGTCCGTGCCCTCGGTGCACCCCCATTGGGCCCCTCCTGCACCATGGTACCCACCTTGGTCCTCTGGCTGTTGCTGAGGCTGTTCCCCACTGTCCCCATCGCCTGGCGGTACCATGTGCCAGGGTGTGTGTGCACCTGTTGGGGAATGGATGTGAGGAGTTGCGTTACACTTGCATGGGCCCAGTTCCCATCCCACCATCCCCTTTACTCGCTGGCACCGGGTTCTGGTGCCCCCTGGTCAGAAGCACCTGTTCCCCCTGTTCTGTGCCTGGGTGGGGCCCCATGCACCCCAACCCCCTTCCCGAATTCCCTAGTTCTTGGGGGCCGCAGGGATCGGCCCGCAGACTGTGGGGGGCGCCCCACCCCTGGGTGTGTCCCCTATGATCTGCTTGCCATCCCAACTGCTTGCCTACACTCTATGTCTGTCTCAGAACCCTCCAAGGCTGGCTCCTCCATGTGACTCTGCTCCCCATGCGCCCACTGGCTCAGGGTCACCAGTGTTCCAGCCTCAGATTTGCCCGAGTCAGACTGCAGGTGTGGGCTCCTGGTGCTGGTTCATGAGGGGGGGACTGCTGCTCCCCGAGGTCCCAGGGTGTTTCTCTGGGGGAGCTGGGCTCCCGGATTCGGTGTCTGCGGGAATGGCTTCCAAGGGTTTGGAGCACATCCACCTGTTCCCTGCGCTCGACCACGGAACTCCCCATGAGCCGTGGGCCAACTATTGAGCCCTTCAGGTGAAGGATGTGGTCCAGGGCCTCATAGTAGGGGGCGGTCCGTGCTCCATGTCCAGACCGCAGGTTATTGTCCTTTATGGCCTTGTACCCCCTCTTGAGCTCTTTGTCCTTGGAGTGGCATTGGGCCACAGTCCTGTGGTGTCCCACCGCCTCCATGTCCCATGTGATCTCCGTGAACACATGCTCGTTCCTCTTGTTCATGGTGCACTCCACCTGGTGCTCCAGGGACCCTCCCAGATCCTGATGAAGTCCTGGGTATCCTTGTGCCCCCATTGCCCCCTCACTGGTACCAGCATCTCCCACATGTGCCCTCCTCCTGCTGCTCCTCCTCTGCTTCTCCTCTGCTGGGGGCTCCAACTCCCGGGCCCGTAAAGGGGGGGGTTAGATGCCTCTGTCCTTCCGACCTGCGGCCTACCTCCTTGCCCCCCTCCCACTGGGCACCCCCCCTTCATGCCCCTCTGCCGCTGTGCAGGCCCCTCGCTCTCCTTACCTGTTTCCGGTGTTCCTCCATCCCCTGGCCGATTTCCCCCTCTGGGACGGCCTGCCCCGGCTGCCGCTGCTCCTTCACCTCCTCCTTCTCCTTTCCTCACTCGTCCTCTGCTCTCCTGGCCCTTCAGCTTTGCTTCATCCTGCCACATTCCTCTGCTGATGTGTGCCCTTTAAATCTCCCTCCCCAATCTCTGTGTTGCTCGTTTTCTGGCAGCAATGCTGCGTGCTTTCACCATGGCTGGGGATCTTTTTGTTTGATCCTGCCTGGTGGTTGCCATTCAGTCATTATATTTGGCAGTTTCCCGGTGGGAATTGCTTTGACCATGATTCCGGGGATGGTCCCATCCCGACCTCCAGAACCGTGGTTGGCTTTGACCCCTACGAGTGATTGACTGTGGTGAACATCTGGATGCCACCGCAGACGTTCAGGGCTCTTTGGCCATGTCGCGGGATTGTCTGTGGTTGACTGTGATCTAGTAACGTCTGAAATTACCCTATGAAAGCTGAACCAAATAGTGTATTTGATATTCTTGAATATCATTTGCATTTTTACATAGCTTTCCAAATATCTAAACAATATTTGTGAACAAAATGGGTATTCGCATCTCCACTTATTTGGGCATTTTATAGGGATGGGAATTTCGGTTTCGGATAAAACCGAAAGTACCAAAAAATGGCCATGTCAGATTAATCTGAAATTTCGGTTCTTTTTCGGTTTCAGTACTATTGGATCTTTTACATTGATTTTTTGTACCAGATTTTTAATGTGGTTTGTTCTCCATTGAAAAACCGCAATGTTAAAAATCCGGTACAAAAATCAATGCAAAAGATCCGATAGTACCGAAATCGAAAAAGAACCAAAATACATAAGAACTGAAACTAAAATTGACCGAAACCGAAATTTTGCCCAGAGTCCCATCCCTAGTATTTTACTTTAGTTGTTTTTTTATAGTTTAGCATTTCACTTCTTCAGGTCAGTTGTTTTGGCCATTTTGGTATTTCAGTTACTTGGTTTTGGCACTATTGCACATGCGCAGTAGCCAAAACCAAATAACCAAAATACATAAATGATGGCAATGACCTGCCTAAATAGCCAAAATATCCAACAAATTAGGAGCAAATATCCACCTTGTTGGACTCTAATCTATGAGCAAATTTGTCTGATATTTTATTCACTGACCATATTCATTTCAGCTTTACTGCCTAGTCAGTCAGGGCTTGGACTGAACTGTGGGGCAGGATGAGGTGCACAATAGCACATTAGATGGCCCCCATCTAGCCTCCCTGCAGCCTTAGTTGAAGCCCAGCAAAGTCATATAAGGGGTTACTTCAGCTTAAACTAGTTCCTGTAATGAGATACAGCGACTAATTGAATTCACATCACATAGTAATTATATGACTTGGAGGTGAGTGTGAGTGGGGGAAATTAAATAAACCAATATTGTAACCCTTCAGAAATGCCACTGGGAGGGAACGTGCGCTTCTGAGAGCAGACATAACAATATTTGCCATGCAAGTGAATGAAGATGGGCCAAACTAGGTCGGTCACCTTTCCGCATTCTGCCTCTGAATCTGAGTAGATTCATGAGCCCGACGATATATTTTGCTGCCTTCTAACCAATGCATTGACCCACTTATGGGTTGGTTCCGATTATTTTCATTCTGAGTCCAAACTGCCCCTAGATGAATAAATGTATGTATTTATTTATTATTTTTGTATTCCGCCCCTCCTGCCACAGGCAGCCCGGGGCAGCTAACAATGAATTAGCATATGGAAGAAGGGATCATCTTGAGGCTGAGTTTTTCGTGCTGTCGGAAGGTGCTCAAACTGCTATTTAATCTCTTTATGACAGCCTGCCACGGCAGGTAACTATTTCAATTTACGTCCTACTGTGACACAGCCATCATTGCACATGTAGTATCAGGAGTGGGGGAAATAACATTTTTTACAGCAACTGGAATGCTCTGAAAGGATTACTCAGTGCTTTGGAAGGATTATTTATTTATAAAGGATCCTAAAGGGGTTTATTTGTGAAGGACTTGACTCTGAAATACAGTAGAAAGTTGAAACCCCTTACTAAGGCCTCTCTAATCTAGATAATCAGTTAACATGGACATGCTGTATGTCCTCTGCTGCTGTAAGTGCTTTCAGGAGCAGGCCCATGGCAGTAAGTGTCTGTGTGAGCTAGGTCTTTTAGATCAACACCCAAACCAGCTCACTTGGGCAGGATTTACCAAATTGGTTAGGATTATAAAACAGATAAGAATAAGAGAGGGGCAAAAGGAAAGCTTGGGGCAGTCATAGACCCATAGGGTGTGGAGTGGGGCTCCTGAGCGCTTACCCAGCTTGCACTGCCCGGCATTGAGACCAGCTGTGGGAACCCGAGAGGAGGCAGAGCCACCTGGCCCACTGACAGATTAACAGACCTGCAAGCAGCCTCCGGCGGTGTGGAGTGGGGCTCCTGAGCGGCTTACCCAGCTTGCGCTGCCCGGCATTGAGACCAGCTGCGGGAACCCGAGAGGAGGCGGAGCCACCTGGCCCGCTGACAGATTAACAGACCTGCAAGCAGCCTCCGGCGGCGCTGGTGGTGTGCGCCGAAGGGTCACACGCAAAAGGGTGTGCGCCCTTTTGCTCGCCCTTCAGCGCGACCGGGCGCGGGGTGCGACCGGGTGCGGGGCGCGCCCCCCTTCCCTTCTTCTGTTCTGCTTTCTTCCTTTTGGGTAGTCAACAGAGGGAGGTGGTGGAACCAAGTAGTATGCCAGGTATGAGGAGGTTCCGGGGGATGTTAGGAGGAAGCCCCCTTTTAGACACTAAGAATATAAAGGGAAAAAGGATTGAGCCCCTCCTCCGGGAACCAGAAATAGGAGTACGCCAGCTAGAGGATTGACCCTCACAGAGCATAGATCCGGGGGGGGGGGGAAGTTAATGGGTAACTCTTTGTCTCCTTAGCTGGAGAGACTGGGTCATGGGAAGGTACCCTCTCTACGGTATTCAACCCCTATAAAGCCAGAGGAGGAGGGATCTTTAATGTCGCAATTGGGTATTCTATTCACGGCCGAGTCGGTTCCAGAACGTTTGATGAATTTCCTGACAGAGCATGTGGCAGTTACTGCTGAAACACTTCGTCTTATGTGCTCTCAGGTGAACCAAATTCAAAAGAAATTAGACCAGATGGTTTCAACGGCCGAAGGAATTCAATTAATGCAGCAGCGCTCCATTTGTAAAAATATTCCGTTTGAAAAAAGTAAATTGAATATGCGATGTAACGTGGCTATGGGGAGTTCTGGGAATATTTTGTCTAGGGAGGATTTCGACATGTTTGACCCTCTTCCTTTTAACTTGGTTTTCGTGGTCCTCTCCTTTCGGGGTAAGTGGTCCGCCTTTTGGAATGCACCTCTTGACGTTGCTGAGCATCTTAGGATGCTGTTGCAGAAGCCTATAACAAGGCATAATATAGTTGCGGTTGATTTACTCTTAGTATCAAGGACAAGGCAAATGGTAAATGTACAATTCAACTCTATAGAGGTAGTTAATTTAGTATGGGGAAGGAAAGCCCGTTTAGAAGAACATGCCGTGTTCATTTCTAGGACTTTTGGAACGAAAGTTGGACAGATCAAAGTGGTAGCAAATCCTGGGGCAGAAGCGCCGCCGGGCTTTGGTCCCCAATTAGCCTCTTTAGGTTCGTCCCCGATCTTACCCCCCCCCCCTGCGAGGGAGATTAGAGCGGCAGGTTCAAGCCCAGTCTCAACAACTAGATGATAGACTCGGAGGGCAGCAGATCTTTCTTATGGAGCCGGGCCCGCAATGCCCTCAGAGTCCTTGTTTGCAGCCCCCCCCCTTTAATAAGTAGAAATGCAGCGGATTGCTCAGTTTCTTCTTCCCAATTTCCCCTGGTTGCTAGATTAGATGATTTAGTTTCGCAACTAAACCAATTATGGGTGCCAGCTCCCTTGACGAGATCCAGTCATCAGAAAATGCGGTCGAGGAGACCACCATGCTCAGTGGAAGATTCTCAGGCACTCTGTTTCCCTTATAAGGGATGCTCAACTTCTCCCCCAAGGATAGATACAACCTTTATACCCCCTATAGCCCAGGGAACAATTCGATCTAGGCTGCCGAGAACTTCTACAGTAAGTCAGGTGGAAGCTCCTTTTGGGATATTAAAGGACGCCTCTGTGGAGGTGATTGAAGGGAGTCAGAGAGTAGGAGTAGGTCTCCTAGAAGTGGATAAAGATAGACCCATAGAGAAGGGACCTGTGGAGGGGAACCAGGGGTAGGAAAGCTCTGGACCAGCTGGGTAGTGGGATTTAAAGGCCTGCACTAGAAACTTTGGTCTGGATTTGTTCCTTTCTTTTTTGCTTTATTAAGGAGGACAAAGGACCTCTCTGGGAAAAGGGGATTCTCAGTTGCAATTAATTTTTGTTGATGCGTGTGTGTGCATTTATTTTATTTTTGTCTCTGCAAGTTATTTGGAGAAATATTGAGCAAAGGCACCAGGCAATCCCTAGAAAATCAGCATGGCTGCATCTGGTTCTCTGAACACTTCTCTAGTCCGAACACAAAGCTTGTCCCCTGAGGGTTCAGGATAAAGGGGTTTCCACTGCATGCAAAATTACTGCCACATAATTTACTCAGTAGATCAGTTCCCTGTGCTACTTACTTAGGTGATCAGAATACATTATTGTTGCTTTTACTCCTGTTACTCTGAGTTTCTCTTACAGTTGTGCTGGATTTGCAGGGCTAAGAAAAATAGTAGTTGGTTCTCAAAAGGAGATCAGCTGAACTTCTTTCTCTCCATGGCTTGTATTTGGCTTTCTTCTGCTCCCTGCACAAAGAAGTTTTAATCTCCAGCTTTCCCTGAGGAAGAGAATCTATTTTAAAAGAATGAGAACCTAGTAGTACTCTCTGTTTCCACTAACAGAAGTTAGCAAAACACAGTGTGCAAGGCCCAGGGATAAAAAGGAAATCTTGACTGCTCTTCTCCCTGCCCTATAGAGGATTCTTGGAACTTCAGCTTTGATAATCAGAGACCTCAACCCCCTTGGTTTCAAATGGTGACTCAGCAGATACAGTGGTCTGAGGAGGAAGATGCCTCTTTTCACTGCTAAGGAGATGGTGGGCGATGGCTGGGACAATCTAGGGGTTGGTCATCGTCTGCTGCATTATCAGTCCAAAATGGCCTATGGAGTCTGTGGGCTGTGCTTTCAATGAACAGGTGTTTGTATTTGAGGAGATGGTGATGTGCTTCTGTCCTGATAACCTGGGCCTCTGGGTCCATTGATCCACAAATGCAGTAAGGAAAAGACTGGAAGCCCAATTTGTTACTTCTCTCCAAGGGATGAAATGATACACTTTATAAACCTGAATTATTATTATTATTATTATTATTATTATTAACAAACATTTATATAGCACCAGCAGTGTACCTGGCACTTTACAAAGTAATAAAATAGACATGGTCCCTGCCCCTAGGGCTTACAATCTGAGAGACAGGAGCTGGGGGAGAGACTTAGGAAGGGGAACAGAGGGAGAGACAAGGGGTCTAACATTCATGAAGATGCGAGGTCTCAAGTGCACGTACTTGGCTTGGTTACGATGAGAATGACAGCAGGCAGGTCCATGTTGCAAGGATAAGGGTAAACCGATCGTAGGTATAGGAATAGTGGCTCAGCAGGATAAAGAGTCAGACAGAGCAGAGCGAAAGAGGTGAGTTTTAAGGAGAGATTTGAAGGTATGAAGGGAGGGGGCAAGGCGGATGTGGACAGGGAGGGAGTTCCAGGCATGGGGGGCAGCAAGTGAGAAGGGACGAAGGCGCTTAGGGGAGCAGGGAAGGCGTGGAAGGGTGAGAGAAGGGACAGAGGAGGAGCGAAGTGCACGGGCTGGAGTATGGAGGGCGATAAGTGCAGAGAGGTAGGGGGGAGCAAGGTTGTGAAGAGCTTTATAGGTGAAGACTAGGAGCTTGTGCAGGATTCGTTCAGGAAGGGGAAGCCAGTGAAGCGAAGAGAGGAGGGGCTGCACATGGTCGAAGCGACTGGCGAGGTAGATGACCCTGGCAGCAGAGTTTTGGACAGAGATGAGGGGAGAAAGGTGAGACCGGGGAAGGCCAGTGAGAAGGAGGTTACAGTAATCGAGGCGAGAGATGACCAGAGCATGAACAAGAGTTTTGGCAGACGAGACAGAGAGAAAAGGGCGAATCTTAGCAATGTTATGGAGGGAGAAGCGACAGGATTTAGCAACAGAGTCAATGTAGGGTTTAAAAGAAAGGGCTGAGTCAAAGATGAAGCCTAGGCTACGGGCTTGGGGGACAGGCAGGATGGTGACTCCATCAATAGTTATTGACAGTGAGGAAGGAGAGGAAGGATGAGGGGGGAAGATAAGGAGTTCAGTTTTAGCCATGTTGAGTTTGAGTTGACGTTGAGACATCCAGGTAGAGATGTCAGAGAGACAGTTGATGAGACGAGCTTGAACAGAGGGAGAGAGAGAGGGAGTAGAGAGATAGAGTTGAGTGTCATCAGCATAGAGGTGGTATTGGAAGCCATGGGAGGCAATGAGTTTGCCTAAGGATGAGGTATAGATCGAGAAGAGGAGAGGGCCAAGAACAGAGCCTTGAGGAACACCAACTGAGAGGGGGAAGGAGGAGGAGGCGGAGTTGGAGAGAGACACATTAAAGGAGCGGTCAGAGAGGTAGGAGGAGAACCAGTTATGGACAGAGCCACAAAAGCCAAGGGAGTGAAGGGAATCCAGCAAGAGTGAGTGGTCAACAGTATCGAAGGCAGCAGAGAGATCAAGGAGGACAAGAATGGAATAGAGACGTTGAGATTTAGCCACCAGAAGATCGTTCTGGTGCTCCCCCTTTCTTAGCTCCCCCTTTCCCTGCATGTACATAGATCTTACTAGGAGCATCTACTACTAAATTCTACTTCCCTGAATTCTCTCCCCTTCTTACTTTGTTCAATGATATGTTTGTCTCTGCAGGATGAGCCCAGCTCTGGAATGGATCCCTGCTCTAAGAGATACCTTTGGAAAACTATCATGAAGGAAGTTCAAGACGGCTGTGCTGCTGTGTTAACATCCCACAGGTACAAAACTATTGTAACTTTTTCTCTACCCAGCACACAAAGAAGGGTGTCAGGGCTTGGCCTGGAACCTCTGGAGCTGAGCAGTGGCTGTTTTTCTCTTGCACCGCTTCTGCGTCGTTTTAGGCATGGCATTTCCCCAGCATTCTCGCCTCCTCCCCTCTCCCTCACATTACTTAGAGCCAGCCTCACCCGCCAGCTTCCTGACTGATCCCAATCTGCTTAGATGGAGGGTTGGGAACCAGAGGAAGCTGGTGGAGCATCTGTTGTGGTTTCCTTTGCTCTTGGCCCACACTCTGGTAGTGTGGTTCTCTCTGATTCAGGTTGTGTCTTCCCTTGTTATTGTATTACTGGGTGGGTGTCTCACTGTCCTTGTGCCCTTTGGCCCCTCTGTACGCTACTGCCCCTATTACACACCTGTTCCCTTTTAGTTTAGGCATGGGCTTCCCCTCTAAGCCTCCCACACTCCTGCAGTCATTTGTTTATTGGCCTCTTCCTCTCCTTAGCCTCCCAGGACCCTCCGAGTATCCCATTAGTATGTAGCTTCCTTCCTAGCCCCTGTTTGGTCTAAGTCCATTATTAAGTTTCCCTCATAACCCTGCTTAACTAGTCCCTCTGTTACTTACTTGCCATTGCTCCCCCCTCACAGGCTAGTATTGTTGCAGTCCTAGTTATTGCTTCGTTATTCCTGATTGGTGTTGACATTCTTCCCTGTAAGTTCTCAACTCCTCTGTTTCTTACTTGAGTTGTTCTGCCTAGTCCTTCATGTTGTGCTCTAGCCTGCATTGCATATTTGTGTGTATCTCTCTGTGTATTGCTGTGTGTGTGTCCATTTCCCCCTCCCAGCACCTATTCCCCAGTAGTCTTGTTGGGATCTCCCTTCTTTCTGTTCACAACCCACCCGTAGTATTTCCCCTCACCTCACTGTTATGTGTTGAGTCCTAGTTTCCCCCCTTTTCCATGCTCTAATAATACTGTTTACTCTACTCTGGTGATCTTGGTGTTTTCCCGGAGTTATCCTTCCCTCAATGTTGCTACTCTCTCCTAGGCCCTGGTCCTGAGCCTGGGCCTTTCAAGGTTGTCTTGGCTTCATTCCTGCTTTCTCCTGTGGTCTCTGGACTTGGGAGGCTCCCGAAGATGATCTTTGCCACAGCCTCAGAGCTCAGCCTCTGCCACATCCTAACTGAATATTTATCATTCAGGCAGGACCTTCCTAACCCTCTCTTGTCTACCTTGGTCATCATTGCATGTCTGTTATTTCTCTCTGTCAGCTCTGTTTTCCCTGATGGGCTTCCTTAGCATGGTTATAATTCATCAGATGTTTCCACAATATTTCTGGTTCTGATCCTGTCCTGATTTGCCATGATAGGTCGCTATCCCAACTAGGGATGGGCTAACAGAATGCGGTTCGAATGTTCGGTTGTTCAGTTCGAAACCCGAGTTTGGGTTCGATGGTTTGGTTCAGCCAAGTTTGGGTTGGCCGAACTTGGCCAAACAGTCAAAAATAGCTCTATTGAAACCAAAACAAAACCGAAACTTAACCGAAACCGAAACTTTTTTTTTTCCCCTGAAAAGACCTTTTTCCTCTCCCTGAACTCATTCGAACACAACTGAACTGTTCAGTCATTCAAGAGTTTGGTTCGGATGTTCGATTCGGATGTCTGAACAGACCGAGTTCGGTCCGAACTCCGAACATCCAAACCACGTTCGCCCATCCCTAATCCTGACAGAACTTTCTGTGTCCCCTGACAAAGGGTTACTTTAATCTAGAACTACAGGTCTAAGAGCTCTCCCTTGTTGGTGACATAACCAGTTATTACTAATCGAGGAAATCTGAACTCACCGAATTTTCAATGTTCTCTACATTAAAATATTAAGGTTTGGAATACGACTAGCCCCAGAAGGATTATTTGAGGAGAGGAATGGGGCAATGTTCTTTTATCCTCATGGGCCAGCTTTTATTGCATTGGGGAACTGAAGCTATGACTTAATAGCAGATTCTCTCAGGAATGTTAGTTGCCCCAAAGCAGGGAGAGAGAAGGAGTGACTAGAGTTACTTTATGGCATCAGAGTGGAAAGATGCTGCTGCAAGTAATACCCATACAGTCTTTGTTCTCCCTTTGGTAAGCATGGATTTCCTAATGATTATCAGGTTGTCAGCTCTAGAGATTAAATGGATTTGGAACAAATACTGAATTCATAGAATTTGACATGTTTGAATTTGCAATTAGTAAAGAAGCTTTTCACCAGATTCTAAAATATTCATTTGTAAATTGTCACAGGGTTTGACTCCCAGATTTGTCAGTTCATTACCCACCACTTGATACTTCGTGTGCTTTGTTGCTTTATATTTTTAGTGGTACTATTTTGTATTCATAATTTGTTTATTTGGTCATTGTTTTTGCATTTGTACAAGGATTGTTTGGGACATCTGTGTCACACAGTGCAAGAGGAAACAGATAAACAACCCCTCCCCAATATGGCATGACAAAGTACCAAATATTGATGAATTAACAAAGTAGGGGTGTGCACGTCATTTTTGTTATTACAATAATGATAATGAAAAGTTTTATTTTCATTATCGTTATTGCAATAACAAAAACAACAAAAATAATAACAAAAATAGAAATGAAAACAACATTTTGTTTTTGAAATAAAGGAAAAAAACTGAAAAAAGTATTTCCAGCTATAACATTTTTGTTTCTTATTCAATTGTGATGAAATTCAGGATACTTGTACCCCCCCAATGGAGGGTATTATGTGTACAAATGATTTGATAAAGGGAACAGATTTTAAAAGCAATTGAATGTTGTGATTATAACCTTAAGAAAAGCTCCTTACACATTCATGACTACACCTTCTTTATCATGTCTCTCCAGAAGCTTAACAGACCTGCCAATTTTCAGAAAGATTGGATGAAGGGTCCTGATGATATAAGACATTAACTTTAAAATACATTTCCAGCTGAAATATTTGTATATTCCATCCTGTTTACAAGATATTTGGCAGAAATGTCTCACATACCTTCCCTGTCATCTCTGCCAAACTACAGGAGAATTTGATAAAGGGACCTAACTTTATAAGCAATTGAAGTTGTCTCCTTGAAGACCATTATTCAGATAAATAGCAGCACACGTAGTGCCAGTCAGAGGCAGGGTCCTGGCATGGCAGGAGGAGGGAGGCTGTAGGAGGGAGGATGTGGAGCAACCCAAAATACTGACAGACACATTTACTGGCCAATTACTGCATGCTTCTAGCTTTACAGGACCAATCGGTGGTGGCTACGAGGCCGGCATAGGGGGTGGCCCTCAGTCGGGCATAGAAGGGACATAACTGGGACTTTGGGGATAGCATCCCAGCAATCAGAAGACATAGGGTATTTTCAGATGTTACGTGGTCAATGTCAACCACAGTCAATTCCCTGTGGTGGCTTGGACCACGTAACATCTGTTGGGGGGAACGGATGTTCCCCCCAGATGTTACCATGGCGGGGAATCACATTCACCATGTGAGTGGCCGGAATGGCAGGACCGGAGGCCGTCGTGTGGTGAAGGCGATTCCCCGCCGTGGTGACTCCCGCCGTCATGTCTGGACGGCGGCCACGGCCCGGAATCCCCGCAGGAATTCCGGCCCGTGGTCATAGCGGGTGAGCACTGCAGCGGCATTGGCCACGGCGGCCGCCCGTCTCCCCAGAGGGCGGGCGGTGGGGAGCATGGAGGGGGCGGGGCCGTGCGGCTGCACGTTGCATCGCACGGCCCCTCCCTGATTCCCCGCCGGAATCCCCCGGCACGTCTGTTAGGGCATGACAGGTCATCCCAGTGGGGGATGAATTCGTTGATTTCATGACGGGGCCAATCAGCCTCGTCACGTCTGAAAACACCCATAGTTTACACATCCAGGCTGGTCAGTTATCATCACCATCGCATCCTGCAGCACTGTGACATAGGACACAAGAGAATCTCTGTTGGTTCTTTTCTAAACAGATGCTTCTGACTTCCCAGTAAAAGGTGGGGGAGAGATGTTGGGATCACCACAGAACAGAACGAGGATATTTGGTTGACATTTCTTCTGGCAAATTGACATCACAAACCAATCTTATACCACACTGACATGTGGGAGAATCCCTGACATAGACGCCTCCTTTGCATATGCTGTGCAGGCATATAAAATTGGGACTCTTTATCACATCTTTCTGATATTTTCCAGAGTTGATCATGAAAGTGTGATATAGATTCCTGCCAAATTTCATGTACTCTGGTTGGACTACAAAGATGTTACAGTCAGACATACATTTATAAGTTAATTGGTTATACCACCAGGATTCTTTATCCAATCCTTCTGAAAGTGGATAGAGATGTAAATATGGGAAGGGGTATAAACATGCCAAGTTTCATCTACATTAAATGTTAGGCAAAGAAGTTACAACTAAGAATGTATATGAAGATGTTTGCAAAATAAATTGCTGCTTCAACTGCTTCTAAAATTGGATTCCTTTATCCAATCTTTTTGGAATTTGGTACACATAATGCCTTCCATTGAAGGTATAATTACTCCATGGTTCAGGCCAAATACAGTGAAAAAAAAATGGTACAGCCAGAAATGTGTTTTTCATTGAAGCCAATGGAAAATTAAAACCAAAGCAAAAACAAAAATGACAACTTGATATTTATGAAAATGAAAATGACAGATTTAAAAAACAAAAACAAAATGAAAATGAAAAGGACATGAGCCCCTGGTGCACACCTCTATAACAAACTAATGAAAGGCAACTTTCATACCTGTGCAAACGGGTCATTAGAAGGTCGAGAGAGGGGACACACATACAAATCAGGCATATCTTTGATGAGTCGTGTATGTCCCAAGGTGGATGAGTGAAGCTTTTATGTGTGTTTTACAAGGACAATTGACAAAGCTGGTTTTCGAAGCTCAATCGCCTTTGTAAACACGCATAAAAGCTTCAATCACCCACCCCATGGCATTTAACCTGAACAAAGACATGCCTGATGTGTATGCAGGTCCCCACTTCTCACCTTCTAATGACCTAAATAACAAAAGTAAACAAAGTGGCCAATAATGAGCTGAGGAATATCAATGCAGTGAAATTGGCCCATACGTGAAGGGATATATATATCCTATCTTCTCGTTATCCAGATTCTCTAAAGTTTTAATTAAAGTTAGTTGTAAAACATTTTCCTCTAACCTAACTATTGTTCTTTTCTTCCTTCCTGTCTAGTATGGAAGAGTGTGAAGCCCTCTGCACAAGACTTGCGATTATGGTCAATGGTAGTTTCAAATGCCTTGGTTCTCCTCAGCATATTAAAAACAGGTACTGTATAGTGACATCTAACCCTTTCTATCAAAATCCTAATCCAACCTGAGAGTCAGCAAGACATTTTAACAGAGCCAACATGGTATACGTATTTATATATGCAGGGCACGTTTTTCCCTTCTCTGCCATTTCTGCAGATAAAAGGAAAAGCATTTGAGATTTCTTAGCAAACTAAATTGGCTTATGGTATCGTGTAGTGTGTGCCAATAGTACAATAGTGTACAATATTGTACAATAGTACAAAAGATACCAATAGTATCTTATTGGTATCTTGTAGTGTGTGCTATTTGAAAGACAAAAATCTGTCTAAATCAAGTTCCTGTGGTATCCAACCAGATACCATGAAATGTAACAGTTTGCTTTATGACAAATAGCCTTAAGTATGGTTTATCACAGAAATTATCATGTAGAAAAACAGCAATCATTAGGGAAATAATTCATGGGCCAACACTGTAGCAGCTGTCTGTCCCAATACTCCTTTTGAGCCACCTCCAATGAGCAATTGCATTCTTTGGAATGGTATGGCCCTGTGCAAAAATTCATTAAGAAAAAGTACCATAGAAGATCAGACCAATGGTCCATCTACTCTGGTATCTCCTATTTCCAACAGTGGCCAGCATCTCTTCCACCATGGGAAGTATCTCAAAACAGGGAAATTATGGAATGATCAATTCCCTGTTGTTCACTCCCAGATTGTGACTGAAACAGATGTCATCTTATGACCATTTTGGCTAACAGCCATTGGGGCCAATTCGAAGGTCCGTGGATCTCGTGAGTAGCACGTACCGGGGAGATCCACAGGATCTGGGATAGGCGCCACGGATGGTCATATCCTCATGAACGTATACCCTTCCTTCAACCAACCTGTACTCCGAGCCTTCACGGTATGCCATGGCAATGAGTTTTAAAATGTTAATTGTACACATTTTGATAAAGTGCTTCCTTTAGTTTAAACCAGCTCCTACTTAATTTCATCAGGTGTCCCCTGATTCTAATATTCTGATAAAGATAAAAATCAGCTTCCTCTTTACTTTTTCAATCCCTGTCATGATTTATAAACGTCTGTTATATCTCTCTTCAGTTGTCTCCTTTCTAAGCTAAAGAGCTCTAATCTTTTGTGAGTCTGTCCTTTTATAGAAGCAGTTCGATACCATTGGCCACTTTGGTTGTCTTTCTCTGAGTCCTTCCCAGTTTATATTTTTTAAAAAACCAATTTATTTATTTATTTACTTACTTATTTATTTATTTTATTTAGTCAATTTCTTAGCCACCCCCTCCTGCCTACAGCAGCTCGGGATGGTGTACAACCAATTAAAACCATATAAAATATAAAAAATCAATAAATAATAAAAAATACAATAAAAATATAAAATAGCAGTAAGAACCCACAAGGCAGAGCAGAAAACCCCCTCCCCTTCCCTAACCCCCCCCAGCCATCCCCCCTCTCCCTCACCAAAAGCCTGGCAGAACAGTCAGGTCTTACACTGTCTCTAGAAAGAGGGAAGGTCTGTGGCCAAGCCAGACCTCTGTTGAGGGAGTTCCACAGCCTTGGTGAAGCCACCAAGAATGTCATCCTCCTCCTCCTGAAAAACTCAGGGTACCCTGAGGAAGGTGCCCCCAGCCAACCACAGGGACGGGTCCAGAACCCAGGGGGTGAGGCATCCTGCAGGTAGGTGAGACCCAGGCCATACAGGGCTTTCTAAGTCAAAGCCAACACCTTGAATCAGGCCCAGAAGACTATTAGCAGCCACTGCAGAGATCAGAGCACTGGTGTAATGTGCTTGCGATGACCTGTTGCTGTAAGGAGATGGCATGCCTCATTCTGCACCAGCTACAGTCTCTGGACTGTCACCAAGGGTAGTCCTACATAAAGCACATTGCAGTAGTCCAATCATGAGGTCATGAAAGTACAGATGATGGTGACTAGGTCGGAGTCCAAGACATACAGCCAAAGTCGATGTACCACATGTAATGGGCAATATGCATCCCTTGCCACAGCCTCCACCTGGACATCCAGGTGGAGCTGTGAATCAAAGAGCACCCCCAGACTGCGAACCTGAGGGACCAACAGACTGTGGATCCCATCAATGATGAGCACCACTACTCCCTCAGCCCCTCCCACCAGCATCAACTCCGTCTTGTCAGGATTCAGCTTCAGACGGCTCACCATCATTCAGTCCCCCACAGCTGCCAGACATCAGGTAAGCACCAAGACTGATGGGCCTTGGTCAGTTGAAAAAGAGAGGTAAAGCTGGGTGTCATCAGCATATTGATGACACTGTGGACACCAAACGCTCTGACAGCCTTGCCCAAAGGCTGCATGTACACGTTGAACAGGAGAGGGGACATAATAGAACAGAATATATCTTTTCTGAGCTGGGGCAACCAGAACTGCATACAGTATTCAGCAGGTGGGCACACCCTAGCACACCCATTAGAAAAAGGATAATGTTATTGTAATTAATATTTAATGTTATTGCTTAAATTAAACATAGCACCCCCTTCGGGGTGCGGGGAGCAAGCTCTCAGCATTGCATGTCATCCTCAAATTTATTATGGGTATTCGCCATTTAGAACAAAAATACAATTAGTACAATCAATATAAAAAGAAAAACAATTCACTTTAAGTCAAAGGATACTTTGTTTAAGCTAGAGGGCAAGCACAAAGAAAATTGAGACAGCTCTCATAACAGAGGGATCCTTTGAGTCCAACAAAAAATAAATCTTTTGAGCCTTGGAGAGAAACACCTTTTCTCCATACAGCAAGATAATCCAGAAAGTCCTTAGCACCTCCAAATGTGAACAGATAAACAAAACATGATCTATTGTTTCTGTTTCATCAAGGAAGCAAGAACATAATCTATCTCCAAAAGAGATCCCTGCAGTTACACATATGATGTTACTACTAGTTTATTCATGGGTCCCATATAGGAGGGGGGCACTTCTGAATTGCTTTGGGCCCTCCATAGGCTAATGTTTCCTGGTTTTGAAACTATGGGTGTTTTCAGACGTTACGGGGCCGCTTGGCCTCGTACTGAAAACAACCCTTTCATTCCCCGCTGGGGTCACCCCGTCACGCCATATCAGACGTGCCGAGGGGATCCCGGCGGGGAATCTGGGAGGGGGCGGGGCCGTGCAGCATAATGTGCGGCCGCACGGCCCCGCCCCCTCCACGCACCCCACCGCCCGCCCTCCAGGGAGACGGGCGGGTGGCGGGGCCACTGTGGCTGCCGCGTCGGGCCGGATGTGCCGTGGCCCGGGATCCCGCCGGGAATCCCGTGCCGTGGCAACCGGCCAGACGTTACTTTTTTTGGGTCCCCGCTGGGGATCTTTTTGACCACGCTTCCCGGGACATTCCCCC
>QEPC01007782.1:2388829-2447710 GCA_003113815.1 Sphenodon punctatus
CCCCCCCCAGCCATCCCCCCTCTCCCTCACCAAAAGCCTGGCAGAACAGTCAGGTCTTACACTGTCTCTAGAAAGAGGGAAGGTCTGTGGCCAAGCCAGACCTCTGTTGAGGGAGTTCCACAGCCTTGGTGAAGCCACCAAGAATGTCATCCTCCTCCTCCTGAAAAACTCAGGGTACCCTGAGGAAGGTGCCCCCAGCCAACCACAGGGACGGGTCCAGAACCCAGGGGGTGAGGCATCCTGCAGGTAGGTGAGACCCAGGCCATACAGGGCTTTCTAAGTCAAAGCCAACACCTTGAATCAGGCCCAGAAGACTATTAGCAGCCACTGCAGAGATCAGAGCACTGGTGTAATGTGCTTGCGATGACCTGTTGCTGTAAGGAGATGGCATGCCTCATTCTGCACCAGCTACAGTCTCTGGACTGTCACCAAGGGTAGTCCTACATAAAGCACATTGCAGTAGTCCAATCATGAGGTCATGAAAGTACAGATGATGGTGACTAGGTCGGAGTCCAAGACATACAGCCAAAGTCGATGTACCACATGTAATGGGCAATATGCATCCCTTGCCACAGCCTCCACCTGGACATCCAGGTGGAGCTGTGAATCAAAGAGCACCCCCAGACTGCGAACCTGAGGGACCAACAGACTGTGGATCCCATCAATGATGAGCACCACTACTCCCTCAGCCCCTCCCACCAGCATCAACTCCGTCTTGTCAGGATTCAGCTTCAGACGGCTCACCATCATTCAGTCCCCCACAGCTGCCAGACATCAGGTAAGCACCAAGACTGATGGGCCTTGGTCAGTTGAAAAAGAGAGGTAAAGCTGGGTGTCATCAGCATATTGATGACACTGTGGACACCAAACGCTCTGACAGCCTTGCCCAAAGGCTGCATGTACACGTTGAACAGGAGAGGGGACATAATAGAACAGAATATATCTTTTCTGAGCTGGGGCAACCAGAACTGCATACAGTATTCAGCAGGTGGGCACACCCTAGCACACCCATTAGAAAAAGGATAATGTTATTGTAATTAATATTTAATGTTATTGCTTAAATTAAACATAGCACCCCCTTCGGGGTGCGGGGAGCAAGCTCTCAGCATTGCATGTCATCCTCAAATTTATTATGGGTATTCGCCATTTAGAACAAAAATACAATTAGTACAATCAATATAAAAAGAAAAACAATTCACTTTAAGTCAAAGGATACTTTGTTTAAGCTAGAGGGCAAGCACAAAGAAAATTGAGACAGCTCTCATAACAGAGGGATCCTTTGAGTCCAACAAAAAATAAATCTTTTGAGCCTTGGAGAGAAACACCTTTTCTCCATACAGCAAGATAATCCAGAAAGTCCTTAGCACCTCCAAATGTGAACAGATAAACAAAACATGATCTATTGTTTCTGTTTCATCAAGGAAGCAAGAACATAATCTATCTCCAAAAGAGATCCCTGCAGTTACACATATGATGTTACTACTAGTTTATTCATGGGTCCCATATAGGAGGGGGGCACTTCTGAATTGCTTTGGGCCCTCCATAGGCTAATGTTTCCTGGTTTTGAAACTATGGGTGTTTTCAGACGTTACGGGGCCGCTTGGCCTCGTACTGAAAACAACCCTTTCATTCCCCGCTGGGGTCACCCCGTCACGCCATATCAGACGTGCCGAGGGGATCCCGGCGGGGAATCTGGGAGGGGGCGGGGCCGTGCAGCATAATGTGCGGCCGCACGGCCCCGCCCCCTCCACGCACCCCACCGCCCGCCCTCCAGGGAGACGGGCGGGTGGCGGGGCCACTGTGGCTGCCGCGTCGGGCCGGATGTGCCGTGGCCCGGGATCCCGCCGGGAATCCCGTGCCGTGGCAACCGGCCAGACGTTACTTTTTTTGGGTCCCCGCTGGGGATCTTTTTGACCACGCTTCCCGGGACATTCCCCCGGCTAGCCTGGGAAGCGTGGTTCAAATTGACCCCATGCGGGTATTGACCGTGGTGAACATCTGGCAGCCGCCAAACAGACGTTCGAGCCACAGTGACCACAGGTGGGTATTCACCGTGGTTCACTGTGATCTCGTAACGTCTGAAAATACCCTCAGTGGGCCTGAATTTCACATGTCATTTAAACTTCTCATGGACTCCATGTATTTGGGGGCCTCCTATAGGAATACACGAGCAAATGAATTCTTTGGAATTTTGTGAATGTGCAGTGCTGGTTTTTGGCTGCATGAATTTCATGTGAAAACGGGTCGAGAATCGACTGATTATTGACCCGTTCTTGTTCTCACAAATCTAAACGAGAAGCCGATTCTCACTGAGATTTAGCGAGAATGTGAGGGTGAGTTTCACGCGAAGTATCCCAAATCATGTGGGGCCCTGTTCTGTCATACAGCCTGCACTTGCCTGTATCCAGCTCTGCACAGGCACGTGAGGGGTACATTGTAGTGATAAGACAACCTTGAAATACAAGAATTAATCTTTATAAAAGTTACTCCCCTTTTTCATCTCAGTGCTTTAGATATTCATTAACAAAAGCCAATACTCAAATCAATATCCATCAAGTACATCTATTCACTGATGCTGCTTCTCTGCCCCTGCAAGCTGCCCCCTGGAATTCCTGCTCCACTCCACATGGAGAATCTTGCCAACCCTGGCCCACATTTTCTTAACCGCCCCCCTGTCTATTACCTCCTCAATCATGCTCAGCTGCCCACCCCCCAGAGTAATGTCACAAATAATACACTGTGTCTTACTGCCATGCGATAGTTGGAGTGAAACTCCCCTTTATTTCACAGTTCAGTGACTGAATTTAGTCTCCAGATTTATCACAATTACCACTCAAAGGACTATCGAATTTTCTCTTCTTTTATTTTTTTAAAATGTAGCAGTTACTAACTTTTCCAGTAAGAATGGTTACCAAAGCTATTCTCCTTTGAAATCTAGCTCTGATATTCTTATATTTTCCTTGCCTCTTGCACAGTGCTACTCACATGCACCTGCCCACCTCACATTGCCACCAACTGGTGCATTCCTGTCCCTATAGCACAGTTTCTACTTCCCTACTGAGTTGAAACAAATAGTAAATTTGCTACTCATGGTTAATATCACCATTCTGGATAGTTTGGTGGTGATCTGACCTTTAACCAATTACCACAACAGCTGACCAACAAACTGAATAACCAGATAATACTGCAATGCTTAACTGGTTTACCAAATTACGGTTAGTGTATTATTACATAACCAAACCTTATTGTTACTAGTATGAAACCAGGTCCAGAGAAAGGAGGGAATAAAGAGGAAAGGAACTATTGGTAAACAGTAAACAACAATACATTAAACGACGCTCTGTGGTATTGTTACCATATTCATGCAGTAAAACAGTTAACTGGTTAAATAGTCATACATCAAATGGATAGTGATCGGTAACTAGTCCTTGGAAGAGCACAGTCGATGCTGAGGATCTGATGAGTTATTTGACATTAGCAGATAATCATTTCAACTCTTATTTCCTAACCTCTGTCAGCCTCTTTTGCCAGGCAAAAGAGTTGGGGGGGCCCATCTCAACAGAAGGTGTATACAAGGTGAATGGACCACTCTCGACTACAATCAGTTGATGAATTGGATGGAACTCTGATCAATTCATCTAGAATTGAAGGGTTTTGCAACAGCAATTGTAGGTCAGCACGTCAGAGTTCTTACGAACAATACCACAACTTTGGTTTATATAAAGAATCAAGGGGGGTTGAGATCTTCCACCCTTCATCCAAGAGGTCATGCTGATATTACACTGGGCCGAAGTGAATTTGTTGTCTCTCACAGCTCACCATATCAAGGGTCAGAACAACGAGATAGCATATTATCTCAGTCAGAGCAGAGACAATCGAGGGTCTGGATTTCAAAAGGACTGGCAAACCCAAAGAGAAGATTGCTGTGCGTTCAAGATCGAAGCAGTCAGCTTTTTAAAAAGTTGGATTTGGATATACAACTGGCCCCAGATCTAGATCTACTCTTGGCTCTAACTGGACTCTAACATTGTCACCAAAGCTGCAAACCAGGGCCTGCAAGTCCAGAATGGCACCACCAAGACCATTCTGGCCCTCTCCCTCTTGCACTTGGCTATTACTCTGCTTATCAACGGGAAAGGAGGGAATGCATATAGCAACCCCTCTGACCATGGATGAAGAATCTGTGCATCATACATCTCTGCCTTGGGTGGTATGTCCTGAACATTAACCTCTTGCTCTTTGCATTCACTACTGAGGCAAAAAGATCTATTACTGGAACTCCATACTTCTGTATTATCTGGTGGAATGTTTCCCAAACCCCAAACTGTTGCTGCCCTTGCTCATTTCTACAGAAATCCCTTTGTGTTTTGAACTCAGATGTAGATCATCATCTCCAACCATAACTAGGTTAATATTTTAAAGGAATAATAAAGTTGTAAGGGACCTGAACCCAGGGTCATCTAGTTCAACCCCCTGTTTGGATGCAGGATGACTACAGGTACATCTAAATTTATTCATCCATCATCCATAGTTTAATGCTGTTGTTTAGAAAGGTATTTCTACCCTTTAAAATAATCTGTGACTGAAGTTAGTTTCTATAGTTAAGTTGTCCAAAGCAACTTTCCCAGGTGTCTTGTGTGCAGTAAGATGTCAGAAGTATAAGTCAGTTTGTTGTAGAGAGTAGGAGGCCCATTATGTTTGGGTTGGAAAGCATATGTTTGGAGTTTAAAAACTATATTAACTTTGAGAATATCGCCACTTTTAGACGAACATGGCGCACTCACGTGATGGGCTCGTGAGACTTTTTAAAATCCTGCGGGCAGGGATTGGATGTGACATTTTGCACGTTAAAGCTGGCTGCGTGTTCTTTTAAAACCGCAAACTAAATACCTCGATGTTGAGATATTTAGTTCGTGGTTTTAAAACAGTGTGTGACCGGCTTTAACGTGTGAAATATTTAGTCTAATCCCCGCCCGCGGGATTTTAAAAGTTGCGTGAGCCCATGCCACACTCATCTAAAAGCGACTTGCTAAGTCAGTTAACCAGCTCAGGGTATAAGTCCTTGCAGGATCTAGCTCTAAACACTCCACTCACACATGGGTTCTCTCACCACATTGCTTTTATTTCAGTGCACACCACCAACGTAAGTTATACAATGTCCAAAGCATACCCCAGGGCCCAGTGTGTCTCTGTCCTCAAGCAGGAGGATAGTTCCTAACAACTCTGGGGAAGCTCACTCCAAAACTTTACACCTGTGTCTCTGGTCTGGTCAGCCTGCCTGCCAGCTAAGGTTGCTGCTAGGGATGTGCGAACAGAACAGAGTTCAGAAATTTGGTTCAGTTCAAAAATCGAGTTCGGTTCGGAAGATCGGTTCGGTCGACCGAACTAGTCAAGTTCGGTCAAATCCCAAACTTCCGAACCGAGTTCGTACATTCAAACCCGGTGTTGTATGCTGTTTTTGGCCTTCCGAACTGGTTCGGATTCGACCAAATAGTTCGGTCGAATTCGAGTTCGGTTCGGAAGTTCGGTTCAGTTGACCGAACTAGTTGAGTTTGGTCCGAACTCCGAACTTCTGAACCGCGTTCGCACATCCCTAGTTGCTGCCTGTGGTGGTTTTTTTACCTGACACCTCCATAGACCAAAACAGAAGTGCCAGGTAAAAAACGATCCAACTTCCAGGCCCTTGAGAAGCCCTCTTTGAGGGCTGGACCTTGAGCAAGCTCCCAAGGTGCTTTTGCTCTGCATCTCCCTGCTAAGCCCCCCCTGTTAGGCTCCAATCCCTTGTTTAAATAAGGGATATGTGGTTACCTGACCTTCACATGCAGCCTTCCAGCAATCAGGCCCCTCACCTGTGCAGCTCCAGCATAGCCTCTTGCTAAGGAGGTAACCCTTTCTTTGCCAGTTTAACCTATCACACTACTGTTGATTTTTCTCAAGTTCAGTGACTATTGAATGGAACTTCAGGTTAACCACCTGTCAGGGTTTAAGAGGGATCAGGACCAAAATGGGTCTTTAGGATAAGGTTGCTACCTTTCAATTTTTTTGACTCCAATACTACTCTCATAGAATAAAATGGGAGTATCAGGGTCAAAATCATGAAAGGTGGTGACCCTACTGCAGAATTAGGTCCAGGTTGGAGCAGGGTCAGGCCCGACTTCAAGCAGGGTCCACAGAGCAGATACAAAGCAGGGCAGGACAAGGCAGAACACAAAGCAGATGCAGGAACAAGAAGGATGGGGGAGCAGATGATCTGCCTAGCTTCCTGTTGCTACCAGCCAGACCTGCATGCTGGCTGGCAGCCCACCAACCAGGAAGCTGGAAGGCATGGCAAAAAATGGAGCTGTGGCACCAGATGCCTTATATGGGAAGCTTAGACCACCCAGAACAAGATTATGGTCTAGTGAAGTCTACCACCTTCCCTTGGGTTCCCAGGGCAACAGTTCGAAGTCAGTCCCTTACACGACCTCATCTATAAGTTAGTAAAGATTTTATTGTGCTTATTGTGCACATCAGTTGACCTGTGATTATTTGCCCTTTGCTTTGAAGCAATTCAGAAACTTTCTATGAAGTAGTTTATGTAATTTTCCACCAACAAAAACTGAACTCACCCAATTCAAAATGAAGTGAAAACTAAATCCGACTGAGCATGATCTCAGTGTCTTGCTAAATTTTTACTTCACTGGTTTCTTTTCATTTAAAAGTCATAGATTGTGCTGACTAACATAAATGTGTGTGACTTTCTCAAAGCACTGTTTTAGAATACTAAAATGACACTGAACAAGCATGTCATGGGAATCCAGTAGGAGACACACATCAAACTTCAGTATTCATATATTATGAGCATTTCTCCCTTGCATACAGAACTATAGTGACATCTGTAGTACGATGTTATCCACTCCCTTACTCCTAGACTTTTCATTGCTCCCTGTTGAACTCTTGAGGATTCTACATATTTTTCCTGCTATACTCTACAATGCCCCTTTGAAGTTCTAGATCATGTCCGCCATTAGATGAGAACTTAACAGAGACTCTGAAGCATCTTAAAACCATTTTTGATCATGAAATTAGGTGTCTCAGCTACCTGTGACTTCCCTTCCAGCACTTCAGCTTTTTATTGCAACTGTGTAGCCTAACGTGGGCAAAAGACTTGAAACAGGAGTTGAATAAAGCTATTCCAGGTGGCAAAAGCTCCATTCTGCGACATGATGGGGCCATTCCAATGAATACGTCAATGTGCTTATATGTAAATCTTTGTAGCAGACCCAGTTTGAATGGAACAAACAGGACATTTGTCACAGGCATCCCATATCAAGGCCAGATCCCTCAGCTATCTTCTTCAAGAATGATAGTAGGAGTAGGTCCAGTCCCTCAGTCACCAGCTGGTGCTGGCTCCACTACATTCCAGTAAGAAGCCTCAGCTGAGTGGGTGAATCAGCTCCCGGTCTTGAAGGAAGTAACTGAGGGATGATGACTCACCCACAGGCATTTATTTTCCCCCTGGAAGAAAGAACGCAGTAGTAGCTGGAGCACAGAGGAGCTACTTGTTGCTTGAAGACCCTCCCCAAGAGCAGCAAAGTGCAGAAAAGCAGGAGGGAGGCATGAATTTGGTAGGAATTACTACAAGGGGGAAAACAAGTGGCTTTCCCCCCCGGGACTGGAAGAGAAGTGAGGCCAGTGCTTAAAAATCTGTTTGCCTATGGCCTCTGAAAATGGCCCTGATGAGTAGGGGCCTAAAGTACCAACCAATTCATCTTAACATGAAAAATTTAACACTTCTAATGCTGTTCCTTGCTATTATGCAAGAAGTTGTTCACTCTTCACATAAAGAGTGTCAAGGTTACACTTGCAAGTGTCAAGTTAACACAAGTGTAATATGTGAGTCTGTCTTTGGGTATTTTCATACAAGATGCTACCCTGCATGGTCACGCATGAGCCAGAGCCATGGGTCCAAGGTGGAGCAGCTAGATGCGTGCAGCCATGTGCCGTGAAACACACACTCTTGACCACTCACAGAGCAATGCCAGGAAATCCAGAGTGCAACATGCGGGGCCAGTCAAATATTCAGCATCTGCCTCCATGACCAGAGTAGCTACGCTGGGAGCTTCATATTTGAATTCCTCCCCACACACTCCACCTGCATGGATGCTCCACGGCAGAGTCATGTGATGGCCATGGACCCCACCACATTGGCCTGCTGGTTTGAAAACGCCCTTCATTGTAAAAGCACCTCTAAATCCTTCTCAATATGAGAGTGATTGATGGATTCCTTAAAGGTCCCTTATTGCTGCTGATAAATTTGTGATCTTTATCTATAAAGGTGTTACTCAAAACAAGTTTTTCTAATAAGTTGGAAACTTAAATCAAGTTGTGGCTTTTTAAAGCTTCAAGTTTTAATAAAGGACAGAAGACACATTCTAAAACACCATTTCAGTTCACTCCTGCCAAACAAGTCAATTGCTCTAAATCGTGCATGAACACATTTCCAAACCCTCTCTTGCATTTTCCACAATGCTTTGGTTTTTTTTAAAAAGTGCACAGAAGGGTTTTCATGTTAGATGCAGCTGGCCAATCTCTTGAGATCAATATCTCTGCAAAGTCACGTCCAGCGGAGCTGTTCCGGGTGGTGCGGGGACTGGTCAGTCTGGCCTCCCTCCACCTGGATGGGGACTTCTCTCAGGCCCGCTGTGAGCAGTTTGTCATCTACTTTGCAGACAAGATCGCTCAGATCCAGATTAACTTTGACACTGGGTTGAATGCAGTAGGTGAGGAGCGTGAGGTTATGGTGACACCATCTGGTCGATCTTTCTGGGAGGAGTTTCAGGAAGTGATGCCCACCGATGTAGTGGATGTCTTGGAGTATGTTCGAGCCAGAAGTAGTGAACTAGATCCATGTACGTCCTGGTTGGTAAAAGCTTTCAGGGAGACATTGGGGTCAGTTCTGGCGAGGGTGGTGAACATGTACCTTCGGCAGGGGAGGTTGTCGCCCAGTCTCAAGGAGGCTGTGGTGAGCCCCCTGCTGAAGAAACCTTCGCTGGATGTGGATGCACTCGCCAGTTACTGTCCTGTCTCTAATCTTCCCTTTTTAGGGAAGGTTATTGAACGGGCCGTGGCTCTGCAGCTCCAGGCGCATCTGGACCATATCGGTTTCCTTGACCCTTTTCAGTCTCAGTTCCGCCCCGGCTATGGTACTGAGACAGCGATGGTGGCTTTGGTGGATGATCTCCACCGGGAGATGAATGCAGGATTGTCTACATTCTTGATCCTGCTAGATCTCTTGGTCGTTTTTGATACCGTGGACCATGGGCTGCTGATGAGACAGCTGCGAGACCTGGGGGGTCTGGACGGGACTGTCATTGGGTGGTTCCATTAATTCCTCTCAGGGAGGAGCCAGCGGGTGGTGCTGGGAGCTGAAACACCCAAGAACAGTCCCTGAGCTTTGACCTGCGGCGTTCTGCAGGGTTCGATCCTGTCTCCGCTTTTGTTTAATGTGTATATGCAGCCCTTGGGGGAGATCGTGAGAGGGTTCAAGGTGTGATGTCACCAATATGCTGATGATACTCAGCTGTACCTCTGTTTTCGACTGACCCAGGCCCTGCTGTCTCATTGCTGTCCCAATGTTTGGAGGCTGTGGCGGATTGGATGCGACAGAGCAGACTGAGGCTCAATCCTGATAAGACGGAGGTGATGGTGGTGGGTAGGACGAGGGAGGTGCCTCTGAACCTGCTGGGCTATGGGAGGAGCTGGCACCAGAGTCTGGGGGTGGTTTTGGATTCAGGCCTCCGTCTGGATTGGCAGGTGGAGGCGGTGGCTAAAGCCGCCTTTCACCAGCTGTATCTGGTACGGAGGCTGCGCCCATACATTTCTGGGCCCGACCTGGTTACTCTTATTCACGTCTTCATCACCTCGAGGCTAGACTACTGCAACACACTCTACGTGGGGCTTCCCTTGGTTCTGGTTTGGAGGCTGCAGCTGGTGCAGAATGCGGCGACCCATCTCCTTACGGAGACGAGATAACGGGAGCATATAACACCTGTGCTGCGCACCCTGCGCTGGCTGCCTATAGCGTACCGAGCCAGATTCAAGGTGCTGGTGTTGATCTATAAAGCCCTATATGGTCTGGGCCCCTCATATCTTGGGGACCGACTCACCTTCCACACCTCCGCGTGATCCCTGAGGTCTGCTAGGGGCGCCTTCCTGGAGGTCCCCCATGTTAAACAGGGGGCCACAATGGAGAGGGCATTCTCAGTGGCCGGGCCACGACTTTGGAACTCCCTCCCGGAGGAAGCTCACCTGGCCCCCGGGTCTGATGGCTTTTCGACGAGCCTGTAAGACCTGACTGTTCGCCCAGGTCTTCGGAGGGGAGGGGAGGGGGGGAATTTGGGGTGGGGGTGGGGGTATTTTTTGTTAATCATTTATATTTGATACTGTTTTATGTGTTTTAGTATTGTTTTCTTTGATGTGAGCCGCCCCGGGATGCCATAGGCATGAGGGGGAGGCCAATAAATATAAAGAAAGAAAGAAATATTTTGACTACCAGCTTTCATTCTGTCTCCATCTGGACAATATTTTCATGTTTGGAATGCATAGGACTCTTATCAAATCTGTTCAACAATAGGCTCGTAAGCAAGTTCATTAGATTACCCAACAATTAATCCTTATTGTATTGTTTTATTGTGGCCCGAGCTTTCGCCATCGGCCAAACAGACAACAACAAACAACAGAAATAACAAAAATAAAAGTCAACACAGTTGGCAAAGACATTCAAGTAACACATCAGGAATTCATATAATATGTGACAATGCATATACTGTTTAACTCCACCCCCTACAATTTAGACACTATCCATTATCCATAATCCATTAGCCATTATCGAGGTCAGAGTTAGATAGCATTCTGAATATTAGTCCAAGACTTCTAGCTTGTTACTTCCCCATCCCATGTAATGAACCAATACTGTTTAAAGTGGAACTAATTAAATGACTCAAACTAAGAATAAGGAACCCAGCCTGGCAAATTCAGGGTCTTATCTTTTCTGCCAAACTCAGGAATGTGGCTATTGCCATCAAATCTTCCTTTTCTGTCAAGGATAAAAGAAATAAATAAGTGCCCTCAGTATCGAAATCAAGGCCCTTTTTTAATAGCGGCAGAAGCCAGGTTACCCTCAATGCTTGGTAATATGGGCATCTCAATAGGAGGTGGTCGATTGATTCCACCTCTGCTAATGGACACAAACATAGGTGTTTGTTGTATGCCACCTGTTTATGCCTACCTTCTGTGACTGCTGAGTGAATGAGCTGAAAACGAAGGTAGATATATAACCTACACAAACGTGAATTTACCAGTGTGTCCAAATACCCCTCGAACTTTACAAAGGTCTTAAACTGTTGTAGACGTGGGGCAACCCTACACCTGGATAGATCAGGTATATTTTCCTGATGTGCAATGTCACTAATCCTCTCGCAGATTTCTGCTTTGATAGACACAAGGGTCTTCCCCTTAAAATAATCGAATGAGAACCCACAATTGGCCAAATTGGGGCCAAAATCGGGGCCAAATAAAGAAGCCATGGGTAAGCCCTTGAATTTAGTGCAATAAGCTCCTCTCTGAGGCAGAGCAGGGGGATAGCCCCCTCCTTTTGGATTAGCAAGTGCAGCCACAATCTAATGTATGCCATTTTGGCCAGGGCTGTCATAGAACTGACACCGGTTTCTGCTCTAAGGACAGCACCAGGAACACTTGGCCCAACTAAGAAAACGGCGAAGAAATTTATTTTGTACCTTTTCTAGGGGCTTGGTATTTGGATTAGGTACCAGTTCCAAGCCAAAAAGAGCCGAGGCTATAACCTTTGGGCGATAAGCATCCAAGAAGATAGAGAGAGGGACACCCCTAGAAATAGCTATAGCCTGTTAGGTGGAGGGGGAGGGAAGGAGCGAAGGACGGAGAAAGGTTCCAAGTGGTTGTGGATTCTTAGCCTTGCACCCCAGCTCAGTCGCAAGGATATCTCGGGGAAGAGACAGGTGTCCACACAGGGGTCAAAAAGGCCCAGCAGGGTAGAGTTATGGCCCAACTGGCAGTGGAAGCCGAGACCTCTATCATCATAGGGCACCGAGTGGATTGAATTGCGCTGCTCCCCAATATCCCACACCACACACACCGCACCCTTACACACCACAAGGTATGGAAAGCAGTGACCGGTTGTGAGATGCAGAGGGGCAGGGGTCCCCGATAGTGAGGGAAGGGTCATACGGGGTCCAGGCAGTCGGGCGCCCCCGGGGGTGCCCCCCCTGGGGTAGAGAATGGGACTCACGCTCCTCACTCATTGGGGCTCACTCACTCTACAGGGAAAGGCTAGGTAGGTAACACTCACTCACCTTGCACACTGGATCCACGCAGCGCAGGCAACACAAGGGTTAATGCACACTCATAGGAGAGAGGGGGTTAGAATCACCCAAGGGGGAAGGCAGGAGCACTCAAGGACCAACATGCAACAGGGGGCCAGTCTATTCAATCACCGGCGCTGTGTTCTCTACAGCGCTGGCTTTTCAAGTGTTTGCCATGCCCCCTTGCCGTGCCTGGAGCCACTCTGAGTGGCGCGGCACTGGAGGCTCCGCCCCTGCATTCTGTGCTGCAGCGGGGGCTGGCCCTGCGGCGTCCTCACACTGGGGGGTTGCCGAGGTTACTTCCTCCTGGGCATGCGCTGTCCCCGGAGCTTGTTCCGATGCCTCTTCAGTGTCTGCGAATTGCCGAGGTAAGCCCCGATGTTGGAGCACCCCCCACCTGCGAGGCCATCTGCCCCTTCTGACATAGCCCTCCATAAGGCCTGCACAGCTTTTTCTGATTTGCTAGATCTGACCCGAATATGTTCAGTTCAAGTACTCCTCAAGGAGTAACTAACCCCCAGGTACAAGAAAGTGGGTACCACTTCAATAGTACCTACATCAAGCTTCCATAATTTCTCGCCTCTTCCTGTACCAAGGACCATTATCTTAGGTTTTGAGACACTTATTTCTAGTCCATTAGCTTGACAATACTCGTGGAAACTGTTAATTGCCCGCTTTAAGCCGATTTCGGACTGAGCGAGAAAAACGAAGTCATCAGCAAATTGTAAAATACACAGTTGAGTATCTCCTACTTTAGGGGGATGTGTTTCCTTTTCTCATATGTGGGTAATAAGATCTGAAACATACAGGTTAAATAGCAGCGGTGCTAAAACGCAGCCCTGGCGTACCCCTCTCTCTATCGGAACAAAATCACTCAGTGTCGGTCCTATCCTAATACATGCCTCATTTCTAGAATACAATAGGATTATCGAATTAAGCAGGTTGCTGTTTATCCCCAGGGACTTAAGTTTCACCCAGAGTCTCTGCCTGGGCACCATATCAAAGGCCTTAGTATAATCGATAAAGGCTAAATAACAATTTTGCCTTTCTAAGCTTGATATATTTTGCAATCAGGTACTTCAAAACAAAACAGCAATCTAGCATAGACCTCCTTTTGCGGAAGCCAAACTACTCAAGCAGAATAATCCCCTTGACTTCTGCCCAGGTTTCCAGATGTCGCAGGACGATCTTTGCATAAACTTTATCCACCACTGACAGGAGGCTTATTGGCCTGTAGCATGCTGGATCCTGTATTCTCCCTTTTTTAAAGATAGGGATTATAACACTACGAAGCCATACCTCCGGGATCTTACCATCTTTGCTAACATTAAAAAAAAGGGCAGATAATAGTTGGGCCCACCATCCCGGGGCCGCCTGCAGCATCTCTGCTGAAATAAGGTCCAGCCCTACTGCCTTATTAGGTTTGAGAGCCTGGATAATTTCTAATATTACCCTTGGACAAAAATCATCCTGAATCCAAGGATGATTATCCTGATGTACTATGTGACAGTCCAAATCATCCATTGTTATCCATCTCTCTGCGTACAGATCTGAAAAAAATTCCTGCCAGACTTCACCAGATACCAACTGGCTATTCTGATTACTTCTAGGTTTTATGATTTTGTTAATTATAGCCCAGAAACCCTTGGAATTGCCTGTCTGGGCAAAGATCTTCAGCCTAAGCCAGCTTTGGGTATAATGCATTTTGTGTTTTGTGGCCAATAGGCAGGAATACTTAGTTCTCTGTATACTGAATCTTAACCATCCCGCCTCATCCTGCCTCAATACCCAAAGTCTCTTGAGAACGATTAGGCTGGCCTTGGCCTGTCGGCACTCCAGGTCATACCACAACTTACCCCTCAAGTTCCTACGTGACTTTAGAGGGACACCAAATCTCTCTTGCAAGGCAGAGGTAATTTCCTCAAAAAAGGCTAATGCAGTCGTTGAGTCTTTTGCATCGTGAAAGGCAGCTACCCGAGAGACCATACTGTCTGAACTACAGACATCCCCCATTTGTCCTGCCCACTGTGTGAAAGACAGCTTCCTAAATTTAAACCCAAGACTAATTAGGGGTCTATCTGCTGAATCGTCCAGAGTATGGCAGGGAGCCATAAAAGATGTAAAAAGTGCCAAGTGATCGCTTTCAGGTCGCACTATTGGATTCCCCTCCCGGAAATACCCAGCAACCCCTGCTTCTACCAGAATGACATCCACCTTGCCCTTCCCCTGTGGGCCCACAAAAGTAACCCCCTACAAGGGTCCTGATAAAGACTGTCATTTAGGGCCAATAAATTGAATTTGTGCAATTAATCCAGTTGTTATAGCCTAACTGGCTATATCACGCTTTACCGTGCTCTTAAAAAAGTGGCTAATGTGGAATTTGTTTATCTCTTTCTCTCTGGCACTTACTCACGTGTATGAAATTCTAGGAAGAGATAAATTTAAGAAACTCCCGAGTATTGCAGCTGGGAGTGGAAATAACATATAATGGTATGTAGAAAAGGTCCCCTACAGTTTTAGTTTTCATTTTCATTTCGGAAAAAAATTTCATTGGGGTGGGTGGGTTCATAAATAAGCCTAACATTTTCATCCCACACCCGTCCCCCATTTATATTATTGAAAAGTATTTTTTTTTTTTTTAATCACTGGCATGCACAAAATGGCCCCTGGACCATTCTGTACATGACCAGCCCTTTTCCTAAATGGTGCCAATGCTGCCGGCACCATTTTGGAAAAGGGCTGCACATGCACAGAATAGTCTGGTAGCCATTTGTGCATGTACAGTAATTATTAATTTTTTAAAAATAAAATAAAAAATCACTGCACATGCACAAAATGGCCTCCAGGGTCATTCTCCACATCTGCAGTTTTTTATTTATAAAATGAAAACAGATTTAAGCAAATTATAATTGTTTGTTTATTAATCCGTTTTCATATTTTAATTACCAAAATGAAGGGAACTTAATTTGTTTTAGTAATTAAAAAAACAAAATGAACTGCACACACCTAATAACATTACAATCAGAGCTGAAACAAATATCTGCAGAGATCACAGTATCTGACAAATTTGCCTGCTTCATTTTGGATCCGACACAGTGGATACTTGGTCTTGCTTTGCCAGATATCTGCCATAGATATTTTAGTTTGGTTATTTTACTATTTTTATGTTGTAAGCTGCCCTGAGCTTTAAGGGAAGAGCGAAGTATAAATGTGAATAAATAAATAAATTAAATTTTGGCTATTTTTGTTTGGTCATTTCCGTTACTTCATTTCATTTTGGCTTATTTTGGCACATGCACAATAGCCAAAGTAAAGTAACCAAAATGAGAGAGGACTGAAATATCCAAACCAAAATCCCTGAAATAAATGAAGTATCTGAACCAGATTAAGAGGATGTGCTCTGGTTGTCAATGTCACTTGGCTATTCGGAGGGCTGTCTAAAAATGCAAATAATATTTACAAATACAAAATGTACTATTCTTTTCAGCCCTAGTATTTGCCACCTCTGGATGACTTTCTCCTGCATTATTTCTCATAACAAGAAAAATCAAATTCTCATTCAAAAATGTTTCCAACATTTTATTATAGCTAAAACGAATAGGTGCATTCATATCTGTGAATATTATTATTCACATTTTTGAGAGTTCCCTGAACATTCCCAATAACTTTGTGTCACAGAAATGATATTTGCATTTCCATTTATTCAGGTATTTTTGTTTTGGTCAACAGTTTGTTGTGCAGTAGCACTAGATAATGCTGAAATAAAGTAACTGAAATACGAAATTGACCAAAAAACTGAAATGAAGTGACCAAAATACTAAAGTGACTGAAATAAATTATCTGATATGGATACTTGTTTCTTCAAACAAAGGAAGAACTGAAGTGTGGTGCATCATATCTGTTTCATTTGGATCCAATTTAAAGCATGTGAAATCACTGATGTACGCAGGGCCCTTTCTTTGATGGACCAGGCAATGGTCCCTTTAGGAGGGCCTGCTCATCACCTTAGGTCCACCTCCTCTGAGGACTATAAGAGCAGCAGACACTATAATTCTGTCAGCCTGATGGGCTGATGTGTGATGGTAGCTCTCCAAAGTCTGAATTTGGGAGGAGCCTGGGATAGAAGTTGGTTGGAAGCCCTGGTCAGGCACTCACCTTGTTGATAGACTGTTGATAGGCTGTGATGGAGGACTGTGAATAAAATAGAAGTGATTTGGAAACTGACTGTCTGGAATAATTAGAGGATTGAGTTTTCAGAGATTTATGGACTCGGCCACACCCTGCTACAGTCACCTCTTGGCATGAAAACACATAGCTGGTCAGTGTAATGAGAGATCTTGACGTTGTTCATCAGCTGGACATGCATAAGGACAAGTCAAAGTCCATTCCAAGTCATGTGGCTCATTAGGATGGTGTAATTAAGGTACATCATTTTCTGTGACCTATGGTGCATATGGGAGTGATGCGGCTGACAATCATGTCCAACCTTCTTTGACATCCCACAATCTATTGAGTCAGGCACAATCCAATGGGTCACAGCTGGACGGACTGGAGGCAGCTATCCAGTGTAAGGCCAAGCCAAACGTGAACACATAGCCTTCATGGATGCAGGCAAGTGCCTTAACCACTCAGCCACCAGGCCTTCATAAGGACACTTTTGTCTAAAGTTATTATCCTAAATCCATAAATGCTGAGTAAACACCGTCTCCCACTGGGGATTTGTTTGATGTTCAGCACTTAGGAAAATCAGTTGACTTAGTTAAGTGTTGGATGTGGCCCATATTGTGCATATAAGGTCTGACCCTGGCACAGAATTGCCTCTTTCATCTGGAAATGAATATAAGCCAAAGCAAATAACTAGTTAAATGCTACCATGGTGATTTTATTAGGCTTCCTTGATTTATGGCAGGTGTTCTAAAGTTCAAACACCCTGACATTCAGAGCTAATGGTTCTCTGATTTTTACTGTTGGATCATGTCATATTTTCAACAATTTGCTGATGTAATGGGGAGCAGTAGAGGAGATCAAGCAGGCTGCCCGTCTTCATAAAGATAAACTGTGCACCTTTACCATGGAGATAATTTGATGATGTATATTTTCAGGTAGAAGCAGAACGAGAGAGCACGTTATTCGGGAAATGTGCATTTTGGTTAGCAAAATCTATGTGACTGATCAGCTGTTCTGCTCAGGTGCATAGTTAAGTTGGGATGGACTCTGGTGCACAAGGAAGAATAGGCCCCCTTTCCTCCCCTCCCAGCACAGGGGATGCAACTGCACCCAGGGAGCCTGGGGCCCCCAGGACCAAGGGCCTCAGTGCAGCTGCACTCCCTGCCCCTATTATAGTTACATCCTTGATTCTGCTTGTTCATTGCTCATTACATTATGATATAAACATGGGTTTGTGGGTGCAAACAATAAGATTCTGCTCTGAGATTTGGGTGCACGGTAGGAGAGAGCATTGAGGGAGGGCATTATGGTTCTTAATAGTATGCCCTGTGCAGGTTAGAGCAGCCTATAAGCTATAGACAACTCTAAATTGTGCTATCTGACAGTAACCACGTGCCAGCTGAGTATGATGAATAATTATGCTACAGTCGCTTCTCACCCAATCCCGTGCATTATAAGCTGCAGGCAGGATGGCTTAGGAGATGCTTATGCAGGCTCTGCTGCCACTGAGGACTCTGCTAAGGTATAGAAAGTATTCACTGGCAGCCAAAGGTTTAAGGAATAACAGGAAGGAAAGGGAGAAGGTGCCCTTGGCTAGAGTAGCCCAGGTCTGTGGATCCCAGGAAGAAATCTGGCAGCATCCAGGACTCCCCAGTTCTGAGAACAGGAACTAGAACTTTGACTTTGAAAGAAAGAATGCTGCAGGACAACAGTGAGGATTAAAGGCTGGTGGAGAGAAAAGTAGGCCCCTGCGAAGCAAGAGAGGCCAAGGTCCCACGCAGGCATAGGTAGGTTAGAATGGGCCCTGGTGCAGTAGATGGAAAGGGGTTTCCCCGCTTCCCATTCCAGGGTCAGAGGATGCACCTGCATCAGGAACCATGAGCCTGACCTTCTGTCCTACGTTTGTGGGCCCCGGTGCCACCCGTCCCTATTATAGCTACATCCTTGAGGTGCCGTCTTTCCTTTGTTTTCCTTTTTGGTCTTGCTTTCTTTTCAGACTAGAAACATGTTGTCAAGTTCCAAGTCTATAGCTAAGCTGTAGCTAAAGGAGATAATGTGATCAGACAGGACACGGCTGCCCTTGTATGCCCTCCCCAGCACACATTACAAATAAGATGATGTGTTTCTAGGTTTCCCCCCCCTCATTTTGTTAGTCTGAAGGCTAAGATGTCTGAAGACTCAGCTGAAGCCTTATGGCTAGAGAGTTCTGGTAAGAAAATATCTTCATAGTAGTGTCACAGGAGGGGGGTAATCCCCATGAGGGGAAGGGGGACGAGGACTTGCGGGGTGTGGGCTGAACTCACCCTCTATCCGCACGCATGGCTCACGGTCCCCAACCACGCCCTCTATCTGGTGCCAACAGCCCGTCAGGATAGTGGGTGGACCAATGGGATCTAGTAAAACACGTGCACAGCCCGGGTCCCTATCATCATAGGGCACTGAGAAAGGGAAGGAGCCGTGAGCCCAATCACACTCCCAACTCTCACTCACTGCACCAAGGGAGCAGGGGGAGGGGGAGTAGTGCAGGGGCAGGGCAGACGTGTAGGGGAGCATGAGGGGATTGGGGCCCAGGATACAGCGGGGTAGGGAGCAAGGTACACACACACTGGGAGAGGAGGGGGGAGAAGGAGCCACAGGAGGGCAGAGACACCTACTCACTCAGGCAACCGGCACACACACTGCAGGGATCACTGGGGAAGGGAAACACCACACACACACACTTGAGGTCTAATGGTACAAAGATCTCTTAGTAACACAAAACAAGCACTTAGCTCAGGGGCCGGTCTCGACTTCTCAATCACCAGCGCCGAGTGGTTGGCACTGGCTCTTATCCTCTAGGCCCCTCCCCTCAGCATGCACCCGCAGACGTGCGGGGCGCCACACTGGAGGCGTGTCTGCTGCTGTCGGGTCAGGCGGCTTTATCCACTGCTTCCGGCCCCGCCGGCTGATTGTTTCCTAGGGCTGGGGGCATGCCTTGCTTCCCCACCGGGATTGGTGCTGCTGATGGGGCCCCAGGGGGAACGAGGGGCGTGGCCGCTGGCTGAGGTATGTGCCGAGCACACCGCCCCCTGCCTCGGTGAGGAGGCTTGACAAGTAGTTTAAAGTCTCTGAAGGCAAGCATAATTGCCTCCTTTGTATAACACAAAGGAGGCAATGCCCCAATCCCTCCCCTCATGTTCTAGCTTTAGGTCTGCCCAGTTGGGACTGTTAAACATTCTAGAAACCTATGGGTCACCTGACATTAGGAATAGGCACAAAGCAGGGATTGAACCCAGGTCTGCTTGGTTCTGGGAATTCATTCTGTCCACTTCCCCATCTGGAACACAATCCCAAGCCAGAAGTATTGGTACACAGCAGCCCAACTTCCTATTGGCCTTGCCCTTCCTGCAGCATCCCCAATTGGCTGATCTCTGCCTATCTTCCCACTGACTGCTAACTGCTACAAAGCACACAGCAAGAAAAAGAAATCATCCATTCAGTGTTGCAGCTTGGGCCTTTACGTGAATTCCAGCTGAGCCTGCCGGCAATCCAGCCCCATCCTGCACTCCAACCTTTCTTTCAGCTTCAGCCTTTGCTCCAGTCCTTGCCTCAAGCCTTTCCCCTCCTTTCTCCTCCTGTCCTCTGTGGACCAACCTCCTTGCCCAAATGTATAGCACATTTGCTACTCATGGGTAATACCCACATTTTTAGTAGCCTATCAGGTGCCTGATTGGTACCTGAGTACTGAGTCAGGGACCTAATTGCCAAAACATACCAGAAATTACAGTTACCGAGTTACTGATTTACTGTTTTACCGGTAAAATGGTACATTGGTACAGGATTCAGGATGAGAAGTCCGAAAATTGGTACTGGGAGTTGGAAAACTGGGATGAAAAAAGGTAAATTGGTATATCAGGTAGCCCATTGGCCACTAATAGGGTACCACTTAGTCCCCAATGTGGTTGGGTCACGTACCGCAATTTTGATGGGTAGACCAGTTTTTGTGGGTACCTGTTTCAGCTCTACTCCTAGCTTTGACTTTCTCTTGCTCCTCATCCCTGCTATTTGGATTGCTCTTTAGACTTGTTAGCCCCACCTGGTATGATCCTTTGACTCTCCAGCTTGCATCCTCACACTATGCTGTAATCTGTGCCTTCAGTTTGTCACCAGGCTTCTACGGTTCTGATGTTGCAAAAACCACCCACAGTCCAGGTATGTGACACCTGGCAGGCTGGGAATTCCCCTCTTGCCAGACCCCAGCCTCCTGCCCTGTGGACTTAGATTAAATCCACACAAACATATCTTCTGTGGAACACCCCAGGGGATGCCCCTCCTGGATCCGATACTTGACAGTATCCCACTGGGAGTCCCACAGCTACAGTCACATCAATAAATTTAATGTATTGCCAGAGCAGGCAGGCTTTGCAGAAGGATGATCCACCATCGATCAATGTAGTACGCTGAGTTTTTTGGTCAATAAATATATACTGCTCAGGGGGAAAGTGTATTGTGCCTTCATAGATTTCAAAGCGGTCTTCGATAAAATCGATAGAATTAGAATGTTGCAAAAACTTGAGACTTCTTCTATCGATAGGCGTCTGTTCGGATTAATTAGAGCAGTATATGGTAACACAACGTTGGTGGTGTGTTTGGATTCCAGGGGCAACCGGTCAGGCAGCCTGAAAGTTTAATCAGGAGTAAGACAAGGTTGTGTTATTGCGCCTTCCCTCTTCATTTTTTTATATAAACGATCTAGTGCCTCTCATGGCCAGAGGGTCTCATCATCCTCCTATGTTGGGCTCCCACCCTACGGGATGCTTATTATATGCAGACGATGCAGTTCTGATGTCTCAGATGCAAGTTGGTCTGAGGAGACAGCTGACTGCATTAGGGGAATAATGTAGGGTAAATATGTTAACTTTAAATCATGATAAGTCAAAGGTACTGGTTTTTGGGAGGTCGAGGAAAGTTTGGCATTGGCAAATAGATGGTCACAGCTTGGCACAGGTTACTGTGTACAAATACTTGGGGGTTTTGTTTAACGCTTCCATGCGTTGGACTCAACAAAAGAATTCAGTCTTTGGTTGTGCGAGGGGGAATATTATATTGTTTATACGATGTTTCTATAAGAGAGAGAGGGGTTTCATGGAGATAGCACTAAAGATACTAGATACAGATCAAGGCCCAACTATTGTATGGAGCCAAAATATGGGCCTTGGATTTTGCACAGGAATTGGATAAAGCTCAGGCCAGACCTTTATGAAGCTTGCTAGCTGTCCCGAACAGTGTCCCATCGGCGGTGGTAAGACTGGAGACCGGGGTAATTCCCTGGAGTTGTGCCGTGTGGACTCGGGCCATAATCCTGTGGTTGAGAATAATTTTATTTACCCTTTTGCCAATAAGTCAGGATCTTTTCACCCATAGGCGGGTGGACCCTTTTGTAAACTTATGGGAACAACAGATAAGATCTAAGGTAGTATGTATGGGCTTATCTGTGGAGGAGCTTGTAAGGAAAGGGGCAAAGGCGGCTAAAGTTGAGATTACAACCAGGTTCCAGGATATTAGTAGGCAGGAGGATTATGCTAAGGTTGCCGGGTTGAGTTCAATGGCACATTATGGCAGTATATCCCCATCCCTTCCAGAAATGGCAGCATACTTGGGTAGGCCTTATGGGTTTCGGAAAATACATTTATTTTTGCTGGCACAGATGAACATCCTGCCTACTAGACTTCTAGAGGGGAGATACGAGGGCATTCCCCTTGCTCAAAGGACCTGCCCCTTTGATGAATTGACGGCTGAGACAGCCGAACATATTCTGGGGGAGTGTCATTTGTACGATGGGCCAAGGATACGATGATTGGAAGTGATTATAGGGAAATTGCCAGGGAGATCCTCGCTGGAAATATTAAGAGTGCTGTTGAGTGATGCCTATAGGCATACAACATAGGCAGTAATGGGCTTCCTGGTGGAAGCTTTCCAGGTTAGAACTCTCTTTTTGGAAAGTAAATCAATCCCAGAGGTGGTCACACCCCCCATGGTGGGAGAGAAGGGTGTATATTTTTCAGCTGTGGGTATAATATACCTTAGATTATATTTGTGAATAATATTTTGTGAATTAATAATTGTGGAAAACAGTGGGGTCTGTTCAGTTAAATATTATATATATTTTTAGCTGTGACTTTGGCTTGTATGTATTTTATATTTTTTGAATTGATAACTGCCTTAAACAGCGGGTTCTGTTCAGTTAAATATTATCTTTTTGTAATATCTTGCAACACGTGAGGCTAGATGCCATGCTAGAACGCTGGGGGTGGGGGTTGGAATTATAGTAATTATGAGTCTGTTAGAATGTTGGGTTGGGCTGGGTTGAAATTATACCAGTGTTGAGTATGCTCCAACCTATGTTCGTGAAGTTTTTCATGTTAAATTCTTGAATTTTGAGAGTATCCATAATGTTGTATGCAAGGACCTGCACGGTCACGCAAATAAAGATTGTTGTTGTTGTTATAAATTTCACGTGCTTTGGTCTGGTCCAGCAGTGTAAAGGAAGTGTATTAGGGCAGAGAATCTACCTCATTGTATAACTAGTATTTTACCAACTGACAGGCTATTTCAGTGTACAATCTGTGATCTCTTGCCTTGCTGAGGGACTTTGGGCATGTCACATTTTCCCAGACTGTCAAGGAACAACAATAGAATGCTTAAAGTGTGTCTTCAAATGAGAATATAGCTCACTGGAGTCTTTTTGGTCTGCTTAGCCCCCACTCACATTTTTTTAGCATGTAGAGCTAATAAACAGGCAGCCCCCTGCGCACATTCCATGTGTTGGCCATAGCCGCCACTAGTGCCACCATGCAATGCTTTCCCTCTCCCAAGCCCTAGCTCTGATGGAAAGGGGGTGGTGGTGTCACAGCCAGGAAAAACGTATTCTTCCCCTTTCCATCAGAAGCAGCGTGTGCATGCTCTCCCAACTGAGAGGCGAGAGCAAGAGGATAGAGTGGGGGATGCAGGAAGGACTTTTTCTGAAGGATCTGCACCTGCACTCCTCTCTCCATTTGGGAAAGGAACCAAGGAGAGCTCAGGAGCCCCATGGATCATCTGGAGGAGCCTTGCTCCTCCCTCCTTCCTCTCAGTTTTGTTCCCAAATGAAGAGAGGAGTGTGGGTAGCCTCTGATCCTCTGGAGAAGGTCCTTCCTGCAGCCCCTGCCTAGCTCTCTCCTCTCGCAGCCACCTGTCAGCTGATAGAGCACAATCACTCTATCCTCTAGCAGACATGCTAGGCACGACTCTATGGTACTGGCGCGCCTGGATGCGGACGAGGTTGCAGGAGAACCTAATTAATGAGATACGGCAAGATGGGCAGACATTAACATGCACTGGCCTACATGGGGGGTCCGTGGTGTCCTTGGGCAACACCATGTGTGGAGGCTGCATGGGGGGTACAATATCTGGTGTACACCCAATTTACGGGCATGCGAACACCTAACTGGTGGGTGCTAATGGCCTTCGAGATGGAGCAATATGGGAGGGGGAGGGGTAGGAGCAGGAGGGGGGATGGAGGAGGCGAGGGGGGAAGAGCAGCAGCAGCAGCCAGAGCAGGCCGCCCTGGAGGGGACAACCAGCCAGGGGATGGAGGCACCGTGGAAATAGGTAAGGAGAGCGAGAGGGGCCCACACTGTGGCAGAAGGGCACAAACAGGGGGTGCACTGCTGGAGGGGGGCAGGGCGGAATGACCGATGACACTAATCCATGACCCACAGACCTGGAAACGGGCCCAGAAGCCGGAGCCCCTGGAGGAGACCGGCAGAGGGGAAGTGGAGGTGGCAGAGGAGGAACAGCAGGAGGAGGGCACACACAGGAGACACTGGTACCAGTGAGGGGGCAATGGGGGCACAAGGAGACCTAGGACTTCATTCGGATCTGGGGGTCCCTGGAGCACCAGGTGGAGTTCGCCGTGAACCAGAAGAATGAGCATGTGTTCACGGAGATTGTGCAGGACATGGAGGCAGCGGGGCACCACAGGACCGCGGCCCAATGCCTCTCCAAGGCCAAGGACCTCAAGAGGGGGTATACGGCCATGAAGGAAACCAACCAGCGGTCCAGACACGGAGCATGGACCACCCCTACTATGATGCCCTGGACCGTGTACTACATATGAAGGGCTCCACAGTCACCCCATGGCTCATGGGGAGTGCTGTGGTCCAGGGCAGGGAATGGTCTGAGGTACCCCCACCCCTGGCAGTCCCGCACACAGACACCAACCCCAGGGACCCAGCTGCTCCCGAGGAATGCTCTGGGACCTTGGGGAGCAGCAAGCCCCCTTGTGAACCAGCATTGGCAGCCCATGGCCACAATCCAACTGGGGCAAATCTGAGGCTGGCATACTGGTCACCCTGAGCCAGTGGACCCAGGGGGAGCACAGCCCCACAGAGGGGCTGGCCTTGGAGGACTCTGAGATGGACATAGAGGGTAGGCAAGTGGTTGGGAGGGCACACGGGCCATAGGGGGTGCGTCCAGTTCTTGGTGGAAGATCCAGGAATGTGGGAAGGGGGTCGGGGTGTGGGGGGACCCGCCCAGGTGCACAACAGGGGGGACAGGCATAGCCAACTGGGGGGCACCGGACCTCAGTGCCAGCGAGCATGGGCAATGGTGGGATGGGGACCCGAGTTGTGCAAGGGTAACACACCCCTCCTCCATTCCCCAACAGGTGCACACCTGCCCCGGCATGCAGGTCAGCCAGGTAAGGGGGATCATGGGGAACAGCCACAGCAGCAGCAGCAGGTGGAGCAAGGTGAGCAACCAGGGCAGGGCAGGGCAGGGCAGGGCAGGGTGTGTGCATCACCAAATGGGGTTGCACCAAGGGCACGTCTGGCTGGGTGAGGCACTGCCCCCCCACCCCGGTATGGCCACCCATGTGCCGGGGGGGCACCACGGCCACCCCCAGCACAGCTCTGGGACAGGTGGTATGTGACCAAGCCTGAGTAACCATCACCAATCGTTTCCCCAACAGGCAGCGCCCCACCAGCCGAGTCCGTGCCCCCGGCTCAGCGGCAGCTGGAGTACAGGGCACACAAGTATGGTGCCAGAGGGAGAACCTGGCTGAGGACATAGTACAGACCAGCATGGAGCAGGGGGAGCAGATGTTAGCTGCTATTAACCACATGGACAGGGCTCTGCAGCATGCGGAGGGAAAGGACTGGCAGCTGGTGGAGGAACTGTGCCAGGAATGGAGGTGGGAGCGAAGGGAGCACACGCAGCAGATGGAGGCATTGGAGCAGCTCAACAAGACCATCGAGCAGCTGGGCACCAAGCATGCCTGGATGATGGACAGGTCCCTGTACATAGGCACCTCACTGCTGTTGCATGCAGGGACCATGAGTGCCTACAGCATGGCAGCCGCTCCACCTGACATCATACCGGCTCCAACACCTCAGCAGCCATCCATGGCACTTCCACTGCCACCACCACTGCCCCAGCTGCTGGCACGTTTACCAGGCCCGTGTATCTGCCTCCCGGTCCCACCAGGTCTCTGGAGACAGCAGCCACCCCGGGTGGTCCCACCGGCCCTGGCCCCCATCCCCGATGCACAGTGCAGTCCACACCCAGAGGCATCCCATGACATGGTCAGGGAGACCAACAGCAGGGGTGAGGAGAGCTCCCAGAGAACCATGACGGCCACTGGGCAACCCAGGAAGCATCAGGGTTGGGGGGCAGGGGAAGGGGGAGGGGGTGGTAGGGTGGGCCATGGAGTAGGAAGGGGGGAAGGAGCGAGGGCACATGGGCACTATAAGGTAAATAAACACATGGGTTTGCAACTACAACAGATTTATTGTCTACTTCATGGGACCAGGAAGAGGGCGAGGGATCGGATCGGTTGTGGTCCGATGACAGGTGGGACCCACCGTGGGGAAGCCCCCACCTGGCTGTGGGTGGGTCCAGGTGCCGGGATGGCTGGTGCTGTGACCCGCCTGTGTGGAAGGGGGGGAACCGTGGACTGGGGGTGTCCCATGTCAGCCCACGGGGGGCCCCAGGGCCAGCCCACCGTGATCAGGCCCCGGGCTCACTGGCTATATGCCTCATTAGGACAGCATGGATCTGTTTGGCATAGCAGTATTCCTACGTGTTCTCCATGTTCACATAGAGAGGCACGGGTCCTGGTGGCCCCTGGGGCATGGGGAATGCCAAGGCGGCCCCATCGGTCTCGCAGATGTTGTGTAGGACACAGCAGGCACCGATCACAAGGACCAAGGTCTCCACAGCAAAGTCCAGGTGACCAGCAAGGCACCTCCAGTGCTACTTGAGGGCACCAAAGGCCATCTTGACCACGGTCCTCGAGGCGCATTAGCCGGGAGTTGAACAGCACCTCCACAGGGGTCCTGGGGACCGGGTATGCTTTCATGAGCCAGCGGAGGAGCGGGTAGGCAGGTTCCCCAGGATGCAGGGGGGCGTCAACACTTCCTCGATCCTGGTCATTGCCATGCCTGCAAAGTCTCCCCCCCCCCCCCGGTACTTCCAGGCATAGAGGGGAGAGATGGCAAGGCTCCAGGCATCGTGGTTGTGACCTGAGTGGCTGGTGAAGATGTCCGTGAACTGACCCCAGTGGTTCACAACCACCTGGAGCTGCAAGGAATGGTATCCGTTCCTGTTGATGTGCTCTCCAGAATCCCCATTGAGGGGCCGGAGGATCTTGGTGTGGGTACCATCCACAGCACCCAGACAGTTGGGGAACCTGCCAGTCATGAAGCCAGTCACCATGGCCTCCTGGTCAACCAGCTGGATCACTCGGTCGAGTAGCATGCCCTCCATGGCCTCGCAGAAGTCCTGGAGGATGCCCGTGATGGTGCTCAGTCCCACACCAAAGTGCTGCGCCATGGACCGGTAGGAATCCAGTGTTGCCAGTACCCAGACTGCTATAGCCATGCACTGGATCATGGGTATGGGGGAGGGCATGGGGGTGCTCAGTCGCTCCAGCCAGGGCACAAACAGCTCTATGAGCTGCAATAGGGACTGCCTGTCCATGCAGAAGTATGCCCTCCACACTGCATTGTCCCACCATGCCAGGGCCCTGGCCCACCATTCCTGTGCCTGGTCCGAGACCCAGAGCTGCCTTTGTGTGGGCATGGCGAGCAGTCCCGCACTCCCCATGGCCACCCCGCGCCAGTTATGTCAGCTGGCTGCCTCTCGGAGGACAGCGGGGCGCCTGTGGGCGAGGTGCAGGGCCTGTTGGTACGTCCCAGACGGCCTCAGGGCCCTGAGCATGGCCTGGAAGCATCTGCACCCATGGTGGTCCTGGCAAGGCACCCCCTGATGTGGACTCTCATGTAGAGCAGCTCTGTGGTGAGCCGCTAGAGGTTGGTGTGCTGTTGGTGCCACTCCACAGTTAGGTCCAGAAACAGGCAACATGAGGCCCTCTGGCCTGCATCCATGGTGGTGGGTGCCTGTGGTGTGGTCTGGCACCCAACACTCCTGCCTGTATCCCATGCCCACCCCAGCTCCGTGCCCTGCCCACGCACCTGTGGGGCAGGTCCTGGCGTGCCCTTATTGGCCGCCCTCGCCCTACCGCCAGCTGTCCGGGGACTGCTCAGCTGTGCTTGTGGGGCCTTCCCTGGCCTCCTCATGCTGGTTGCACTCACGTGTTGGACGGTGCGTGGCTGCGGAGGACGCCCCTTCCCTGGGTGCACCTGTGCTCCCATTCTGGGGGCTCATGCCCCGGGACCACATGTGCCTGTCAGTGTGGTCCGCAGCTGGTTGCCTGTTTTCATCACCTCTCTGCTATCAGTGCTTGCTGGACATTCCATGCGCTCGGTTCCTGCCGCTTTTCTGGGTCCGCTCCCCATGCATTGCTCGTTAGCCATGCCTTGTTACAGCCTTATTGCATGTCCTTGGAGCTCCCCTGCTTCCCTCCCCAGCCCACATGGGAATGTGGGGCCCCTCTTTCCTTGCTACTCTGACCCTCTGCCCACTGGACCATGGCCGGCGGTGCTACCCCTGGGCTCCCATGCCCCGGATCACCTGGTGCCCCCTATAGCTGTGACCTGTGGCATTCCCCAGCCATGAAACTGCTCCTCTGCTGCCCAGATGCCCTCTCTGGTGCTTATGCAAGTCTGAGCTCTGGCCTTCACTACTTCAGTTATGAGGTGAGCGGGAGCGTGTGCCAGCTCAATGCGGAGGCGCTGGGCCTCTGACCCTTTCCTGATGGGTGCATTCCTGAGATGTGGTGCTCACATGTGGCGTGGTCTATGGTGGAGAACGTGTCTGCCCTCTTGGTCTGTGGCCTGGATGGGTTCACTACCTGTCTGGAGGGGGTGGGGGCTGCCCTGGCTGTTTCCTTCTTCTGCTGCATTCACGGGGCCCGTGGCTACCAGCGGTCGCATGGGGTGGCATATTACCACATGTTGGAGTTCAGGCACCTGCCTTGGCCCCCTGCCACTGACTAATCCTTTTCAGATCCCACCAGACCGGAGCTGGCAGTGCTGGCAGCTGTGTGGACCCGTGCTGATGTCCAGGGGGGGCTGACCGGACTGGATCCATTTGAGGCGTACTACCTCATTGTCCATCACATAGCATGCTTGGGCTACTGTCGGAGCATGCTTCAGTGGCCCCACTACATGCATCTGGTGGGCCAACCCTGGGATGATCCCATGCTCCTGGCTGTGAGGCCCCTTGTGTCTTCAGTGTCATCAATGACAGCCCCACTGTGTGCTCCCTGTACCTCCCTTCTGGCTCGGGGCTCTGGCTGCTCGCTCCATACCATTCTGGCCTTGCGGATGCTCTGGCTGGTTCGCTCGCCTCCGCTCTGCTCGCCTGTGTCGCTGTGCCCCCTACTTGGGCACCCACTGTCCATCTCTACCTGTGGTGTTCCTCTCCATGGCTGGGGCGGGGGGGCCCCCTTTCGCTGATTCATGCTGCCTGTGACCTCTCTCAGCTCTCCCTGTGGTGTGATCCTCCCTTGCATGGCCTCCCGGTTACCTGTGCCCATGCCCACCCCCCTGCCCCCTGGGTGCCCCCATGACTGTGCAGCTTTTGGGGCCCCTGGACAGCACCTCCTGGCTTCCTCCTGGGGGGGGGGATGCATGTGCTGCCTGCAGGATCCAGTTCGCAACTGTCCCCACCTGTGCTTCTGCATCAGCGAGGGGGCTCCTTGCCATCTGGACCTGCCTTGGACCACTCCGGTGCCTTCCTCTTTTTGGTTGCCCTCCCCCTGTGACCCTGTTCTGTCCCCGTGGGGATCCCCGTGACTTTGGCTGCCTGTGTTGCTGTTGGTTGGCCTGTGCCACCTGTGCTGTCTGTGGGGTTCTGGGTGCCTGTTCCCAGGCCGGTCCCCTCCCCTCCCATGGCCTGTGACTCCCACCCCCTGTGACCATGGTGCTGTGTGTATGTAGACCTTCCTGGGGTGCTGTCCCCCTTCCCCCCCCCCCGTGCCGCTGCTCCTGACTGTGCACCGTGGCCGGTGTGCGTGTCCCTTCCTGGGTGTCTGACCAGTCCCTGTCCCATGTTGTTGTTTCCCTGCATGCCCGTGTGCTCCTCCTTTCCCTCCGTTCCCGGTCAGGTGTGCTTGTGCCCGGCTGTGTGTGTGTGCTTTGTGTTCTGCTGTGTCCTTGGCTTCCCTGTCCCTGTTGCGTGTGCCGCCTCAGCTGCTCTTCTCCCTCCTCCCCCTCCCTTCCCATTTCCCTTGTGTGGGAGTTGCCTTTTGGCACTTTTGGCTTCATTTGCCCTCGGTCGGCCATGGCTGCCTCCCGCCCCGACTCAGTAGCTTCTGGGTGTTCTGACCATGGCCTGGAATCAGCGTAACGTCTGTTGTGCTTCCCCGGGTTGTGGTCCGACTGTCCATTTCCTTGCCGTGGTCCCACTCCCATCACATCTGTTCGGGGCTGTCCTGAACCATGGGAGGATGTTCGCTGGCTTGCCGTGGTTGGGAATCCACTGGGGTGACCCGGGAGTGCGTAACGTCTGAAATTACCCATAGAAGGGAGAACAGGAGGGAATGGATTTAAATCACAGCCATTGAGATTTCAGCTAAATATTGCTTAATGTAAAAAATGTAAGTCAATGGAATAAGTTGCCCAGAGGGATTGTGAAAACTCCTTTTTTGGATGTTTTCAAACCTGGCCAAACAAGCATCTGTCTTCGAGGCTACCGGCAGAGGATATCTTGCCCTGGAGCAGGGGGCTGGACTAGATGACCCCTGTGAACCTTCCAATCCTAACATTTTATGATGGCAGGAAAGAAAGAGAGAGGAAAATAGAGAAAAAATGCATTGAATTTCTGTAGCACTATATGTAAATCAATGAAAAATCATCTTTGCTGGATATTTCCAAAGTGATGGCAATTCTTCTGCAACAACAGATGGTGGTTGAACAGGTGCATTCGCTCCACTTCTGCTGCTTTAACGATAACGTTTTCCTCCTTTGGTGCTGAACTCTCGGGTGCTAAAGGCTTGATCCTAGCAACCCAAATCACACCAGAACGTATTTCTCTATCATTCCTTTTTGAGTTTCTGCATTAATTATTTCAGCTGAGGAAAACATTTTAGGGGGGGAATAATGGTCAGTTTAATTCCCATTGCCTCAGCTACAGAAAGGAGCTTGTTGGATGATTACAGCAAGGGGGAATATTGTAGTTGATTGTCTTGCCACGTATGGAAAGTGTTTGCAATAAAACAAATTATGAATGCAAGGGATAGGAAAGGCATATTTTTGGCAAGCCTAGGCAGATTTCCCAGTTTTTAAAGCTCTTTATTTGTGCCCTGGTTTGTGTTTATCCCATCCAAAATTAAGAATTACACCAACGCTACTGAGACTCTTTCTGTCTTTTCTAATCAGAATTTTAATTTATTTGCCTTGGAAACCCTACAGCATACAACATTTTCATTTTATGAGACTGTCAAACATGTCCATAAGCCAGCATTTTTTTAACTGTAATTCAACAGGGGCTATCCACAGATGCCAGAGAACTGATAAGAATTAATTATCTCTTGTAAAAAGCTTGGCTCTCATCTAAATTGAACATCCTTGTTAACTCTATCCATCTTTGTAACGTCTTTATTTTCACATGCATTTCTTTCGGGATTATGTGATGCATTTAAAAGATTTAATTAGGGATCTATTACGTCTTAGTAAATTGTTGCGAGGGTAAGCGAGCCAAATACCGATCTGGATCCTTGCGGTTGTTATAGATTGGTCTTTGAAGCCCATACAACTTCTAAGTCAGGCCATGCTGTTTGGAAATCATCCGTACAGATACAGTAAAACAGCATTCAAACAAACACAAACCTCCAGAAAAAATATACCCCTCTCAAGCAGCAGCATGTTCAATGTTCATACTTTATTTTAGGCCACTCAACATTTGTATTCCAAAGCAAAAGGAACAAAACATCAGCAGAGACATCTTTTTAAATACTGTTGAGACATGGCCTAGTTTTTTTAATGTATTGTTTTATTCATATTTTTACTTTTGTAAAAATTGTGGCAGGGCACTGCAATATTAAACACCTACAGTGGTTATTGCTGAGACAGATTTCCTGTTCCCAAATTGATGGGAATTTCCAACTTTTTGGGAGCCAAATTTTCATGAGAATTTTTGTGTTCAGGACAAGCTTTGTCCACTTTTGATATTTCTGCTGGTGAATTTTCATCACTTTTGTCACTTCTGGTTTCATCAAATTGACTGGGGGGGAAAAAGAGAGAAATCCAAGAAAGAAATCCAAAAATGAAGGGGGAAAAAAAAGGGTGGTGGTGGGTTTTTTTAAAGCCTTAAGGTGCCAGCAATAGAAATGTTTTTTTTTAAAAAAATACACATTTCTGAAAGTACTGAATAGACTGCTTTTATAAAGGTAAAAAAAAAAAAAAAAAAAAAAAAAAACACCAAAAGGCATTCTGGAATGAATTGTTGTGAAAACCGTTACATTTCCACATCATTAGGAAAGCAACAAATTAGCTACTTTCAGCTAAAATAGTGTTTGACACTATAACTGTTTCAGCTCTAGCAGTGACACAGCACATCACAGGGCAGCATCCTGACCACACCTGCCCTCTGGAACTGATTGGTTCCACCTGAAATGGAGCATTGTTAAAGCTGAGCAGAAGCTCAGGTGGTGATCACTAGGACATTGTCGGCGCACCCCCCAAAGAGACACAGAGACATAATGTTGGTTTAACACAGCGCGGCCGCACTCTTTATTCAATCAGAATAAACCTGTAAAAAAGGCCGGTGGGGTATTGCCTTGGCAATCATGGGTCCAGCATGTTAGGAACAAACTATCCTTATTAATTAAACAGAGTACTGCTCGGAAGCGCCTTCCATGTAGCAGTACCTTAAACTTGAACTCTCCCCTCCTTTGACTGCCTCACGGCCATGGCCAAAGGGGGGGGGCGTGCCCACTGTGGGCATGAGTAAGTCGGTAAGTGCTTTGGAGGATCTGGAGGCTGTGCACGCCCCTACTCGTCCTGCGAAGCACCCCTCCCAGGGTTATGACCCCTGTGCATGCTGAGCCCCGCATTCCACAAGGTATCACAACCCCATCTCATATGGAGATGACTCTTTTAACTATCCTTAACCTATTTATCCTAACCTAGCCTGCTGGACCCCCGCAAGAGTGCGACTTTAATTACTTATCCAATGTCTCAATTATCAATCCATAATCCAATCATTTCAAATTGTCAATGTATATTTATTTTACTTTATATTAAAATGTCCAATTAAATGCCAAATATCTCAAGCCAATTACTATTCCGTGAAACCTATTTATGCCTATGCTTACACTGTGAAGGAGGCAAAAATTTGATCCTTATAAACAGGCTACTCACCAAAATTCCTCCTTGGCCCCTCTATCGGCGACCGTTAACAAACCACAGTGCTCGCGGGTGGGTGGGTGTGGCTGCTTCTCTGGCTTCCCACTTCGCTCTGCCACACTCACGTGGCTCAGGGGCTCCTCCCTTCTATCAGGGAGGAGCTCCAAACCCCTCGCTGTGCTGTGCACATGTGCGATCAGGCAGTTGCCATGGCAACCCTTCAGAGGGAGCCCTGCTAATAGGGCTCTCTCAAACAGTCACGCTGCAATCCCTGTGCCTCTTCCCATGAAGAAGGGGGAGGGGCGCGACAATGGCCCGTCGCCTCCATTTTGTGGCGACGGGTGCTTGTCGGCGCACCCCCCAAAGAGACACAGAGACATAATGTTGGTTTAACACAGCGTGGCCGCACTCTTTATTCAATCAGAATAAACCTGTAAAAAAGGCCGGTGGGGTATTGCCTTGGCAATCATGGGTCCAGCATGCTAGGAACAAACTATCCTTATTAATTAAACAGAGTACTGCTCGGAAGCGCCTTCCATGTAGCAGTACCTTAAACTTGAACTCTCCCCTCATTTGACTGCCTCACGGCCATGGCCAAAAGGGGGGTGCGTGCCCACTGTGGGCGTGAGTAAGTCGGTAAGTGCTTTGGAGGATCTGGAGGCTGTGCACGCCCCTACTCGTCCTGCGAAGCACCCCTCCCAGGGTTATGACCCCTGTGCATGCTGAGCCCCGCATTCCACAAGGTATCACAACCCCATCTCATATGGAGATGACTCTTTTAACTATCCTTAACCTATTTATCCTAACCTAGCCTGCTGGACCCCCGCAAGAGTGCGACTTTAATTACTTATCCAATGTCTCAATTATCAATCCATAATCCAATCATTTCAAATTGTCAATGTATATTTATTTTACTTTATATTAAAATGTCCAATTAAATGCCAAATATCTCAAGCCAATTACTATTCCGTGAAACCTATTTATGCCTATGCTTACACTGTGAAGGAGGCAAAAATTTGATCCTTATAAACAGGCTACTCACCAAAATTCCTCCTTGGCCCCTCTATCGGCGACCGTTAACAAACCACAGTGCTCGCGGGTGGGTGGGTGTGGCTGCTTCTCTGGCTTCCCACTTCGCTCTGCCACACTCACGTGGCTCAGGGGCTCCTCCCTTCTATCAGGGAGGAGCTCCAAACCCCTCGCTGTGCTGTGCACATGTGCGATCAGGCAGTTGCCATGGCAACCCTTCAGAGGGAGCCCTGCTAATAGGGCTCTCTCAAACAGTCACGCTGCAATCCCTGTGCCTCTTCCCATGAAGAAGGGGGAGGGGCGCGACAATGGCCCGTCGCCTCCATTTTGTGGCGACGGGTGCTTGTCGGCGCACCCCCCAAAGAGACACAGAGACATAATGTTGGTTTAACACAGCGTGGCCGCACTCTTTATTCAATCAGAATAAACCTGTAAAAAAGGCCGGTGGGGTATTGCCTTGGCAATCATGGGTCCAGCATGCTAGGAACAAACTATCCTTATTAATTAAACAGAGTACTGCTCGGAAGCGCCTTCCATGTAGCAGTACCTTAAACTTGAACTCTCCCCTCATTTGACTGCCTCACGGCCATGGCCAAAAGGGGGGTGCGTGCCCACTGTGGGCGTGAGTAAGTCGGTAAGTGCTTTGGAGGATCTGGAGGCTGTGCACGCCCCTACTCGTCCTGCGAAGCACCCCTCCCAGGGTTATGACCCCTGTGCATGCTGAGCCCCGCATTCCACAAGGTATCACAACCCCATCTCATATGGAGATGACTCTTTTAACTATCCTTAACCTATTTATCCTAACCTAGCCTGCTGGACCCCCGCAAGAGTGCGACTTTAATTACTTATCCAATGTCTCAATTATCAATCCATAATCCAATCATTTCAAATTGTCAATGTATATTTATTTTACTTTATATTAAAATGTCCAATTAAATGCCAAATATCTCAAGCCAATTACTATTCCGTGAAACCTATTTATGCCTATGCTTACACTGTGAAGGAGGCAAAAATTTGATCCTTATAAACAGGCTACTCACCAAAATTCCTCCTTGGCCCCTCTATCGGCGACCGTTAACAAACCACAGTGCTCGCGGGTGGGTGGGTGTGGCTGCTTCTCTGGCTTCCCACTTCGCTCTGCCACACTCACGTGGCTCAGGGGCTCCTCCCTTCTATCAGGGAGGAGCTCCAAACCCCTCGCTGTGCTGTGCACATGTGCGATCAGGCAGTTGCCATGGCAACCCTTCAGAGGGAGCCCTGCTAATAGGGCTCTCTCAAACAGTCACGCTGCAATCCCTGTGCCTCTTCCCATGAAGAAGGGGGAGGGGCGCGACAATGGCCCGTCGCCTCCATTTTGTGGCGACGGGTGCTTGTCGGCGCACCCCCCAAAGAGACACAGAGACATAATGTTGGTTTAACACAGCGTGGCCGCACTCTTTATTCAATCAGAATAAACCTGTAAAAAAGGCCGGTGGGGTATTGCCTTGGCAATCATGGGTCCAGCATGCTAGGAACAAACTATCCTTATTAATTAAACAGAGTACTGCTCGGAAGCGCCTTCCATGTAGCAGTACCTTAAACTTGAACTCTCCCCTCCTTTGACTGCCTCACGGCCATGGCCAAAGGGGGGGGCGTGCCCACTGTGGGCGTGAGTAAGTCAGTAAGTGCTTTGGAGGATCTGGAGGCTGTGCACGCCCCTACTCATCCTGCGAAGCACCCCTCCCAGGGTTATGACCCCTGTGCATGCTGAGCCCCGCATTCCACAAGGTATCACAACCCCATCTCATATGGAGATGACTCTTTTAACTATCCTTAACCTATTTATCCTAACCTAGCCTGCTGGACCCCCGCAAGAGTGCGACTTTAATTACTTATCCAATGTCTCAATTATCAATCCATAATCCAATCATTTCAAATTGTCAATGTATATTTATTTTACTTTATATTAAAATGTCCAATTAAATGCCAAATATCTCAAGCCAATTACTATTCCGTGAAACCTATTTATGCCTATGCTTACACTGTGAAGGAGGCAAAAATTTGATCCTTATAAACAGGCTACTCACCAAAATTCCTCCTTGGCCCCTCTATCGGCGACCGTTAACAAACCACAGTGCTCGCGGGTGGGTGGGTGTGGCTGCTTCTCTGGCTTCCCACTTCGCTCTGCCACACTCACGTGGCTCAGGGGCTCCTCCCTTCTATCAGGGAGGAGCTCCAAACCCCTCGCTGTGCTGTGCACATGTGCGATCAGGCAGTTGCCATGGCAACTCTTCAGAGGGAGCCCTGCTAATAGGGCTCTCTCAAACAGTCACGCTGCAATCCCTGTGCCTCTTCCCATGAAGAAGGGGGAGGGGTGCGACAATGGCCTGTCACCTCCATTTTGTGGCGACGGGTGCAGCTCCAATAGAAAGGAGCTAGCTGGCCTGGGAGGATGTACAAAAGGAAAGAAAATGAAACACATACACACAGGGAGAAGAGTCTAGGAGCTCTGACCTCACCACCATTATCCGACTCTAACCTCACCACCATCATTTTCTTTATTTATTTATTTATTTATTTAAAACTTATATCCCGCCCCTCCTGCCCAAAGGCAGCTCGGGGCAGTGAACAACACAAAAAAATTAACAAATAAAACATTTAAAAATAAATCAACAAATTGTAAAACAAATCATAAAATCTCACCTTCCCTCCCAAACCCTACCCCCTACCCCCCCGCCAAAAGCCTGGCCTAACAGCCAGGTATTACACAAGCATAAAAATGATAGGAGGATGGGGGCCAACCGAGCCTCCTTTGGGAGTGAATTCCACAGCACAGGGGCAGCCACCGAAAAAGATCTCACATCAGTGGCCACGCATCTCGCCCGTGGAACCTCCCAAAAGGCCCCCACAGACGATCTCAGGGGTCACACGGGCACATGGGGAGTGAGACAATCCCTTAGATAGGCAGGGCCCAGACCGTGCATGCATTTGTCACCTCAAAACCAGCCTATTGCAATGCACGTTACATGGGGCTGCTCATGGTGACGTGTAACAGAGTGCAGTCAGGCAGGACTGCTAGCCCTTAAGGAAGTCCCAAAGTGGTAACAGGAAGTGGAAGTGGCTGAGAGCTGGGTGGAGCCACCCATTATATATAAGAGTGCTGAGGCAGCCAAGACTCAGTCTGCCTGGAGACTCTAGAGAAGGAGGAGCTCTCTGCTGAGCTGCCTATCCATCATGGAATGGCTGAGTGGAGCGGAGCGGTCTGAGCCAGAGCCTGCCCACACCTTAGTATACTGTTACCTGGCTAGGTTTGGGGGTAGATAGATAAAAGGGGGCAGGTAAATAAACTGATATTTGTTAATTCCCTGCACGACTGAGTACTTTGGGAGCCCTGATCCTGACCAGGCCAGGCTGCAGGGAGCACATTACACCAGTGCTCCGAGCATTGCACTGGCTGCCTATTGTCTTCTGTGCCCGATTCAAGGTGCTTGTTTTAACCTTTAAATCCCTAAATGATCTCGGCCCTGCTTACCTGAAGGATTGCCTCACCCCCTGTTCTGCCCCTGCAGTTGTCCGGGAGCACCCTCCTGGTGGTCCCACGCTTACAGCAGGTCCGAACAGACAGGTGGGTGTTCTCGGCAGCTGCGCTGTCACTAGGGAATGCCTTCCTAGTGGAGATCTGCTTCAGCCCAAATTACCTTGCCTTCCGACAAAGTTGTAAGTCCTGGCTCTTCCATCAGGTGTTTGGTGGGGGGAGGGGAAGGGTGGAATGGGTTAGGAGGTTAGACGGGGGTTTTGTATCAATCATTGTGAATGTTTATGCTCTGTTCTTATGATTTTGTATTTGTGTATTTTATATTTATATTTTATATTTACAATTACTTTTTAGTTTTATTGTGAACTGCCCCGAATCATTTTTGAGCAAGAAGGGCAGGGTAAAAATGTTTATAATAAATAAATTATAATAAAATATTAACAGTATGATCCTCTGGGCAGATATCACAGTGCTAGCACTTGGTGTGGATCTAAATCCTATTCACTTCAGTGGGTCAATTTTCCAGTGTTCCAGAGCAGCACCATAAGTCTCTAAATTCAACCAACAATGAGCAAGACCCTGCCAAAAGAGCAGATGCAAAACTTGTGAACACATCACTGCCACCACCATTATCAACACACCAGGGAAAACCACTCAAAGTACATGGCACCTACACATGCCAGCGAGGTCACAGCGAGGTTACAGCGTGTCATGCACTTCATGCAGTGAACTAAATACCTTAGTGGAAACTATGCTGTTAAACCTGAACAATCTCTGTAGCTGTGAATTAACTTTGCAATGAGCAGATGGTGATCCTTTAAGGCCAGCCTGGCCATCACTGTAGCACCACTTCTTTGGAGGGGTATAAGGAGGGAAGTGTGGAAGAGCCAAGCAGTCTGTTGCAAGTTGCCAGAGAGGTTACTAGCCTGGACAGGAGGGCTCATCCTGGAAGCTGGCCTGGTTCCTGAAGCCCAAGGGCTCAAACTGCCGAGGGAGACAGTGAAACCTGTGAATCCATTGGAGCCCAGAGCTATAGTACCCAGGCGTAAAGACCCAGAGGTTAAAAACAAAATCATCCTGAATAGGAAAGGAAGAGACGAGGGAAGGATGTCATGGACTCTGGAGGATCTAATCCTCTGAAATATGTAGTTCTCTGTAAAAAAGATGTCCTGTAAAAATCCTCCATATCTGAAAGAATGGTGTAAATATAAGTTGTTTAGAATTTAAAAATACAGTTGCACGCTTCCTGTACTTATACATTACCCACCATTTGACATCTCGATTAGGTAGTTTCCCAAAAATGACTGAACAGATTGCATACAGCTTTTCTTTGAATGATCTTCAGCCAAAAAGATAGCCTTTACATCAAAGATTAGAAATGTTTCTCTTAATTTTGTTTTGAAAATTTACTGATAGTGAAAGGTGTCGTCAAAGGTTAGGCATAGTATAGTAAATAGAATTTACTGAGAGCTAATACAGTATAGAGAATAGTTGTTGTACATAAATAAAAGAATATAGATTTTGAGTGACAAGGTTATTTTTCAGCTTTAATCAAACTGTTTCATTGTGAAACATTTAGTTTAGACCATCATGGTTCGTAAAATAAGCTACTCTTAGTGTGAAATTTTAAAAAGACCTATTTAATTAGAGTTGAAACTCAGTCTTTGGAAAACTTTGGAATTTGGCGAAGATTACAGTATTTGGTTCTGAAAGGTCGAATTCCGAAGTTCCGAGGACGAGGGGCATAGTTAGGGTGGAATGGGCCCCTGGCCAAGAAGTCAAGATGGGCCCCCTCTTTGTATCCTGCCGGCGGGCCTAGGGGTGCTGCCTGGCTCAGCGGGCCTTGGGGCGCTGCTATCAAACACACAAGACACCCAAAATGCAGCCAGCCTATTAAGCGCATTCGCATTATGCCATGCAAAGAGACATATATATATATATATATATATATATATATATATATATATATATATATATATATATATAATGTCAGTTCAGTTCAGTTGTGCCCCCACAATCAATTCACGCTGTCCCCCACCCATAACCAGTTCATTTGTGTCCGCGGGGCAACATGAATTGATTATGTGGGGGGCACAAATGAACTAGTTATGGGGTGGGGGTTTAAACACAGTATTCCTTAGCAATAACTTGATTAATATTGTCAGAACCATATATACAGATTTTCCAAGATAGAGTAGATATTGCTTTACATTCTAAATTCCTACCTAAGATACTATAGTATAAGTAAGACAGTTGTGAGAATGTGACTCTTTTTACATGGGCCTCTCCCACCCATGAACATGCAGATTTCTGCATGTTCATGGGTGGGGGAGCCCTGTGTGAAAAATGCTGTGCCTGAGGTGAGTAGGGGTGCATGCGCCCGCCTAACATGCATCCCCACTCACACACACCCCCACTCGTCCCCATGCATGGAGCAACTGTGGAAAATGGCAGTTGTTCTATCGGTGCAGATGAGTGGGGGGTGAGTTGGGGATGCATGTGTGGCCATGTTCATGCCCTGCCCATGCACCAGCACACCCATGGACCCACACACACACACACACCCAGTGGAGCCATGTAACAACAGCCTGGGAGGAGCCACTCAAAGAAGAACAGAAGGTTGATGCCTTGTAAACAAGGTTCTTCGAGATGTCTCCTAACATTCTCACAACACCCACCTTCCAGTCCCACATGGAGTTTTCTTATATTCCTCGAAAGGGTTGGAAGGAACTGTTATTCTGAGTGGGAGAGTGATTTTCATACTAGAGGAGCTTAAGACCATCATGTGCTCTATTATTTGAATATGGTGAGCATGCACAACCCAGTTGTGAGAAAGTTATGACCCATCTCGAAGAACTTTCTTTACAAGGCAACAACCTTCTGATCACTCACATGAGGAGGAGTTGTTTGTAAACAAACAGCTTTATCTTCCAGTCCGATTGGTGTCCCACAGCTGCTGCTGCTGCAGCAGCACTACTAGCAGGCAGAGGCAGATGAGGGAGGTGGACCCACCTATAATGAAGGGGTGCCCTGCACCCAGGCCTAGCCCAGCCCAGGTGTGGACCTGCCCCCATGGGGCCAGGCAGTGGCCCCTGGGACCTAGCGGCTCCTGGATTTGTCAGGTTGGCTCAATGGATGTTATGCCCCTGCCGAGGACCAAGACTGTTATTTGGAAAACTTCGGAAACTTCAGAAAACACTGCATGCATTGGGGGGGCTCATGGACAGTTGAGCTTCTTCTGGAAATGAAACTTAGTGCCTTATTTGGTAGGAGGGAGGTTATGGGAGGGGACAGTTGAGTGATGGTAAGCGAGATGGTAAGTTCTGATTGGCTGTCCAAGCCCTATGGCAAGCTTTTGATTTGCTGGCAGGGGAAAATAAAACTGGGTACAGCCATTTTGTCCATTCTCTTTGGTGAATTTGGCTGTGTGCTACAATGTTGCTGGATCTGTAAGTAATCAGCTGGCGGGGGGTGCCTGGCTTGGCATGGTATGGTATGTTTTGGCCTGTGCTGTCCATAGGGCCAATACTGGGGACTGGGGTTTATGTTTACCTTTACCATATCATACAGTCCACTTCCCTTTGCCTGGTCTGTTCAAGTTACCAGTGCCACAGTACCAATGCCATGCCAAGAGGGTGCCCCTGGGGTGTGTGTGACAGTCTGGTTTCTTAATTTTGTGACTGCTGGGTCCTGGGCTTGCTGGCTTTTGGTTGGATTTATTTCTCCATGCAGTTGCAGACTGTTTTGTGGGGTTGTTGTATTCTCCTTGAGCGAATGTCCCTTGCTTGCCTGCATTTTTGTGTACTATTTGGTTGACATAATGATTAAAGTAGGTGCACTCACTGCTGTGGGTACACCACCGTTGGTTTTGTTTTTTGCTTTTTTATTTCTGCACGCAGTTGCACTTTTGTGGGGTTGTCTTCTAGAGTGATTGCCCCATTCTTGCTATAGCCTGATTTTCTGGGTAGTGTTTTGGCTGTGGGTTCAAGAACTTTGCAACAACTTTCTGATGTTTCCGAAGTTTTTCCAAAGTCTGGAATTCCGAGTCTGAATTCCGTAGCATTGGAAACAACACCAAAGGGCTGCTGAGTACTTGGGCCGATTACTCAGAATTTTGATATTTGGCCTGAGTACTCAGAAGTACTATTCAGTACATCCCTACTATTTATACATTCTAAAATTAGCAAGTACATATGTCATTCAGACTCCCACAGTATTGATTGTGTTATTTAAGCTATCACCCCAATCCTCCAAACAGAGAGCTTAGGACCCATACTCATGAAATGAAAAAGTACTACAACCTGTTTCCCATAGGTTGTTTTTTTAAAAAATCATCAAAAGATTCAGTCACAGGATATCTCAGCAAATGACCCACAAGTGTTAGGGCGCAAATCAAAGTGCAAAAATTAAGCTTTTTTGCCTTTGTGCATTTCTGGTAATGTGGGAACAGATATTTCCTGCTTTACAACTTCATAAAGATATGACAGCTGTGCAGCATCATGGGATTGCTAGAAGTGAGAATTACCCAGGTCAAAACTGAAGGCAAAGGAAGCAATGTGCGAAAAACCATAAGGCACAAATGTTATCTCCCTCAGGAAATTTTAAAGCGGGAGAAGACGCTCGTGTGACTTCACCCTAACTTTGAGCACAAGTTCCATTGAAGCGAATGGGACTTGTATCCAAACTGTGCACAAATACCGACACTATCCACAAAGAGGATCACATTGTATATGGACCATCTCCAAGAACCAAGCCCTTATCCTGAAGAGTAGACTAGATATTAGTTTACATAAGGGACTGGGGAGTAAGGAACGTGCTCTCCATCATCGGGCTGCAAAAGAAGCAGCTGCGTGGCTGAAGTATTTTTGCAGTGGTTTTCCTAGCATCTGAAAGCATCAAGACTATCATGCAAGGCTGAGAAACTTCATCAGTTCTACAGTAATAGGTGCCCTTGATACCCATTAAATAGCAAGCGTACTATATATTAAGAAACCGCATACAGTATGTGGGAAAACAAATGCTTCAGTTAGGCATTCACTCCTTTGCTTATCTACATAATTTTGAGAAAAGCACAGAGAAGAAAATAAATCCCTGCATTAAGAGAGAGATAATGTTAGCAAACAGGTTAGACTAGGAAGCTAGATGTTTGACTTCTGTACTTAAATACTACTACTTTGCTGTATAGCCTTTGTCATGTCACTTACATTTCAAATACTTCACTTTCTACACTTGTAAAACATAGATAATACTAGGGCTATAACTTGGTATTTGGTTTTCTTCAGAATTTACTGAGGACTAGTGTATTCGGCCTCAGCTTGCCAAGTTCTGAAGTTCTGAGGAAGGGCCCTGAAACTTTGGAACTCTGAAAAACTTTGGCCAAGTGCAGGAAGGGAGGGCAGAGGGTACAGAGAAGCAGGCATCAAGGGGCCTGGTAAGGGAAGTAGGCAGAAGTGGCAGATGAACGAGGGGTAGGGAAGAGGGCTAACAGCCGGGAAAGGGAGGCCCTTCACCAAAACCATGGGGAGCCAATTGCATTGCTCTCTCTGGACTCTGCTACCATGTGTTTTACTTCTGAGGGAGGGTGCATTGTCTTCTCAGCATGCTCCTAAAGCCATCTGTGAGCATGCTGGGAAATTTAGTCCAGTTTGTTGGACAACCTCGGAGGTCACAGCCCAGGCTAAGGCCCACCCGACTGGGCCAGAGCAGGTGAGCATGTCTGTGTGTCTGTGGCTTTCCTGGTCCAGGCCAGGGGGTGCCTTGGATAATAGCCATGGCTGTGCCTCATTGGCCACCATGGCAGCCCGTCATGGTGGGGGTGTGGTGCTGGATGTACAGTGCACGTGGGGATGGATGCTCACACATTTGTTGTTTTCCTTGCAGTATCTGGGTCATGCATCCAGCAGGGCGGCTCCCCAGCCACTCTCATGTCAGGTTTGTGAACCAACCTGATCCAAGCCATGGGTAATTTTAGACATGACGGGTCCACAGGCCCGCCATGCTCAATCACGGACTGGGATCCATTTTTGCCCACTGATGGAGGCGGACGACTTGCTGCTGCAGTCGGGAACCCGCTGGCATCCACTGCCCCTGCCTGCCCGCTTAGCAGCACAACGCTGTGGCATGCCTTCAGGTGCCTCGACCTGGCAATTGTGCCAAGGGTGGTGAGCACTTTGGATCCCGGTCAGGAATCAGTCCGTCCATCCTTCAGATGTGCCGGCCTGATTCCTACCGGGGATCAGAGAGGGGGCAGGGCTGCGCGGCGCGATGTGTGGCCACACAGCACCATCACCGTGCTCCCCCAACCACCCGCCCTCCAGGAGATGGGTGGGCGCAGCGGCCAATCCGGCTGCTGCGCCTGATCCCATCCCGTGGTCGGGACCACAATCCAGCTGGCCGAAGGATCATGGCCATCCCGGATCGTGACCAATCCAACCACATTTGGTGCCCGATCCCACCACGATTCTGGACCTCTGGGTGGCCGGAGGTCCAGAATCATGGTCAATTTGATTCCCGCCAGTGGTTCACTATGGTGAACATCTGGCAGAAATCAAATAGATGTTACGTGACAAACGGCCACCACAGGGGATTCACTGTGGTTGACCGTGGTCTCGTAACATCTAAAAATACCCCATGTTGCCTGTGTTTTTCCTCCCTGGAGGGGCGCAGGGAGTGGGCCATCCCAGGGATTTTACCCAGAGTTTCTCTCCTGAGCGGATTCTTCTTTTTAAAATAGCAGTTTTTAAAAGTGAAACAAATCACGCATACATATAATGTCCCCTTATTTAAAACAAACTTGAAGCCTTGAGATACCAAAAAACTATTTTCTAGCACCTGATCTACAGAAGCAAATGCTAGTTTTCCCGGTTTGATTTTTTTCCCCACATAGATTGCATTTTGCTCAGTATTGTATAGGGGTCAAAATTTTGTATTCAGTTTATTTCATAACTCCTCATATTGGGCAATTATGGATTAATCCAAACCAACTCGTAACAGTGGCAATGTGTCCACTGCAGTTTAGTTTGAAATCTATTTTAAAAAATAATAATTAAAACCCCACTGCCAGTCTGCATGTGCGCAGTGACCATTTGTTCAAGTGCAGACTGGCTGTTCTTTCCCAAGATGGTGGCGACACTGCCACTGCCATTTTTGAAAAGGGCACACACGTTCAGAATGCTCTGGGAGCTGCTTTATTTATTTTATTTCATTTTATTTATAATAGCATTTGTATGCCGCCCCCTCCTGCTACAAGCATCTTGGGCGTGGCTAACAACATTTTAAAACATATAATAAAATTAATTAAAATCAACATTCCCAGAGTTTAAAAAAAACCAAATAATAAAACCCCACCCTAACCCAACCCACCCACTTTGCACATGGACAGTGGGTTTTAAAGGGTTTTTAAAATGTTTTTAAAATTATTTTATATTATTTTAGTAATTTAAATACAGATCTGTAATACAAATTCATCCTTAAATCTGCAAATAGAAAGTACGGATCTGAACCCACAATTTAAAACAAATGACCAGCCCTACTATTGCATGCCACTACCATTATGTAGTTGTTTGTTTTGCATACACTGTCGTTTCCCTCCCAACCCCCTTCATTGTGTGTTCTATTCCATTGATCATGTAAGTGTAAAATGTTAATGCTGGCCCTGCCTCCTGCTAACCCTGTCCACCAGCTACTGACCTAAAAGTCCACCAGCTTTCACTGCTAATCAAGGTTATCATATAAGTTACTATGTCTCTTATCTTTGCTCATTGCTTTTAGGTTTGGCGATGGCTATTCGGTCCGGGTTTGGCTAAACAAAGAAACAGATTATTCCAGTGCTATCTTGGATTGCCTACAGATTCATTTCCCAGGAACACGCTTTAAAGTGGGTCTGAAATTTTCATCTTTGCTTTCTTGTCCGATTATTTTTTAAGGCAACCAGTATTGATACGGTTGCTTTCGTGGCAGAATCTAGTGTATTTTTACTAAATCAGTAAATCTGAGTAAGCTAGTTTGCTTTGCCTTCTACCTAAGTTTTCATATTTTTTGCTCAATTATTGTATGTAATTTTAATTGCTTAACTGTTACCTGAAGGATGGAGCCAATTTATCTTCTGTTCAAGACCACTGTTGCAACATAAAGGAGATCAGCTACAATTCCAGTTCCTTCTGTTTTTGATATTTTCAGAACCAGTCACCAATCTGTACACACACAGCTCGAGTCAGCATCCAATGAAATCAATCTTTAATTGGATCCTCTTGCTTTTTTCTTGGAGTGCTACAAATGAAAGCGATAATGTGTTAAATTCCTAATGGCAGATTGTGAAGTGCTTATTTTGATCCTATTCTTATTCAGGCAAAGTGTGTGTAATTCAGCAAGTGCTTGTCTGAATTAATACTGCAGTTGTTGGCTTCACAGAATGGTGCCATGATTCAGGATAGTGCTTTTAGATCTCAAACTAAAGCCTAGATCCAGATGCTTTGGGGAGTGGGGAATACTTACAGAAATATTCCCCGTGCCCCAAAACATCTGAATCTAGGTTTAAGATTTGTAGAAAAAGTGTAACTCTTTATCAAAGCTGGATAAGTAGGGGACTCATGCAAAATGGTAGCAATGGCCCCCTCCTAACATAGGGTTTTTTGATGGACAAACATTGACTTGCTGATTAGAAAAAGGAAAACGTTTCCCTAATTAGTCCTTGTCCGATTAAACATAGCATCCCTATCAAGGACATGGGGACTCTGCATTCACAGGCATATATATCATGCATATATTGTTACTTCTATGGTGAAAATAAATGAGATGATAACCTACATTACCACTAGGGCTGAAACAAGAATCAATTTCATTCTCATGAAAATCTCACGAGAATCGAGAACTGTTACCGAGATCTAGGGACGATCTCGATCATGGTTCAATATCTTGGCCGAGAATTTTTCTTGATATACCATTTACTGTTTACCATGTGCTGTTTACGGTGTACCACGTTCTTCCCAGTAATGTGCATGCACAAATGGCTGCCATGGCTGTGGTGCATGTGCATTACCTGGACAAATGTGGTACACAGTAAATGGTAATAGTAAACAATAAACAGTATATCAAGGAAAGATTTTGACCAAGAAAGTGTTGAGAACCAGGATTTTCTCAATTATCGATTCTCGCCAAAAATGAGTTGAGAAGCTAGGATTCTCAGCGAAACTCATGAGAAAATTGAGATTGAGTTTCAGCCCTTATTATCACCCAACAGGTGGGTATTCACCTGCCTGTGTATTAGGTGTTCTCCAGAAGTTAAACCACACACCCCACTTGCTTCCTACTCATGACATTGTCTCAGGACACCTGTGGACCCACCGTGCAGGATGGTGTGTGCTAATACACGCTCATGTTGCTGTGTCTAATTAATTAAATTGCATGCAGCATCACCCGCATCCAGGTCCACCAGCACCATAGAGTTGCGCCTAGTGTGGCTGTTAGAGGATGGAGAGTGATTGCACTCTCTCAGCTGACAGGAGGCTATAAGAGGAGAGAGGTAGGCAGGGAGTGCAGGAAGGACCTTCTCAACAGGACCTACACCTGTACTCCTCTCTCTGTTTGGAAAAAGAACCATGGGGAGCAAGGGAGGGTCAAGGCTCCTCTGGAGGATCCTCAGGGCTCCTGCGCTCCCCTTGGTTCCTTTTCCAAATCGAGAGAGGAGTATAGGTGCAGATCCTCTGGAGAAGGTTCTTCCTGAACCACCACCACCACTCTCTCCTCTTGCAGATGCCTCTCAGCTGAGAGAGTGTGATTGCTCTCTCCTCTTGTAGCTGGCTCTCAGTTGGGAGAGCACACAAGCACTGTTTTTGATGGAACGGGGGTTCATGGCTAGGGAAGAAGCTGTCTCTGGCTGTGACCCCAATTTCCATCAGAGCCAGGGCTGGGGGAAGAAAAGGCGTTGAGTGGTGGTGCTGCTGGCGGCTACTGCCAGCACATGAAATGCGTGCAGCGGGATGCCTGTTTGTTAGCTGTACACACTAAAAAATGTAAGTGGGGACTGAGTGGGAGCTGCACAGGTTCAACACGGACTCCAGTGGGCTATTGTCACATTTATAAACACCCCTAATGTATTCATGGGCTACATATTTGGGGAGTGGGACACTCCTGGATTTCAGTGAACTTTCCATATGTTGGGGTTCCCCATGTTTGAGTTCCTGCGAGCCTGTATTTTACACTGGTGTTTCTCACACTTATTTTGTCACAAGTTTATTCATGCCCCCATGTATTGGGGGGGAATGCACCCTCCCCCCACCCCCAACCATGGAATCATGTCTACCAGCATGGGCAGCATTGGGAACCCTTCACCTGGGTAGACCCCTGCCGACTGTTCATGGGCCTGCACCAGCTGCCACAAATGGTGCTAACACACTCTTCCGCCCCACCTCCTGGGCTGCCTGGCAGCAGGGCAGCTGCTCCACTGATCTTGCTGCATTCGCCTGGATTCAGCCCTACTTGTTATCAACAAATAGAAGTTGTCCTTTGATTCTACTCTGATTGCTTTGTGGAAATAGGAGGATCACGACTTCTGAATCATGTCATGATATGCTTTTTATCATCTTGCACTAACATATAGTATCCTCTTTTAACTGTGACTTATGTCACTGTATTTTTCTTGATGTTCAGCACTGATCAAGGTTCACCATTCAAAATCCACCCTGCTTTGTCATATTAATCACTAACACATATTTCTCCTTTTGTGCAGGGACAGCACCTTAATCTGTTGGAGTACCACATGCCGCAAACTTGGGGCTGCCTGGCAGAGCTTTTCAAAGTTCTAGAGAACCACAAAGTTTTGCTGCAAATCAAACATTATTCCATTAGCCAAACCACATTAGAACAGGTATTGTTCCCCTGCTGCCTCTGTTTTTAAAAAATAATAAGCAGTGTCTCTTTGATTATGTGGCCAGTAATATATTGTAGGTATAGTACCAAGTGGGGACATGAGACCCATTTTTTAACATTTACAAGGTTAACGTAAAGAAGATGGAGAATAATTGTTCTTTATTGCCGTTGTTTATACAACTATAGGCAATGGGCTTAAATTGGAGGAAGGTAGATTTAGATTAAATATTGGGAAGTTAACTTTCTGTCTGTTGGTTATTCATGAACGGTTTACTCAAGCTATCTATGTGACTATGGAGAATGCTTCATTACCTAAATCAGTTGGGAATTTAAAAAATAGGGATGGGTGTACGCGGTTTGGATGTTCGGAGTTCAGACCGAACTCGATCTGTTCAGACATCCGAACCGAACTCTCGAATGACCGAACAGTTTGGTCATGTTCAAATGAGTTCAGGGGCAGGAAAAATGTCTTTTCAGAGCCAAAAATTAGTTTTCGGTTTCAGTTTTGTTTCGGTTTCGATAGCGCTATTTTTGACTGTTCGACCAAGTTTGGCCAACCTGAACTCGACTGTACTGAACCATTGAACCCAGACTTGGGTTCCAAACTGAACGACTGAACATCCGAATCGCATTCTGTTCGCCCATCCCTATTAAAAAATCAAAACTGACTTCCAAGCCTATGGGTGCTAACAAACCAGATGCTGCCCCACGTTGGTCCATGGTAACTTCGGATTTACCTGTCTGTCTGAATGGTGGCTGTTTTCCACCAGCAAAGGAGAACAACAGGAGTGCAAAGGGCGGGGGGTGGGGGGTGTTGTCATGGTGTATGGGTGTGTGTCACGGCCAGGGAAGAACCTGTCCCTGGTCATGACCCTCCCCTTTCCACTGGAACCAGCACTAGCATAACCCTCTCAGCCGACAACTGGCAGAGGGGGTGGGGGAGGGAGAGGCAGAGGAGTGCGAGCAATCGTGCTATCCCCAGGGGAGCTCCTGACAGCTTGGGGGGGGGGAGGGCGCTGGTAATCTCGCTGTCCCCAGGCCACCTGGAGGCAGCAGGATTGCTAGAGAAACTGCCCAGCTGTCATGCAGCCTGAAGGAGAGGGGTGTGTGTGTGTGTGATAGCACTATCTGTGGTGGCTGGCATAACTGTGGGCAGGGGGCTTGCTGTGTGAAGGGCTTCCAACACTGTCCACACCACTAGCTGCTGCGTGGGGACCACACAGGGAGGCTCCAGGTTCCAGGCTGCTCCCATCCCATTTGTTAACACCCTCTGTCTTGCTGAAAATGAATGGGACTAAAGCTACCTAGTACCTAAGTTATTTCTGAAAATATACTTTAGATATAGGGTTTCAAAGGAGCAGCTGGAATTTAGGGGCCTAACTTCAATTGACTTTAATTTCAGCTTAGATACTGAAGTGCAATTTGTATCTTTGCCCCTTTTTACATGGGCTGCGTTGCGGAGGGGTGGGTGTGCACTGTGGTCTGTGTCTGGTGGGTGGAGGAGGGTTTAGATAGGCACACTCCCATCTACACCCACCTCCACCCATCAACATGCACAGAGCAACTGCCATTTTTGCCAGTTGCTCCATGCGTGGGGGATGGGTGGAGGTGGGTGTGGATATGTGTGTGGGGGAGTATGCACGCACGCCCACCCACCCCAGAGTTTACACGAGACTCACCCACATATAAAACACAGAGATTTCTGGGTGTTCATGCGTGGGTGCTGCCCGTGTAAAAAGAGCCTTTGTAAATGTACCCTCAGGTGCCTAAATCACAAAGGCATGCTTGAAAATATTTAATAGTGGAAGTGTAGCTGCTCCCTGACTGAAGGAGTGAATCTTTGTTTTTCTAACAGTCGTTATTTTCCAGTTTCAGAATCAGTTATGCACGGATTAGTAACCTTGTTTGCATGTGAATGAGGTTATTTGCATGAACAACAGCCATTCTCTGAATGTTTGTGTGATTGAAACCCCAAAAGCAAATCGCAACGGGGCGTGAACATGGTTTAATGAAAGAGCAGTTTGGAATTCAAATGAACGCTCCCCAACTCTGTTCCACGGTATTCACAAGGGCCCCAATTCTTTCTGTAGTCCCGTTGAGATCAAAGGGACTATACAGGCAGATTGTTTGAAGGAGAAGAGCCACAGTTACCCAGCACACATTTTTAGATTTCAATGTCTGGCTTTTTTCTTTTACCCTGATGTGTGTTTATTTATTGTAAGCAAAACGCAGTGAACTGTCAGTAATTTGAGTAATGGTAAAGATGCTAATTTCATATAAAATGAGTCATTTTTAGTTGGTGAACTGATGCATCTATTGAACTAGATCTGTGGCTCCCAAATTATGGTTCCTGCAAATCACTAGTGATATGCAAGACCATGGTCCATGGTACCAACCACACCCACAGCAAAGTGGGTTTCGATCCCCACCAATGCTAGCAACATGGCCAGGAGATGAGGGGCCCTGAAATCAGTACATGCATGTTACGGTCATCCACTTTCCTTTGGAGATGATCACAGCACCAACGCCACCCATACCAAACAACTGTAGCCATATCAGAATGATGTGATCCATGAGAAACTTTGAGTTGACAGCAATCCATTGCCTGGGATTCCCAAAATGCATTTGACACAGAGCTGGGTTTAGGCAGTATAAACAGGTGCCCAGGGTGACAACTGGCAAACTTCAGAGGGTGGTGAAATGAACCAAGAACACAATCTCTTCTGCCTGCTGTGTCTCGGGTAGGGAGTTGGAGGCTTGAACTGAGAAGGGGGGGGACAGATGAACAAGGAACACTGCTGCTTCCTCTCTGAGCAGCTGATTAGTGAGGAGCCAAGAGCATTCCCTCCCCTACCAGCAGTGTAATCCTCTAGCTACAGGGGTTGGAAGGGTGGTGCGGAGAGGCACATTTTAATACTTTGCTTATTACATTACATCTTGGATTTATAGCCTTCCCTATACCCATGGGGGTTAGAGTGGCTTACAAAAGAAAAACTATTTAGTCATTAACAAAAATAAAATACATAGCAGATGACAATTAAAATACATGCCCAACCATCCTATCCCACGCACTCCCACATGGGACGTACTTGCCCCAAGTCTAACCCTCCCTCCCCCCCAAGAGGAGCCATGGCTAACCCCACAGGTTTCTCACCCTATTCTCCGCTCACTCCCTCACCTCTCACTGAGGGGAGTTTCTCTCAAGTCTTCCCACCCAGACGACACCTTTCCCTTCCATTGCTCTTCCCACAACCTATCCCCATAAAACACAGCTGGGGAGGGTAAATTTTAAACGAGCCTGTCAAATAAAGTCAGTTGATGGGTTGCTCTCATCCTGGGCAGAAAAGCCTCTCAGCCATGGTCACACAGCCCAATGACAGTCAGTGCCCTTTGGTGTCACCCTTTGGATGCTGCCTTCAGAGGCTATAGTGGCAAAACGTGTAAAGCCAGCCTTGATTCAATGGAAGAGGGAGAGGTAAGATTTACAACACTTCCAAACTGCTGTAAATCAAGCATAGCGCTGAAGGGATTCATTCATGATGAAAACATGACACTTTTTGGCTTGAAAATGTTTTAATAAAAGTGACCTAAAAATCACAAGGGCAAGGTGAGAAAGTTTAAAAGCATCAGCTCTTGCAATTCCATTGCATAAACCTTTCTTTATTGTATCTTGCAGGTATTTATTAATTTTGCTACACAACAGCAGGAAGGCGCCCATTCTACACAGGAATCTTCCACCAATCATGACTTCCATCTGCCAGTCTAGGCTCAGGGCAGAATACAGTCCAGCAGTTCTTTTCTTTTTTCTCTTTTAAACAAGCAATAAAACTGTTCAGCTGACTGCAGCCACCCTGTGAGAGGTGGGGGATTTCCCAGTGAATAGAACAAAAATGAAGGTTACTACGAATAATTCCTTCTTGATGCACGAGATTCCCAAATTCACGGTCCTTTATTGTAATGGAATTTTATGAGCTGTTTTATTTGGCTGAATGAATGAAAACCTGTAAGGCAGCGCAAAAGCTGATCTGAAATTCCCATGTTTAGAATAGTTCTTTTGGCAGTTTGGTATTTATTTGATTACAGTGCTGCTTCTCACATATACATTACACCGCTTACATTTTACATGACAAGGATATCACAAAGCACAGTGGATATGAGAAACAGCCATGCTATCATGCAATATTTGTTATTTAATCACTCAAATGAGAGCGTTTTGGCTCCTGCATTAATTCACTTTTCTGTGTTTGACAAGCTAAACTAGCCATTTTTAATTGTATAAAAGATGCACTCTATTCCATAAGGGCTTTGTGTGTTAAAGAAGGTATTAGTTTATAATCTGCCTTCTAGTTGTGTTCAGTAAATTTAACAAGTTTTCATAAATCATACTTGACAATTAATTCCCCCTAATGCCCGTAGGTTCCTACTTTTGGGATGCTACAGTATCTGTAATAATGATCTATTTTGTTCTTTATTAGATTTTAATTTTTCCAAGCGAACCTATTGGAAGTAAATGATGTAAGTGTACATGCAGGAATGGATCAATAACCTGTTCAGAAAATTTATTCTGATTTCATATTCTTCAGACAGGACTGTGCCATCAGCTTAGAAATGTGAGGCAGAAGGTAACGGTTAGCAGAAAGAAATTCAACTTCTCTCATCCATACTAATCTTGTTGTGGCAGCTATCCTGTGGTTGGAGAAAGCATTCAAACTTCTTGGGAGAAAATAGCTCTTGGCTTTTTTTTTATTAACAGGTTTTTCTGGGCACCCTTCCTACAGCAGTTTTAGTTCAATTTTATGTGGGTCTATTATCTGATAATTGAAAACACAGAAGACTGTGATTTAGTAGCCACATATTTCTGTGGCCTAATTTTCTCTGAAATCAGTTTGTACTCTTTGAGATAAAGAAAGCTGATCAGAATCTATCAGTGTTCCAGTGTGCCCACTCTAAGGCATGGCTCTACCAGGATGTAATTTTAAAGGGTTATGCGTGTGCCTTAAGCTTTCCTAGCCATCCCAGAAGGGTTTTTATTCTCTCTCTGACAGGTATATTTTTAGACCATGTTGCTGAAGCTTTTTGAAGTTGCTAGAACTAAAGTTTTCCCCATTTTAAACACCCTTCTTTTCAAAACTTGGCTGTTCTATATGTTACATTCTGGGAAATTAATGTAGCTTTTTCCAAGTAAAATGTGGAATATTCTATTAGAGTGAATGAATAAAGAATAAATGAGCTTTATTTCAGACTGATGTTGGAATACAATTCTGTTAAGAATGTTTTTCTCTTTCAAATTATCTTTATCTGTATCTCTTGGGACCCAATTTAATTTGAGGAAGTAGCAGACAGTTCCTCTCTCCCAATTCTTTCTGGTTGAAGAAGGTCAAAATCTAATTGAGTTCTAGCATACTAGATTCTGTCTCAGAGGATGTTTGATAGTCTTTGAATTGCTAAATTTCAGAATTGTCTCAAAGCTAATCTTAGATTATTTTTTTTCTATATTAGAAAAGAACAACAATACCCTATTTGAGTAGTTTAAATGGAAACGATCAATTCATATGTTAATATTAAAGCATCATTGAATTGAGGAGCCACAAAGAGATCTTAATGCATTTTAATGCCTTTGGATTTTGAGTCAAAATCACCTGAGGATTTTAAACCAACTCTGTACATTCCCTTGTGAGATTTTTGCTTGAAATGTTTCAAGATCATTTCATCTAGAGGTTTCATTGCATGTGATAGTGAGACCTTTGTTCCAAAGGGTGAAACTATTCAAAATTAAAAACAATTGAATGTCTGTCTTAAGAAAGGAAAAGGGAAGGTGGGAGATCATAATGGAGTATCACATCAAACTATTTAAGATTGCATTTTGGTCACACTGAAGTCAAAGAAATGTCTTTCATTAAATTCAATGGATGTTGCATGTGGCTCCAAATTTCAGACAGTTAGAGAATGAAATAGGAAGAGAGATACACAAATCTGAAACTTAAATTAACTATATATATAAACTTTATTGTGTGGCCAAATGGCCATTGCAAAACAATATCAAACCATCCTTAACATTCATCTGATAAAATCAATAAAAATAAAGCAAACAGAGAGGTCCCTGATGGTAACCTAACAAAATGAAACATTATTAAAACTGATATTTACAGTACAGTGCTAAAACTGAAACTAAAACATGTACATACTAAATTACAGTACCCTTATTTACTTTATTAATATAAACATAATATAAGTACAGTACCACGCTCCTTGTAACCTCCTTAGAAGAATCCTTAAACAACAATTTTATGTACAATTCCCAAGATCTACCAGGAAAAGGGGCAATCACCGGAAGTATAAATCTCTTCCGTATTTCACTATAAAGGGGACAGTCCAACAATGAAACTTAAATTAGGATGTCCATCAATTTTAGGTGGCTGTATGGGGGAAGAGTTTTAAGAATATAACCCAATCCTCCCCCTTTTTTTTTTTTGCAGTCCAGGATTAAGAGAGTGTTAACAAATGAGACATTGCCCCCCATTTGCCCTGGATTCACCTGCTCGATTATCCGGTGGCTGCCAGATATTCACCCCAGGGCTGCCCGAGGCTCTCCAAATGGCATCAACCCAGGAAACATGGAGCCTGATGTGTGGGCAAATTTGGGGGAAATGGGGCAATGGGTACCCACAGAGCCACTGCCCATCGGTTGGGGCATGCTCGGTCTCCATTCTTATTCCACAGAATAGAGGTGTGGGTGCAGGCTAGACCATCTCTAGAGCAACTGCAACTCAATAGAGGAGAGGGGGGATGGCGCACAGTCATGCTATGGCAGGGAGGAAAGACTGCCCGTTTGTTGCGCTTCACACATGGGAGCTGCAAGAGGCAGCTGCTCAGGAGCTGCATGAAAGCCATGCAGAGCCACTACAGACTCGGGTCGGCTCCAAGCTCATGAATTAACACCCTAACGGGTTCTTTCTGCCGCATCTGCTTCACTTTTGGTCAAATTTGGCAGTTTCGCAAGAACAGCAAATCTCATTCCTACCATTTGAGGTCCAAATCTCATGAGAAAGCCTCATGACATTTTGGTGGTGCAGAATCCAAATATTGTAGGGACTTGAATCTGACCTCTGAACACAGTTTAAAATGAGGTTGGATTAGAGACTGTTGCTTCGTAGGTCCATCTCAGCAAAGCTGGGGCAGTTGTTTCCATTCAGTTAATGGGATTTTTTTTTCCTTGGTAGCATCAAATCAAACTAATGGAAAACTCTTGTTTTGAGAAAAAGAACTGACTGGGTCAGGCAGATTTTATAAGAATCTCTTCCCTCTCAAAAATATACCTTCAATAGCTAAAGAGAAGATGGTTTTTTATTTCCATGGTAGATGCTTACATAAAATGTAGAACTGTTTCTGTAAGTGCAATGAAGGCAAGCTGCAAATATGAAATGGAAATCTTGCCTTTTTTATTCTAGCAGAGAAAAAAAATCTCCAGGTATTTCAGTCTGAGAGTTCCCTGCTGAATGCTTCAATGGTTGCATTCTTCTTGCTGCATAATGGGTGAGCATCTGTGAAGGAGTCAAAAGGATAGGGATGGGTGAACGCGGTTCGGCAGTTCGGAGTTCGGCCTGTTCGGATGACCGAACTCGAAAACGAACCCAAACTCGAACATACTGAACAAACCGAACACCAAACGGCGAAATGGCCGAACAGTTCGGTCAGTCTGGCTCGCATTCGGATGAGTTCGGGTGGCAAAAAAAGGTTCACTGGAAGGTCAAACATCACAGGGAGGTGTCAGTCACTGAGGAGCAGACTTCCAGGCACCAGGGGTGGAGAGGCTTGCAAGAAACGAAACTAATTATCTGCCTCCCCCCTTCCCAACACCTTCTGAGCTAGTCACTGTTCCTGAACAGCAGGCGTTTCAGAAGGCTCCCTCTCCCAGCATTTCCCAGCTCCCCAATCCATTGCAATCCTCCTCCCATTTCACCCATCCAACCCATCTACCCCCATATTCTCATTCATTTATTTAGCTTAGCTTAGATAGATTTAGTGGTTATTTTTTGTTTTTACCCCTCCCTGTGTTCCCTGTGTTCAATCTTCCTTCCTCCCTCCCCCCTCCATTGAATCCTTTCCCTCTCCCATATATTCCATCCCAGATTCCCTTCCCTTTCCCTGTTTTTTCATTTAGAGTAGGATTATTAGATTGATTTAGGTTTCATTTCAGTTTTGTACCCCTCCTTGTGTTGTTTGTGATTCCCCCATCTGATAGATAGATAGATAGATAGATAGATAGATAGATAGATAGATAGATAGATAGATAGATAGATAGATAGAAAGATAGATAGATAGATAGATAGATGTAGGAGTTAGCTTAGTGATAGAGATAGCGTTAGTGATTTAGTTTTAGTGTTTGTAGGAGTAGGTCTGTGTACTTATTAGATAATCCATTTAGTTCATAGCATTTAGACTAGTTAATAGCAGTTAGATTTAGTGTAGATAGATATATAAAATATTAGATTAAAAAATAAATTAAAAAACCCCATATAAAAACAAAAAAACCAAATAAAAAGCAAAAGAAAACCATATAAAACCCAATAAAAAACCATATAAAAAACAAAAACCCACCCATAATAACACATCCCGAACGGCCGAACGGCCTAGCCGAATGGCCTGTTTGATGAATGAGCAGCCGAACCCGAACTCGGCGAACTAGCCGAACTGCCAAACCGAACGGACGAACCGAATGCAGCCAAACCGAACTGCCGAACCGAAAGCAGCTGAACCGAACGGCCGAACCGTGATCTGTTCGCCCATCCCTACAAAATGATTTTCCTTTCTATTTCTTGTTCAGCAGAAAAATAAAGGTGCCCTCATTAATAAATACATACTTAAAGCCTAATTAATGTATGCATTGATGACTGTAACCGTGCAGTGAGGAAAGGATAGGGCTCACTCAAATTTTGATTAAAATTAAAATGAGTCTAACATTTTACAGAATTTCAATGTTGATATTCAACCAGAAAAGGGGATACCCATACACCCATAGCTAGCTAGCTTTAAAGGTGGGGTGTCAAACAGAGAAAGTCAAAGTCCATGCCAAGCTATTCAGCCCATTGGGCTGGTGTGGTTTCCATGGCCTATGGTACACAAGGGAGTGATGTGGCCAGCACCACGTCTGACCGCCTTTGACTTCTCCAACCCAGTGGATCACATCCAACTGGGTAGATTGGAGGCAGCCATCCATTGTGAAACCAAGCAGGATGTGAACTAACAGCCTTTCAGGGCTGTAATTGAGTTAATGGGTAAGGGGAGGGAAGATGACAGTTAGGGAGGAAGGGTTTTTGTCATTTTTAGTACCCTACATATGAATTTTAATGTTTATTTATAATATATTTATTTTATTGGTATAGGTGTATTTGTATTTTGTATTTTATATTTTAAAATTTATTTATTGTTAGCCACCTTGAGTGGCTTTTAACAGGAGAGTTGTGGGATAAAAGCTCATATAATAATAATAATAATTAATACATAATTAATAATATTGCTTTCCCTGGTCTATACCAAATGTTAAAATTAAAATCAGGTAACTCAGCCACCCACCATTGGCCTGTTACATTCAACTTTGCTGATGTAAGAACATATGTTAAATAATTAATATCAGTGTATACAGTAAACAGTGGTGCGCAATACAAATAATCTGAAAATTGCTCACTGATCACCCATTTCAGTGAAAGGAACTCTCATTTCCCTCAGTGCATGTGATATTGTTTTCTACAGGGGAGAGTATTCTGGAACCATAGCCTAGCCTATCTCTCTCAAGTTGCCCTATTGTTTTTGATAAAGCACTGTTCCTAACCCTTCAGAAGAAGCATCAACATGTAAAATGAAGGTCTGTTATAAATCTGGATAGACCGGAGATGAGCAATTTCAAGATTATTTGTCTTACGCACCAATGTTCACTGTACACACTGATAATAATCCTTTAACATATGTTCTTACATCAGCAAAGGGTGATTTCAGACGTCACAGGCAGCTGGTTCACCACAGTGGATTCCCAGTGGGGGTGAACAAAACAACCACCCCCCGGGGCCAATAAAAGCCCGGAACAGACGTGACGGGACCGGGACCACGGCTGGGAATCGGGCCGCCAGATCACAGACCGGGGCAGTGCAACAGACATGAT
>QEPC01007782.1:2447810-2461957 GCA_003113815.1 Sphenodon punctatus
GTACAGATAAATGACTGTGACTGTGGTGCCCATGCATTTATTGTGAATACCTCCTACAGTTCACCCCACCATCACCACCACCACCTCCCACCTCCTGGATGGCCCCCCCTGTACGGCTGCTCCCTCCAGAGGCCTACAGGGACTGGTAGGAGGATGAGCGGGTCCAGCGGGCATGCCAGCAGCTGGGGTGGTGGCGGAGGCGGTGGGGGCACCAAGGGGCCTGGCATCGGGGCTGGGGCAAGCAGGTTGCTCAGCGGGGTGGCAGCCATCACGTATGCACTCATGGTCCCTGCATGCAGGAGCAACGAGGTGCCAGTGTCATGAGACCAGTCCATCTTGGCAGAGTGCTCCCTCACCATTTGGTCAATGGCCTGTTCCAGCTGTCCGAATGCCTCCACCTGCCTGCTGTGCTCCTGGCACTCCCGCCTCCATTTGAGGTGCACCTCCGCCTGCAGCCTCCAGTCCCTGGCCTCCACTTGCTGCACGGACCTTTCAGTGGGCACCTTCATGTGCTCGATGGTCGCTATCATCCGCTCGCTCTGCTCGGTGGTGCTGCAGACTATGTCCTCCGCCTGCTCCTCCCTCTGACACCATACCCATGCACAGTGCTCCCTCCTCTGCTGTGCCAGAGGCACTGGGCTGACTTTCTGGGACCCAGAGGGCTGCCCTGTTGGGGTGCACAGCAGGGGTTGGTTAGGTGCCCCAGCTCCTGCCTCCCCATCTCTTGCCGCAGTTGGGGGGTTCTGCCCCCCCCTCCCGGGTGGCCAGCAGTTACTCTCCCCCAGCAACCCCTGTGTCCGGGCCTCCTCTACCCTGCACCACATGGGCTGGGTCCCCCTGCCTGGCCTCCCCCAGTCCCATATCCCCCCACTCATCAAGTGGCCTCACCTTGGACCTCTGGCTGCTCCTGGGGCTGCTTGCCACCATCCCCCTTGCCTGCCTGTCCTGGGTGCCGGGGCGTGCCATGACCTGTGAGGATATGGGAGGGGCTGGGTGGGGGTAAGTGGAACGTGTCCCCTGGTGACCCCCTGGCCCCCTTTCCATGGTTTGGGCTGTCAGGGGTTGATGGGGGCAGCCCCATGTCCAGAGTGCCCCCCTTCCCCTCTCGGCCCATCCCATCAAGTCCGCCCCCCCAACTGCTTGCTTACCCTCAATGTCAGTGTCTGAATCCTCTTAGGCCAGCCCCTCGGTTTTGCTGCAGTTCCCCTGTGTCCCCTGGCTGGGGGTGATCTGTGTGCCGGCCTCAGATCCCCCCACCCCTGGAGACCCTGGAGTCTCAGATTCCCCCCACCCCTGGAGTCTCTGCCTTCTCGTGGGTCAGTGAGGGGAGGGGGTGCATTGGCCCATTCCCTGCCCTGGACCACGGCGCTCCCCACGAGGCATGGGGCGACTATGGATCCCTTTATGTGAAGGATGCGGTTCAGGGTGTCATAGTAGAGGGCGGTCTGGGCTCCATGGCCGGACCACCAGTTGTTGTCCTTAATGGCCTTGTATCCCCTCTTGAGCTCCTTGACCTTTGAGCGGCACTGGGCCACTGTCCTGTGGTGCCTCTCTGCATCCATGTCCTGCACAATCTCCTGGTACATGTGCTGGTTCATGGCTATCTCCAGCTGGTGCTCCAGGGTCCCCCAGATCCTAATAAAGTCCTGGGTTTCCCTGTGCCCCCATTTCCCCCTTGGTAGTACGGTCATCTCCCACGTGGGCCCTCCTGGTCATGGTCCTCCTCCTCCGCCTGCCCTCCACCCGCCTCCTCCGGGGGCTTGGGCTCCCGGTCCCATTTCTGTGTCTGTGGGTTGTAAGGGGGTGGGGGTGGTTGCCAGGTTGCCTCAGCCCCACGGCCCTCCCCCTTTCCCCCCTTCTTCCAGCCTGCCCCCCCGGTGCCCCTGTGCCGCTCCCCACCTGCACTCCCCTTACCCGTTTCTGGGGTGCCTTGTCTCCCGGGCCGGTTGTCATCTCCGGGGCAGCCTGTCCTGGCTGCTGCTGTTGCTGCTGCTCTTCCTCCACTGCCTCCATGTGCAGCATGACCACCTCCTCCTCCGCCTTCTCCTCCCGTGCTCTCCTCTCCCTTCTGCCTCGCTCCATCCCGTCACGTTCCCCTGTTGGTGTGTGCCCTTTAAATCTCCATCCCCGGCCTGTGTTGTTTCTCGTTGCGTGACAGCGATGCTGCGTGCTTTGTCCCCGGCTGGGAATTGTTTTGCTTGATTCCGGCTGGTGGTTGCCAATCAGTTGTTATGTTTTGTTGTTTCCCAGTGGGAATTGCTTTGACCACCCTTTGGGAGATGGTCCAGGCCGGAGCTCCGGAAGGGTGGTTGCTTTTGTCCCCTGCTGGGGATTGTCTGTGGTGAACATCTGGCGGCCACCGAACAGACGTTCAGGGCCCTTTGGCCTCGCTGCAGGGTTGTGTGTGGTTCACTGTGGTTGACTGTGATCTCATAACGTCTGAAAACACCCGGTATCGTTTGGTCCTGTGATCGTGCCGGAAACCGGAAATTCAAGTGCGTGTGGAGCTTGTGTGGAGAGAGAGCATGTGGAGTGTGTATGTGTGTGGTTTGCTTTGGTCTGTTTGAGGTTCGTTTGTTGAGGTTGGTTGTGACTGAGGTTTGATTGTTGGTTGCTGGTTGCTTGGTGGAGGATGATGGAGGAAAGAAAAATGAGAGAGGTGGAGGAGGAAGAAGTCCAGCCTGGACCATCTAAGGTGGTGGAGGTCGGCTCCTTGCCAGAGCAGGAAGAGGGCACAGGAGGTGCCACTGATGCCAGGTTTGTAAAATTTATTTTTGTTTATTGTTCATGTGCAAACACGGCATCAGCGGGTGGCAGTGGATGGGTAGGATTTGCATGTGTCTGATTTAGGGGTCTGCCACAGAGAGAGAGAGTGGTGGAGGTCTTCCAGCAGACAGGCATGAGCCAAAGCACCCTCACACACACGTGCCAGCCAGGGTCTCTAATTTGCCATCCCCAACACCCCAAGAAGGGCAGGATTTGCACGTGTCTGATTTAGGGGTCTGAAAAAGAGAGAGAGGGTGACGGGGGTCTTCTAGAAGACATGCACGAGCCAAAGCACCTTCCCACACATGTCCCAGCCAGAGTCTCTAATTTGCCACCCCCAACACCCAAGAAGGGCAGGATTTGAACGTGTCTGATTTAGGGGTCTGCCACAGAGCGAGAGGGTGTGGGGGGGGGTATTCCAGCAGACAGGCACGAGCCAAAGCACCCTCCCACACACGTGCCAGTCAGGGTCTCTCTCTAGTTCCTCTTGGAAGGACTTGAGGCATCAACATAAATGAATGATATTATGGTGTTGTTTATGTGTTCCTGTTTCAGAGAGGGGGATTCAAGTTTCAAGTTTATTAATTGGCTTTAAGCTTTTGCCATTGCCTTAAACAAAACATGAAAACACAAAAACAAGACAAGAATAACTAAAAACTACACATGGCAATCAGCAAACAACAAAAGAGACAAATACAAAACAACAAACAACATACAACAAATAAAAGAATAGCAAATAACAAATAACAAATACATATCCAAAAAGCATATATATATATGCTTCAGATATAGCATATATATATGCTTTTTGGATATGTATTTGTTATTTGCTATTCTTTTATTTGTTGTATGTTGTTTGTTGTTTTGTATTTGTATATAAAATAACTCAGGTCCCCTCCACGTCGTAGAAGTGTATAACAAGAAAAGAGGGCAACAACACTAGTAAAGTTCATCCTATCCAATTCGCTCTCTCTTTCATGGCTAGTAATGAGAAAAGTGCCACCATCTTCACTATTTCCATATCGTTAGGGGCAAATAAAGCAGATAACCCAGCATAACTCCGCATGTGCATGGCGAACCCCGGTATTGTCTCTAACCAGACTGCCCTTAAAGACTGGTACAACGGGCAACTGAAAAGGAAGTGGGGGAGATCTTCAACTTCCAAAGTGCTACAGGGCATGTTCTAAGTTCCCATGGGACCTTCCCATGCCTTCCCTCAATAATGGCAGATGGAAACTGCTGAAACCGGAGGCATGTAAATGCCCTGCGTAAGCTTAGTTTACCCAGCCCATCTGGATAGCTTTCAAGCTGGTGAACGGTTTTAACCACATGGTAATAAGGGGCAACTCTCCAGACCGAAAGTTTAGCCATATCTTCCTGTCTTACCACATCCAAAATCCTCTGCTTTATCATATATCTTTGATTAAAGCAGGATTTGCCCTGAAAAAACTCAAATGAAAAACCCAGCTCCCTCAAGCACGTGGCTATCCAGAGAAGCCAGGGGTAGTTCCCAACACTTCCATACTCCAGTTCTTCCTTCAGGCACAGGCCTGCAAGGGAGGTTTCACCCTGATGTAATAACCTAGACCAGAATCTTAATGACTGCAATTTCCATAGGAAAGCAATAGCTATAATCCCAGTTTCGGCACGAATCACCGCTGCTGGAATTGACTGGGAAACTCTCAGCAAGGACCTTATAAATTTGTTTTGGGCCACTTCTAAGGGCTGATAATCCCCTCCTATACATACTTCTGTCCCAAAAGTCAATAAGGCCTGGATCTTGGGTCTATACATGCCCAAAACTGTGGAGATCGAGATACCTGGGGAATCTGAAGCCAACCTCAGAATCCCTCTAGTTGTTATGTTGGCCTTCAAGGCCAGGCACTTCCTATGTCTTCCCCATGTACCGTTTTGAACAAAAGTGACCCCCAGGTACACATAAGACTCCACTTGCCTTAGAGACTCTTTCCCAACAGGCCACAGGTGACTAGATGGTCTCTTCTTCCCCAATACCATAACCTGTGACTTGAGGGGATTGAGCACCAATTCATTTGCGGAACAGTAATCCATCAAGGTCTTAAGCTGGTATAAAAGACCTTTCCTTGTCTGGGCCATCAATACCAAATCATCTGCATACATTAGAATATTCGTTGGTCTAGAACCAATCTTAGGTGCATGAGAAGATTCCCTGAGAAATCGATCAGGGAGATCCCCCAGAAACAGGTTGAAAAGCAGGGGAGCGAGAACACACCCTTGTCTGACTCCTCTGACAACCTTAAATGGACGAGACTGATCACCATCCCTCCCCAACCTGACCGTAGCCAAGTTATCGGAGTGCACATAAATGAGTAAAGTTAGCAAATGATCATCAATACCCCACTCCATCAACTTTCTCCACAATTTGAGTCGTGGTATGGAGTCAAATGCCTTGCGTAGATCTATGAAGGCCAAGAACAGGGATCCAGATCTTACTCCGATATACTTGGAGATTACATGTTGCAGGACAAAAACATTGTCAGAGGTAGATCTATTTTTCCTGAACCCTGCCTGTTCCAACGGTATAAGGTTCTCCCTCTGGGCCCAAGACTCTAAATGTCCCAGCAAAATTCTGGAATACAATTTCCCTATTATGGGTAACAGACTTATAGGGCGATAGCAGCAGGGATCCAGTGGGTTGCCTTTCTTAAAAATGGGGACAATCACACTATCGCCCCATCCCTTAGGCACCTGCAAAGACTGATTAATAAATGAAAAATATTTGGCCAGGACATTAGCCCACCAATGAGGGCATATATTCAGAACCTCGGCAATGATGAAATCTCTACCCGGCGCTTTGTTCTTTTTAAGTGCTTTAATTAAATCCAGCACCTCCTCCGGTCTAATCTTCACTAAGGCCTGATGTCTTGATTGAATTTGTAGAGAAGAAAGCAGTTCAGCGACACCTGCTTCAACCTCTTCCGCATGAAGGCTAAACAAGTCCTGGAAAAATTGCACCCATGTGTCCTCCTTGATTTGATTCTGCCTAGGGCCTGGAGGATCTTCACTCTTTCCCTTAACCAGAGCCCAAAAGTCTCTAGAGTTCCCGGTCTGCACCGCGATCCGGGTTTTAGCCCAGATCTGCTCTTTATAGGTTAATTTTTTCCGTGCAATGAGTAACTTATAGGTACGTTTAGTTTCTCTGAACTGGAAAGTGGCCTTATCACTTGGGCTGCTAACCCACTCCTTCTTTGCCCTTGAAAGAGCCAGCTTCAGCCTCTTACATTCGTCATCAAACCATATAGCTCCTTTAACTTTTCTCAAACCACCAACAAACGAAAGTATCTGCATCCCGAATAAGGAGATAATAGAATCATATAATCTGTGAAGGAACTCCACATCCTGCGTGTCTTCCCTCAAAAAGGTATTATATAACATACTCAATTCCTGAGAATTGAGAAGTTCGTAGGTTTGTATGAATACACTATGGTTCCAACACACCCTGATCCTGAATCCCCCTCCCCCTCCTGCAAATTGCCTATGAGAGTTGGGCTCCTGGGCATACTGAAATCTAATCCCTACTGATAAAGCCCGATGGTCACTCTCGACCCTAGTAAGTAGAGTAAAATTATCAAAATTTAATCTTTGCCGAACACGTACCACTATATAATCAATAATGCTGCGGCCATTGAAATTTAAAAAAGAAAACTCACCCTCCGGGTCCAATTGCCCTTGCCCATTTAGTACCATCAATGAGTGGATCTGGAGCAGGTCGAACATGTGCAAACCAGCCTCATTGCCTTCCAGGTCCCTTGATCTCCTATTCGAGACCCAGTCATGTCTATTTAATAGGCCTTCCAAGGCAGTATTTTGCTGGGCACCAAGTCTAGCATTCCAATCCCCAGCAAGCATCAAAATATCATCCGGGAACTGCTCTTCAAGGAGAACCACGAGGTCTCCCAGCTGATCCCAAATCCTTTCGTTGTAATATTTGGAGGTGACAGGTGGGATATACAAATTAACCACCAATAAGGAGGGGCCACTCGGCGGTATCCACTGACCAAGGGCAAAATTCCTGCAATTTTGCGGGAATACTTTGAATGTTCCGCCCAATAAACCTGATACTAAGAAGGCCAAGCCTCCTGAACGTCTGCCCTTGACACCCACCTTAACTCCCGGGAATGAATGAATCTGAAACCCTTGAACTGACGGTGACGCGCCATTCCTCAACCATGTCTCTTGGAGCAAAATCAAATCGTACTCCTGAAAAAAAGAAACCAGGTCTGGGTCTAAGCCCTTATCTCTAAACCCCATCACATTCCAAGACAATAACTTAAACGGAGTCCCATACCCCACTTTCCTAGATCCAGATGATACAACTAGGGTCCCGGGTAGTGGTGACTGGGATGTAATCAATGTAACGGGGCACTCTAAATGATCATGTCTACCTGACTGCCTTTGCTTTTGCTTCCCTCCGCCATCCTTGTGTCAATCTGCTAGTTGACATGGCAGATGATCTCCCTGAGTATTACTACAAGCCCGGGGAAAGTAATCTAGCATAGAGGACTGTTGCCTCAACATCTTACTCCCTATTGGCTGGGTTGGTTGTCCAGCACGTTCTATTGGTACCATTGGGTTCGCAGCTAAGGTTAAACTACAGCATATTGCGCTGGATTGATTTGTGATAACAGCCTCATCGCCTACATGAGCGGTAGCTGACTCTATCTCCAGATTGGCCTGTGGCTCAACTGGAGGTTCCCCGGTCTCTACCCTAACACCTTCCTCCAGGTGATTTCCCAACAAATCTCTTGACAGGGAATCTACTTGACAAGTATTCCTATGAAATAAGTCCTCTGTTTCCTGCTCTATAAGTGGCCTCTCGACCCAAGCCTGCTCAGGGTCAACTAATTTCTGTGTGCCAATACTCAACTTCCCAGCTATAGAATATGGGGCAGATGACAGGCCTATCCCGGGGTCATCATTCGTCGGCTCAACTCCAACTACTTCAGCTGATGTCTGGCCCACCAGAAGATCCCCTATCTCTAAAAGTGGCTTAAGAGCCACTGGTACCTGAGTTACCCTCTTGAGCTTACTGGGTGGGGGGGGTAATCCTAACACTCTCCCCCCCTCCTCCTGACACAGGAGGAGAACCAGGAGCCTGCGCTTCCATGGGTTCGGCCAGCTGCAATCCCGGGCCAGATAACTTAACTGGGACCCTGACCCCCCTCACTCTGGCACCTAATATCGTTCTATTTGGTGAGGTCAGTACTGAACCAGGGTCCAAAGCTGCCACCGTACGTCTTATTGACCTCTGCCTGGGGTAAAAAACCCTGTCAATAGATATACCCCTAAGTAGTAAATACTTCCGTGCCTGAAAGAGTTTAAAAACCCAGTAACTTGATCTGAAATACACTCTATAACAGGCTCTCCTCCTGTTATGGTGCAGGGATTGTACAGACACGATACCAAAAACATCCTTCCTGGTACCAAATAGACAGGCTAAATGATTTGACACCTCCTCTACTGAACCCCAAGAAGGAAGAAAACCCTGACGCAAGGGAGAAACTCCAACCCAAATGGCATTCTCTCTTATTCCCACATCCCTCACACTTCCCCCACCTACAGTAGAGCAGGGGGGGTCCCTGTGGGGGGAGCCCCTTGTTAAGATAAGGCAAAACAGGGTATGTGGCAAGACTCCGAGCAGTACTAATTGCTGCTTCTGATCTACCATCACCCTGTATTGGAGCCAGTTTGGCCAAAAGCTCCTCCAGCTTTGCCCTAATCCATAACAGAGAGCAGCTCATATCAGATACCTGGCCAAATAATAAAGAAATAGTTTTAGCAATTAAATGGCATTGGGCCCGCGGAGAAGTGCTCATTGATAAAGTTTCCTGTGGGCCCCCCAGATCTATTAACGCAGAGTCATTCAAAACTGCATTTTTCCCAGGAGGAGGGGCCAAAGGTTGGGAGCCCTCTCCTTGTATAGCTTTCTTTGAAGGAGAACTGTCACTTGACAAGTCCAATTTTGACATTTTATAGTTCGGCAGCTCCACCAGTGATGGGGAGTCCCTTACCCTTTGCCGTTTCCTTTCCATCTGAATGGAGTATCAGAAAAAGCCCAGACAGGAACCGGCACCTCACAGAAACAAGGACCCAGCCTCCCCCAGCCGGCACCTAAGGCCGCGCACACAAGCGCGCGCCCTTGCACGTGCAGCCCTTAGGTGCGCACGCTCGTGGCAAGCACACCCGCAGTTGCCGTTCCTTTTATGTCCCCTCTCAGTCTGATGGGCTCTGCTCTGGCAATCCCGGTAATCAACCTCCAGTGGGTGAAGTATCTCCAGGTGCCGGTTCAGACAGGCTTGTCCCCACAATGCCGCTCGACCAGACCTCCTCTCAGGCACCCCACTACTGGGGCAGCGATCTGCTACAGCACCTGGCCGCTTGCACCGCTCTCCCCTCCAAGTAACTCCGTAGGTGATAGGACACTCTCTCTTCAGAGAGGGTGATGATGATGCCGCCACTGGTGCCAGGCCCCAAACACCATCCCGGTGGAGGTCGCAGCCACAGGAGCCACCAGAAAGCAGGACAATGAGGTCCGCGGTCTGCTGGTACTACGATACACTGAAAGGTGGATTTGCCCAATGCAAGGTAAGGCACTGGGGCTGGAACAAGAGGGAATGGATCACCCTATAACCTGTTAGGAAGTCCCCTGCAGAGAGAGATTGGCCATCCACCCACTTGTGGAGACAGAATGCAGGCAGGGTTTGACAGACCATCGGTCTGACACAGCATGACACTTCTTTGTTACTATCTTTTTATGTTCTTTAGATCTGGAACAAAAAAATCAAAAGGGGGTCACACGGGATCACCTCAGGGCTTATTGTGGAGAATGTCCACCGACTGAAGGTGACGCAACAGGACACTGCTAGGGCTGAAGCGTCAGCAGCTGTTACCGCGCCTCCATTCCATTCCAAGAACTCAGCACTTAATATGTCTTGCCGTCAACTTCCCTTCGATATTTCCGCAATTCCACATTACCTGCTGCAAGCATCTGCAGATGTGGTATGTCTGCAGTTTGTGAACACAAGCAGTTTTATGCCACCTTCCTCCACTGAGCGCGAGTCCCTGACCCACTGTGATGCTGAATAATAGATCATTGAATGAATGGCGTAGCCACCATGGTGCGGGGTGGGGGTGCATTTGCGTCCGTGCCCTGCCCTGGGAGAGGGCCGGCCCCAGGCATATGAGACATCTGCAGGAACAGGGAGTCCTGCTCCCGAGGCCTGGAGGAATCTCTCTTGCACCACCGGCACCGCCTTTTTAAACAGCTCAGTTGTAGCCCCGCAGTGCTGCTACATGGGTGGGGGAAGAGTCCCCCCCCTGTTCCCTCCTTCGCAGTGAATGTTGCTGCCTTGTAAACAAAGTTGTTCTTCGAGGGGCTCCTTCCATTCTCACAAATGGGAGAGTACCAAGCCTAGAAAGAGGCGGTGGGGAAATTTTCTAACAAAATGACACTCCATGCAGGTTGGATCTACAGACTGGGAGCGGGGTAGCAGGCAGGGGCAGCATGCTCTAGGGAGGTCCATTCAGCTGGGGGAGGGTTGATTGTTCAATGCTTTCTCTGTTAGAAGGATGGACAGATTCTCCCTCTTCCCTTTGTGATTACCACATAGAGAGAACTGAGGGTGCAGAGCAGCTACAATGAGGCAGAAAGCCATCCCAGCAAAGGGGAAGAATTTGTCTTTGGCACCCCAACGCACAAGGGTTATGGTGCCAAGAATTCACAGAAGAGCAGGGACCACCACCCCCATCCCCTGGATCAGCATCAGGAGCCAGGCGCTTGCTCACTGCTGCTGGGGACGGGGATCCCTGCACTCTAAGCGGGATAGAGAGTAGTGTACAAGGAGGGACAAGAAACAGGGCAGCACCCAGAGTTGAGTTTTTAGGGAGGGATCTTTGTTATACCTCCTTGTACACTAGTTGCTATCTCTGTCCCACTTAGAGTGCAGGGATTCCCCAGCACCAGTGAGCGAGCAGAAAGCCATGAGTGCAAGGCATGAAAATCTCTCCCTTCCTAACCATGCTGCTTGGTTCGGAAGAGCACTTTCTGCCTGTAAATGCTGCCACAGCAGTACAGCATTTCAGTCCTAGACATGGCTAGCTTGGGGTGCAGGGACCCTGGTGTGGAGGAGCATCACCGCAGCTGGAAGCAAGGGTGGAGGACATGTCAGAAGTGCTGCCACCACAGCCCTTCCACCTCTAGCTCTGCTGAGGAGTCTCCAGCCCCCTGGGAGGAGTCCGAAGTGGCAAGGGCTTTTCAGACCCAAATGGAGAGGCCCACTCAGACCTATATTGAGACCAATCAAAAATACATTGATGTCCTCAGGCTCCAAGTCCTCACAATGGAGGAATGCAAGGTGGAGAAACTGGCTGGTGGAACGCAAGGTGGAGGCGTACCCTGAGTACCTCCGCACAGATTTCAGATGTTGAACTGTACCGCCAGTCGGTCTCCAAATGGCAGGTGTCCTTGGCAGAGGTCCTGGACTTTGCCCAGCAACAAGAGTTTGAGCCGAAGGAGGACTTGATGCCCACCCCTTGGTCCCGTGCACCCCTTTCCCCCACGTTCCGGGGGACAGGCCCACAGTCATCTAAGTTTCCTTTGTTTGTATATATATATTGATGGGAAAGCCCATTCTACCATGTACATGCTGCTGCCTGGCCAGTGTGGTTATTCATCTCCACTGTGGCTCCAGAAGAGCTACAGGCACACCTGTGGGGACTCAACCACTGTGAGTCTGGGGGCAGGGGAGCCTGATTGAACTGTGGACAAGCTGCTCCCATCCCAATGCCACCGCCCCTCCCCACAGCTGACCAGAACCCCTAGGGGACTATTTAAGATCGCTACCTGCAGCTGTACTGCAGGCTGCGAGCTGGCGGCCATGAGCCAAAGTTCCGCGGCCAAAGGTCGTGGCCCGTCAGGGCCCTTCGGGGGCTGTGGGGGTCCCGGGGGCTGCTACCTGTGCTGGGTGCAATTCCCAAGGTGAACAGGGCACCACATTGCATGATATTGTCTCTGTTGTTTGGAGAGGAGGTGTGGCTCCCCCTTTTTCCCCTTGTCACCTGTCAAAGAAGGGCCATTTCGTGGACTGACAGCACCATTGACGGTGGTGAGGTTGATCTGTTTGGGGCAAGAACTTATATTAGTCTGGTCTGAGGGGGGGTGTTTTTCTTGAGTTCTGGTGGTTTGGTATGTGGGGCCTTACCCTCCCTTTGACAGTATGCCAAAGAGTCGTAAGGGTCAGGGGGTGACTACCCGTTCTCAGGCTACTGCCCAGCAGCTTAAGTTGAATGAACTGCTGGAAAAACCACGGGCAGGTCTTCCTTCAGATGCCCTAAAAATTCGACCCCTCCTGTGGGGTTGGGGCCCTCACTTGCAAACTCATTGACTCCAGACATAGATATTCAATTAAGTGGATCCCTGCAGCTGTCACCATCGGGTAGGTTTCCAGTGGAGAAAGGAACTCAGATTCCTGGCGATCTCTCCACTATGGACTATGAGCTCTGGGGCTCTCAATGCTTTCTGCTTGAGGACTCTCTATCTACTATATAAACAGTAAGAGGACTTAAACTCCCAGTTGCAGGGCCAGTCTCTCCATCTTTCCATCATTTCCCAGGCATTAAGGAATGCAAGGCAGCTATTCTAGGACCTCTGCCTAAGCCCCCCTTATGCCATTCAATTGCATGCCAAACTTGGGCAGAAGAAGAGATTGGTAATTATGGTTGTGCCACCCCCCCAAGATAAATGGAAATACAAGCTCGGCCTGTAACAGGGAGAGGCGGCCATGTAAGCCATTAGCCTCCTCTTTAGTCTTTCAAATAGTCACTTTACTCCTCTGTGGTCTAATAAGAGCAATATTAGACTTTATATATCTAGAATCATTTCCCACTCAGTCCCAGCAGACCATATTTTAAGTTTCACCCCACTGCCTTCAATTAAGAATAGGCAGCGGTTGGTGATTCAGTTTAGATTTCCCGGCATTGTAGATAGTTTGCTACAATACTCGGATCAATTTGTCTCCTGGGGAGTTTACCTGGACTATGTCTATGCTGACCCAGTGATTTCCCCGTTATTGTCTCAATCTCATTACAGACCCTTCCCTGTGCCTACTAGCCAGTGTACAACTGGGGAAGAAGACCTTTGAAATAGTATTCCCCCTAAACGATCCTCCTTTAGACTTTGCCCAACTCCAATACAGGAAAGGCTTCAGGGGTTGGCCTCCCAATAAGTTTGCTCTACAAAGATAGAGGCAGATGCCTTTCCGCAGCCGCATTCTACGGAGCATAGTCCCCAATCCCCTATGGTCCAGGTTTTAGGCCAAAACCTTCTATCGCCAGTTTCCATCTCTGTAAAAGGGTCGGGCTCTCCTTTGAAGGGTCAGACCCAATCTACAGTACCTGATGGACCTATTCCCGGGACCCAGGTTTTAGGGTACCCTGGGCCAGGGATTCCCCCGGTAGATAATATAGATAGCATATCTATGAGCTCCACTCAGGGAAAGAGTCAGTTGAGTAAGGGAAAAGTTCTTCCCACCCTGTCCACCTCGTGACTATCCTTGGCCAATTCTACCAATCCTGTATCCCTCTGCATGTGGAATATCATAGACTGGGTTAGGCACAGGGAAGAAGTGGGTTTGATCGAGTATTTTAAGATGCACCAGATAATATCCCTGCAGGAAACCTGGCTTCAGTCCCCCCTCGAGTTAGAGGGTTTTGTCCCTTACTTTTTTCCGGCAGATAAATATAATTCCCATGGCTGCCCTTGTGGCGGTCTGGGTATTTTGGCTAGTAATGATCTTAACTCGATGAAGCTTGTGGTGGTAATTTCTCCACCAATAGCCTTAGGGGTGGTCCTTAAGTCTGAGGCTATTGACTCTTATTATCCTTTCAGTTTATATTCCTCCAACCAATGCCTTGTATTTTAGGAACTCAATGTGGAATGCTCTTGAACTCTTTATAGAAGATCTTGTCATCAGATACCCGGAGGGGCATCTGGTGGTCACTGGTAGGGATGGGCGAACGCGGTTCGGCAGTTCGGAGTTAGGCCCGAACTCAGCCTGTTCGGACGACTGAACTCGAACCCAAACATGAACATACTAAACAAACCGAACACCGAACAGCAAAATGGTCGAACAGTTCGGTCAGTTCGGATCGCGTTCGGATGAGTTTGGGTGGCAAAAAAAGGTTCACTGGAAGGTCAAACATCACAGGGAGGTGTCAGTCACTGAGGAGCAGACTTCCAGGCACCAGGGGTAGAGAGGCTTGCAAGAAACGAAACTAATTATCTGCCTCCCCCCTTCCCAACACCTTCTGAGCTAGTCACTGTTCCTGAACAGCAGGCGTTGAGT
>QEPC01007782.1:2462057-2485390 GCA_003113815.1 Sphenodon punctatus
TAGTTTTAGTGTTTGTAGGAGTAGGTCTGTGTACTTATTAGATAATCCATTTAGTTCATAGCATTTAGAATAGTTAATAGCAGTTAGATTTAGTGTAGATATATATATATATAATATTAGATAAAAAAATAAATAAAAAAAAACCATATAAAAACAAAAAACCAAATAAAAAACAAAAGAAAACCATATAAAACCCAATAAAAAACAAAAAAACCCATAAAAAACAAAAAAAGAACCATAACAACATTTCCCGAACTGCTGAATGGCCGAACCGAACAGCTGAATGGCCTAACCGAATGGCCTGTTTGGATGACTGAACCGAACAGCCGAATCCGAACTCGGCGAATTAGCCGAACGGCCGAACCAAACGGCCGAACCGAACGCATCCGAACCAAACTGCCAAACCGAATGGACGAACTGAATGCATCCAAACCAAACGGACGAACCCGAACCACAATCTGTTCGCCCATCCCTAGTCACTGGCTATTTTAATGCTAAGTTGGGTCCCAATATTGAAGCCATGATCCCTCATTGTGATGTTGAGCCAGAGGGTCCTTTTTCTCTACCCAATTTGAGGAGGTCAAAGGATGGGCGCATCAATGCCTCAGGAATTCAGCTCACCAGGTTGGTTGCTAGCTGCAATCTTTTCATCCTCAATGGGATAGGGTATAGTGACCCAAATGGTGAATTTACTTATCTGGGTCCCTTGGGGGCGAGTACTGTGGATTACATTCTGGTCTCAGAGGCCTTGCTCCCCTTCGTTAAAGATTTTGTAGTGGACACAGTCCTGGTGAGTGATCATCGTCCCCTTTCCCTCTCCCTGGCCTCTAGGGTTCCCTCCTTAAGAGATCCTAGTCTTCCAGTTGTGGAGACTACTCATTTGGCCATACACAAAACCCCTCATTGGGATAGCAGGTTTGCTCAAGATCTAGGTGCGCAGATGATCCATCCATTTTGGTGTCATGTCCGAGCTGCAATTTTGGATTTACCAGCAGATGAGGATAAAGTCGCCGCATATGCCAGACTTATTTCCTCGATACAGGAATTCATTGGGTCCTCCCTCCAGGGGATAAGATCTCCTTATAAGAAGAAGGGCAAAAGCTGGTTCGACAGTGAATGTCACCGGATGTGCTCTAGACTAGGTTTGTATATAGAATATAGGGAGGGTGGGTCCCCGTCCCCCATCCTTCCCCCTTCCTTTCTTGCGCTTAGAGCCGAATATAAAGGGCTTCTTAGATCTAAAGAGAGGCATTCTTTGGAGGCCCAGTGGGAGGCCCTTATCCTGGCAGCGGATACCAAGGATTCAAGGTCCTTTTGGCAGTGTATTAATGGGATAACTGTGAAGGGCCCGCGTAGGGTCGAGACTCTTATCTCCCCCCAAGTGTGGATGGAGCACTTTTGCAGGCTCTACCAGGACGAGGGGGGAGGTCACGGGCAGGATCGGTATCTCCTGGAACTGAAAGCTTCACCTCCATGGCCTCCGGTGACAGAGGAGGAAGTGGAAGCGGTAGTAAGAACATTTAAGTTACCCAAAGCCTCTGGCTTGGATTGTGTGAATATTGAATGTATCAAGACTTACAAACAGTGGTGGTTTCCTTTATTAGCCTCCCTCTATACGGCCATCAACAATTCTGGGAGAGTCCTTGCCCATTGGAGCAGGGCTGTGGTCATCCCTATATACAAGAAAGGTCCTAGTACAGAACCGGGTAATTATAGACCCATCAGCCTACTTTTGGTGGTGGGGAAAATCTATGCCAAACTCCTGTTGGAAAGACTCCTGTGCTGGATGCAGCAAGTTAACATTCCAGCTTTAGAGCAGACAGGGTTTCAAGAAGGGCATTCCACCATGGAGCAGTGCTTTATACTTCAGCATCTAGTTGCTAAATATCAAGCCAGGAATGGCACATTTTATGTTGCCTTCCTGGACCTAAAGGCTGCCTTCGACTCTCTCAGCAGGCCAATTCTCTGGAAGAAATTGCAGGAGGCATCCATAGATATATGGCTCCTTAGCTTAATCTACTCACTGCACCAAATTTCCTCTCTTATGGTCAAACTAGATAGTCAAGGCCACCTTACTCCTCCAATAGAGACCATTAAGGGTGTTAGGCAAGGATGTGTCCTGACTCCGGCCCTTTTTAATTTTTACCCATATGACAGATAGCACGTCCGCCCCCCCCCCCCCCCAAAGTTGGCCACTAGGTCAATTGGATGTCTTGGTTATGCCAATGATGTGGCTCCTATGGCACAAACCAGGATGGGTCTTGTCTGGCAAATTCATGCTTTTTACAACTTCTGCCAGAGGAATCATCTCACTATAAACTTTGACAAATCAAAGATTATAGCCTTCTCTAAAAAGAAGAAGATCCACCAGTGGATTATAAGGGACCAGAGTATCCAGCAGGTTTCATCATTTAGGTACCTAGGGCTCCTCTTTCATAGGAGTGGTATCTGGAAGGGGCATTTAGCTGGGGCCATTGCTACTGCCCGTGGCACCTCGCGGGAGATACTTGCCTTCTTTACTAGGCAGGGTAGGAGCGCCATTGTGTCAGCACTGAAAGTGTTTAATACCAAGGTCCGGGCACAAATCATGTTTGGTGCTGAACTCTGGGCTCTTTCTGCTCCCCAGACCATTAACACCCTTCAGGCAAGGTTCTTCATGGGCCTTGTTGGCCAGCCACGGGGTACCCCTTATGCAGCAGCTAGGCTGGAGCTGGAACAGAGGGGGTGGATCCAGGTGGCTATGGAGATGACAGTGAAATTTTGGGTGAAGCTTGCCTCCAACCAGTGTTCGGATTTATTGAAGATGATAGGGCAAGATACCTTTGTTAGTCCTTGGGTGCAATCAGTGGAAAACAACCTGAAATCAATTGGCCTCTCTAAGGATTATCTTGCCCACAAGTCCCCTGGCACAATAAAGAAGGAGGTATTAACCAGGATGGCCGATATTGGCTGTCAGGGGGAAATAACCAAGGTTTCGTCCTCACCACATATGAGGGATTATCCCAGATGGGCCCCTGGCTTGGGCCAAATGGCAGCATATCTTACCGCCTTGATCTCTGCCAGAGTAAAGCACCTCATATTTCTTTCCAGGGTGAATTCTTTTCCTTCAAAGGTGCTGGAGGGCCGCATCCAGGGAGTTCCCTTTCCTGAGCGGCTGTGCCCCTTCGATAGTACCACAGCTGAAACGGTTAGTCACATCATCATCCATTGTCACTTGTATGATGATTTCAGGGAAGAATTCCTCGAAACCCGTCTGAGTCTGCTCCCGGGGAGATTGGATGTGGCCCTGATGCACTTCCTTTTCAACTCCGCTGACCCCCAAGGTAACATAAACCTGGCGGCCTTCTTGGTTAAGGCAGTCCACCGTAGGCAGTGTTTCCTGAACTTTAAACCTTGCCATCAAGCCCTTGCCCAAATTTAAGCATGGTACCCTCTCCTGGAGTATCTGCCCGGACATGGATTACAACTAAACTGACCCCATAGCTGGGGTGCCCTTATTGGGACAAATTTATTTAGGACTTGGTAGATACTCTAGTGGGCCCTTTCTTTCTTCACTGTGTGGGGTTGTGCCCAAGGGGTTGTCAATTCCCTGGTTGTATCCATACTTAAGATTATGGTGTTATTGAGACGACTGTATTTAGGCCTGGCCCAAATGTCTAGTTGACCGGATATTTATGTAATTTTATCCTGTGCCCGGCTAAGGTGTCCTTGTTATTTGGGTTATGCTGTTACTGCTGGCAATTTGCCTTATATTTTTTTACGTTTTGTCTTTTATGTAATATGGTCTTTGGTCGTAATAAATGAAGATATATATTAATGTTTGTTTTTTGTTTTATAAAGTTGTAATGTGGTGGTGGTATTTTTGTTGTTTAAAAAGTTGTTATAAAAGTTATATTGGTTACCTTACCAGCTTTGTTAAACCTTCCAATCTTTTATCCCTCTGTGCTGCTTCTGGCAGGTGGCAGAATCTCATTGTATATACAGCTTGTCAGATCCCTACCTGACAGCAGCAGCAGCAGTACATGTAGCGTATTAGCACCAAGATGTGCCAGCAGTGTCTCAACATGCAGACAGCCCCCCAGGAGGGGCAGGGCTTGTGTCTGTGTGGGTGTTCCAGAGAAAAAGAGAGCGAGGCTCTTTGGCAGAGGGCAGCAGGTGCTGGTGGTCAGAGGGGCCCTTTCAGCAGCTTCAGCGGACATCCGTGGGTGGGTGCAGAGGAGTAGGCTGGGGGGGCAGGCTGGCGTGTGGGCACTGGTGACCACTGGCCAGTCAGGCATGAGCAGCAGCAGCCGCCAGATGATGGATCTTGGATTTGGAGTGACTGCTTCTGGATGCAGTGGAAAGGAATGACAGCCTCCCCTGACTGGAATGATGGTCCTAGAATCTTGATGATCATGGTTCCTGGGACTGGCATGACTGCTTCAGGTACAGTGGAATGAAAGCCTATGGGAGTTGAATGATGTCCCTAGAATTAGTGCTTGGTTGGGCACACTTCATTCAATCATGCGATAGGTGGTAGCATGTACAGGGAGGTACACAAGCAGGCCCGTATAATACGTTGTGTGTTATTTCCATCTCATTCTGGTAGGCTTGCTGCTGGATGTGGGCAGGGCAAGGGCATTGAGTATGAGCACAGATGAGATCTCTTGCTACTTCTGGAAGGTAGCAGCTTGAGATGGATGCACCTCTCCCCTTTTGTCTAGCAGTGGGCAACCGCTCTCTCTCTCTCTCTCTCTCTCTCTCTCTCTGGCCATTTACTGCAAGTGAAAGCATGGGTGGGAGCATGTCTGTGTCCCCTTCTAGCAGTGGGGAGACTTTATCTCTCTCTCGCCAACAGCAGCAGGTTGCTACCTTGCAGAAAAGGTTCTTCATGCTGGTTCCCATCATTCGCACAACATCACCCGGTGTCCCATCCCCTCATGGACTTATCTCATATCCCTAGAAAGGGTTAGGGTGGAACTGTCACTCTCAAAGGGGAGAGTGCTTCTTAACCTAGCCAGGAGCTCGATGCCATTAGAGCAGGTTGTTGCCTTAAACAATACAGGGTTGCTTAGTTTTATGGAAGAAGGGGACCCTGACCAATATATCCCAGAAAATTGTTTATTTAACCCAGAACTGCACAACACATGCTCCACATATACATAGGCCTGCCATTGCCTATCCACTGTATCCAGAAGCAGTGGAATGATGACCCAATAACCCAGATGGCTGATGGTTCTTGGGATTGGAATGGCTGATTCAGGTACAGTGGAATAACAGCTCACTGGAGTTGAATGATGTTCCTAGAATTAGTGCTTGATTGGGCACACTTCATTCAATTGTGTGATAGGTGGTAGCAGGTACAGGAATGCACACAGGCAGGCACATATAATACGTTGTGTGTTATTTCCATCTCATTCTGGTAGGTTTGTTGCTGGATGTGGGCATTGAGCATGAGCACAGATGACTGAGAGCTCTTTCTGGTTCTGGTAGGTGGCAGCTTGAGCTGGATACACCTCTCCCCCTCCACCCCCATCTCTCTTGTTGTAGCAGGGAGCCTCTCTCTCTCCCCCCCCTCTCTCTCTGGCCATATAGTGCAGGTGACAGCATGGGTGGGATTGTGTCTGTCTCTCTTTCTAGCAGTGGGGAGACTCTCTCTCTCTCTCTCTCTCTCTCACACACACACACACCATGAACAGCAGGTTGCTAACTCATAAAGAAAAGGTGGCATGACAGCGCCCCATGAGCGGAATGATGGGCCCCAGAACCCTGATGCTGGGTCCTGGGACAGGAGTGGCAGCTTCTGGATGAAGCGTTATGACAGCCCTCCCTGCCTGCAACGTAGGCCCCAGAACCCTTATGGTGGGTCCTGGGGCTGGAGTCCCTATTTCTTGATGCCATGGAATAACAGCTCCCTGTGAGAGGAATGACAGGGCCCCAGAACCCTGATGATGGGACTTGGGGCTAGAGTGGCAGCTTGTGGATGAAATGGAACGATAGCCCTCCCTGCCTGTAACGTAGGCCTCAGAACCCTGATGGTGGGTCCTGGAACTGGAGTGGCTGTTTCTTGATGCAGTTGAACGATGACTCCCTGTGAGCAGAATGACAGGCCCCAGAACCCTGATGGTGGGTCCTGGGGCTAGAGTGGCAGCTTCTGGATCCAGTGGTATGACAGTTTCCCTGCCTGTAACATACACCCCAGAACCCTGACAGTGGTTCCTGGGGCTGGAGTGGCTTCTTCTTGATATGGTGGAATTACAGCGCCCTGCGAGCGGAACGACAGGCCCCAGAACCCTGATGGTGGGCCCTGGGGCTAGAGTGGCAGCTTGTGTATGAAGTGGAATGACAGCCCTCACTGCCTGTAACGTAGGCCCCAGAACCCTAAGGGTGGGTCCTGGGACTGAAGTGCTGTTACTTGACACAGTTGAATGATGGCTCTCTGTGAGCGGAATGACGGGCCCCTGAACCCATGGCACAGACAGAATAGGTGGCATTGGCAGCAGACATTGGGTTTCTGGGGCAGAATGCATGGCACAGACAGCATAGGCAGCATTGGCAGCAACAGCAACAGACATTGGGTTGCTGGGGCAGAACCCGTGACACAGACAGCATAGGTGGCATTGGCAGCAGCAGACACTGGATTTCTGGGGCACAGAACTCATGGCACAGACAGCAGAGGCAGCATTGGCAGTAGCAGCAGACACTGGTTTGCCCAGAGGCAGCATTGGCAGTAGCAGCAGCAGAAATTGGATTGACCGGGTACAGAACCCGTGGATCAGCAGAGACAGCAGCAGCAGCAGGATTTGCCTGTACACAGCACCCATGGAGCCAGGATGGTAGGATTTGCATGAGCAGAAGGCAGGCAGACTGAGGCAGGCTTTGATCTAGACCACCTGGGCAGGCAGGCAGGCAGTGTGGCATGAGCAGAAGTCAGGCAGACTTTGGCAGGGTTCAAGCTTTGCAATCTGGGCAGAAAGGCAGGCAGAATGGCATGAGCAGAAGACAGGCAGACTGAGGCAGGGTTCAAGTTTTGCAACCTGGGCGGACGGGCAGGCAGCATGGCATGAGTAGAAGGCAGGCAGACTGAAGCAGACTTTGATCTAGACTACCTGGGTGGGCGGGTGGGCGGGCAGGCAGTGTGGCATGAGCAGAAGTCAGGCAGACTGAGGCAGGGTTCAAGCTTTGCAACCTGGGCAGGCGGGCAGGCAAGCAGCGTGGCATGAGAGGCAGTAGGGAAGGCAGGCTGGAACCTTGGCAGGGCACTCAGATAGACTGGCGAAGACTATGCGGTGTGAGAGAAAGAGCCAGTCAGATAGGCAGGCTGAGATTGTATAGCAAGTGGCTGGCTGGCAGGCTTACAGTTTCCTAATGCCACCCTGCGTCATGAGGTCAGTCAGATAAGCCGGTCAAGGGCGTCTAGTTTGAGGGGGGGGCAGGGTGGGCACCAGACATTGGGAGGAAGGGACAGCACCTCAGCACATCAGCAGTAGCCCAGATTGAGGAGGAGCCCCATCCCAAGACTGCGGATGATGTGTGCCACTGCACCATCACTCTGTGTCCAGGGGCAGCTCGGTGAATTGCAGCAGTGGAAGGTTCACTTTGATGAACAGCAGCTGCTCCACCAACTTGGCCCCCAGTCTCAGGCGGTACGAAGAACAAATGTCCCCCGCCATGGAGAACACCCGCTCACTGGGGACACTGGTTGGTGGGCAGGACAATATACCCTTGGCCACTTTGGACAGGGACAGCCACAGATTGGTCTTGCCAGTTCAGTAAGCCAAGGGATCGCTGCTGGCATCATTTCATGACTGCTCCTCCAGGTAGGTCTCCACTGCTGCTGAGGCGCCAGCGTACTCCCTCTGGTAGCTATGGCTGGGAACCACCTCCACCTCCACCACTGCCTTCAGCCACACTGCTTGCCCTATTGTGCAGGACCCCATGCTCCCCAGAGTGGCCTGAACATAGAAGGAGCTGCTGTTGCTGCTGGCAATAGGGGTGCTTCTGCTGCTCATCCTGCTGCTAGTGATGCTACCATTAGGGCTGGGGTCAGGGATAGATCCCGCTGACTGAAAGGGGTGGTTGCTCCCACTCCCACAATCCCTAGAGGCATCCTGCTGCATAGCCTGCTCTACCTGCCGGACCATCTCCACCAGGTCACCCTTCCAGTACCCATAGAGCTGTGTCTGGCGTACCATGCTACCCTTGACCCTGGGGTCCAGCATTGTTGCCAAGACATATTTCTCCCACTACAGGAGCTCATCAAACCACACCTTCAGTCATGCCACACAAGATCAACCACCTCAGAGGCCAGGACCATTGGTGCAGGACGCTTGCCCACTGAAGGAGGTGGACGACTGGCCGCTGCAGTCGGAAACCTGCTGGCATCCACTGCCTCTGCCTGTCCGCTAAGCAGCAGAGTGCTGTGGCATGTCTTTAGGTGCCTCGCCATGGCAGTTGTCCTAAGGTGGGTCAGCACCTGCCCACGCTTCACCACCTTATGGCACAAAGTGCACTGCACCTCCCTCGGATCATCCGCCCACACCAACTTGAAATGTTCTCAGACAGAGGATTTTTTGCCTTCTGCCTTCTGGCCCACACCGGGTGATGCACCGCTGCCAGTGCTTCTGGGAGGGGCAGAACTTGGGGGTGATACATCTCTGGGAGGGACAGCCATCACCTCAGCTCCAGACATCTCCTCCACGGGACTAGTGTCTGCCTCGCTGTCCCCAATCAGAGTGATGTCCCGCGAAGGGGAGTACTGGGACCCTGAGGCTTGACTGCCCACTATGCTGCTGCCACTCCCCCTATGCCCTCTATAGCTGCTGCTGCTGCTGCTGCTGCTGCTGCTCCTCTCGCTGCTGCTATTGCCCAGAGAGCGGACACTGCCTCTAGCATCCAAGGTGGGATCCACCAGCTCCGGACTGCTGGGGATCACCTCAACAATGGGGGGAATTGTTGCCCCTGGAGGAACAATCAAAAGCACCTGCTCCAGCAGCAGAGACAGCCACAGCCTCATGCCCTGCAGGCCTTCCAGTGTCCTGTGTGGCAGTGGAGGATGCTGGCTGGAGGTGCCACTGAACCACACCCTGACTAGTGCCAGTGCTGGGTGCCTTTGAAGGCTGTTTCCCAAAATCAGACCTGTGGAGTTTGGGGCATGGTGATGAGCTCTGGCTGATGCTGCTGCTTGCTGCCACTCCACTGACACGGCCCCTACCACCTCTGCCACGTGCCCCATTGCCTGCTTTATGGGCAGCAGACCGGCCTCTCCTGCTTCCCTTCTCCATTTGTCCCTCCCAAATAATGCACACAAAGATTTTATATATTTTTTTCAAAATTTGATCTAATATTATATATATCTAAGCTACATCTAACTGCTATTAACTATTCTAAAACCTATGGAACTAAATGGAATATCTAATAACTACAAAGGCCTAGTACTACAAACATACTATAAAACTGAATCACTACACACAATCTCTATCTATCTCTATAACTAAGCCAACTCCTACAACTATCTATCTATAGTAACTATCTATTATCTAATATCTATAGATAGATAGATAGATAGATAGACAGACACAGGGATGGGGGGGCACAGACAGCTCACAACAAACAACACAGGGAGGGGGGTACGAAACTGATATGAAACCTAAATCAATGTAATCCTACTTTAAATAAATCCAAAAACAGGGGAAGGGAATCAGGGATGGCTGAGGAGGGGAGGATTCAATGGAGAGTAGGGAAAAAGAACACAGGGATGGATAAAAAATAAAAATAACACCTAAATCTATCTAATCTAATCTAAATAAATGATACTAGGGAGTTAAATGTGTGGGATGGATGAAATATGAGAAGGATGACAATGGATTAGGAATAGGAACTGCTGGGAGAGGGAGACTTCTGAAAACGCCTGCTGTCAGGAACAGTGGCTGGCTCAGAAGGTGTTGGAAGGGGGGAGGGAAATGACGTTTGTTACTTGCTGTGCCCGCCTTACCACAAGCCCCATTGGCTCTGTGCAGCCTAGTTCCCTCCCCCCGTCTCCCATGGCCAATCGCAGACTGCGAAACCAGTGGTCTGAGGAGAAAATGGATGGTGATTGGGCAGGCTGGCTGCTACTCAAAATCTCTCCACCCTTGGTGCCAGGAAGTCTGCTCCTCAGTTGCCTCCCCTTCCCTGGGCCTTCCATTCACGTTTTTCCCGCTCGACCTTATACAAACTCATCCAAATGCAGCCTAGCTGTTTGGTCGTTTTTGAGTTCGGATCGAGTTCGGGTTCAGTCTGTTCAGGTTCATTTTGGTTGTTCGGTACAGTCGTCCAAACGGACCAAATTCGGTCCTAACTCCGAACTTCCAAACCACGTTCGCACATCCCTATTGACAATTTCATTTCACTGGGCAGAGCCTCTGCCTTTCAGATCATCTAATACATTTGTCATCAAACAGATTTGATGAAAAATGCATCACATAAAGTTATCCCTGGTGTACAACCACTGCCTAATTATGAAAATATTAAAAATTTACAATATTTTGAACTCGGTGGAAAAGCAAATTATAACATTAACGATAAATGTGAAAGATTTATGTGATCTGAAGATATAACCAAGTAATTTTCAAACTTTTATATTTAGTCTGTGTTTATAGAAACTTGGTGAGGAAAACCACATTAAACGATTATTTTCATTGTGAAAATCATAGATTTTTCATTCTTTTCTTCAGTTACATTTCTGTAAGCCTTCAGGAGCAATTCTCCTTCACATATTTATCACAGGTGGATTTGGGCTAATAGTTCCCTCAGGTAAATATTAGTTAAAAATTGTGTTTGCCACACCAGTCTGTGATGGAACAACCTAACCTTACAAGTCACATTTAATATCGCCTTAACACCAACAAGAGAAAACAAGACTCTGGGAACATTCCAATGAAGCATGTTAAACCAAAGTAACTACTTCTGTTCAGGGGCGTAGCTTTAATAGGTACAGCCACACTGGGGCCCACATGCTTTTTTGGAGGGGGGACACACACATGTAGAATGCATATGCACGCTGGAGTGGTGTGCCCCAACAGGGAGTCCATTCCATTTCCTGCACCAGGGCCCATTTCAACCTAGGTCTTCCCCTGCTTCAATTTAATTAAATCAAAGTAAATACTCCACTTTGGTACCATTCACACTGCAGTTGCAAACAGATGTAGTTACTTTGCAATCTCCAGTGAATGGTTATGACAATCAATGTTACCCAAACATCAAAAGGTCTCACACCACAGTTACCTTGAAGTAAAAAAGTGAAAGCTTAGATTCATGGAAGATAAGCATTTTCTCAATTAACCAAGTCTTTTCAGTCTTGAAATCAATCAAGAAATCCCCAAAGACGCATTCTTTCAATATTCCAGTGTTTGAGGCTGAATTGATTGGATGCTAGTTGGAAGTAGGGCTGAAACGGCAAGTCTCACTGCAGTAGCTGTTTCCAACAGAAAGAGCTCTTCCTCACGGAGCAGAATGGTGCGATACAGACATTAGTTCCATTACTTTTGTCTGCGATCTTCCTCAATTTCCGCCAGCACTTTCCAACATGTGGTCATGGTACAAAAGTAGCAGAATGACACTTTCCAGATTATTCCAACACTTCCCGAGATTATTCCGACACTTTCCGATAATTCTGATGTTGCAAGGCAAAGGGTGCAGAATTAGCGAAATGCTGGTGGAAAAGCTGCGGAAAGTCACGGGCAATTCCAAAATGGCAGAATGAAATATTGGTGCAGTACGGATGTACGAACATGGTTCGGAAGTTTGGAGTTTGGACCAAACTAGAATAGTTTGGTCAACCAAACTGAACTTTCGAACTGAACTCCAATTCGAGCGAACTGTTTGGTCAAATCCAAACCAGTTCAGAAGGCCACAAACCCTGGGTTTGGATGTACGAACTCGGTTTGGAATTCAATCGAAATCGAATAGGTTGGTCGACTGAACCGAACTATCGAACCGAACTTGATTTTCAAACCAGACCGAATTTCGGTTCTGTTCGCACATCCCTATGACACAGAAAAAGGAGTTGCCACTTCAGCCCTAGCTGGAAGCGAATAAAGCAATATTACACTGTCTAACTTAAAAATGCCTGTTCCATTCCTCAAGAGAGTCAGGGCAACCTAAACAACAGAATGTTTTTTAAAAAGTATATAACAGAAGTGGGCAAACTGTTACTTTAGAGCCACACACAGCTCTTTGGCTCCATTTTGGTAAATGAATGTGACTCTTGGGGTTGAAAACTCTGTTCACCCCTACTATATAACCCTAAAAGTAGGAAGATTTCTGGGTCATGGCAAAGGTTCAAATTGATACCGTGGCAGAGTCTGAGTCATGAGCTTGGCTCATGCTGGGCCTTGGAATGGAATGTTAGGGTGTGTGTGTGTCAAAGGAGGAGTTCAGTTGGAACCAGGAGGGGACCACTGTGAATGCTGAGGTCTCTAGGGGAAAGATTGAAGATGTCATCCTTATGGCACAGATTGGCTCCTGAGAGTACATAAACCAAGTGCTGGACATTGCTCCACCCAAGAGTGGAAAGTGTGTGGTGACCAGAACTCCGTGGTACATCTGGTGAGCAAGGACTACACTGGACTCTGTTTTCTCTAATCCACATCTTTATCTATGTATGCTCTAATAAACAGTTCAGTCTCCTCCTTAAGTTGAAATCCTCAGTGTTTTCACCTCTGACTTAGAGCCCCCTGAAAGACTGTCCCATCACAGATACATTCTACCTATGAAACAGTTTCCAATCCTTTCTCAGGATGGAATATACCTGAAATATTCATAGCCATTATTAAACATCAACCTATTGTGCTCAGTTTTGGGCACCGCACTTCAAGAAGGATGTAGATAACCTGGAGGAGATTCAGAGGATGGCAATTAAGATGATAAAGGAGCTGGAATTCAGGGCACATAAGAAAAGGCTGAGAGAATTAGGTTTGTTCACCCCAGGGAAAGGATGACAAAGAGTTTTCAAGAAGAACACAGCTGCATCTGGCTTTCGGCGAGAGTGGTGTGCTGGGGTCCATGCTGGTGCTGGCGGGGAGGAGGGAGTTGGAGCGGTACCCCACCCCCAACTACAGAGGGAGAAACTTGGGCTCCATGCTAGAACTGGGTGGTGTTTTGTTTTATTTTGTTATTTGAGTGGCAGTGTCAACCAGTGCATCAAATTGTCACAAAAATGAATAATTTGCAAAAAAACCCAAAACACTTCCTAATTTTAATGGCTGAAAAATGCAGATTTTGGTGTTTTTAACCAGATAATTTGGGGGGGGAGACGTGTTTTCAGAACATTTCCATTTTTTTTGTTTTTAATCAGATAATTTGGGGGGGGGGGCATGTTAACCAGACAATTGGGGGCGGCATATTTTCAGAAAATTTTGATATATTTTTTTTGTTTTAATCAGATAATTTTGAGGGGCATGTTTTCAGAAAATTCTCACATTTTTGGCAGAGAAAATTTCCAATTGTAGCACTGGCGTCCTCTAAGGAGCTGGTCCTTATTGGGTCAGCAATAACTCTAAGGGTGTTTTTTAGGGGTGGGACATTCAGGCACAATACCAGCTACCGGTTTTACCGGTTACCAGTATGCAAAATACTGGGTTACTGGATTAAAACCAGATTACCGGTGCCAGATTTATTACATTGATTTCAATGGGGAACTGTCCCCATTGAAATCAATGGAATACCTCCCCCTCCAAGGCTGTGTGGGTGGAAGGGGGAGCACCCACCACCCACCCTGCCCAGCCTGGATTTTTTATTTTTTATTTTTTTTACCCTTTTTTACCCACACCAGCAGGTAGGTACTGTTGGTACTAGAGTGATCCCTGGGGTGGGGGTGGTTTAACACACACCCCACCCCAGGGATCACCCTACCTCCCCACCCAGGGATCGCCTACCTTTGGCGCTCCGGGTGGCGGCGGCGGCAGTCCAGCAGCTTCAGTTCTGGCTGAGGCTGCTAACTTCAGCGCTTTCTAGGCCTTCCGGGGAACTTCTGGGTTTCCCCAGAAGGCCTAGAAATGCTGAAGTCGGCAGCCCCAGCCAGCGCTGAAGCTGCCCAGAGTGCCAAAGGTAGGCGATCCCTGGGTGGGGAGGTAGGGTGATCCCTGGGGTGGGGTGTGTGTCAAACCACCCCCACCCCAGGGATCACCCTAGTACTGACAGTACCTACCTGCTGGTGCGGGCTCTCAGTCGCCGGCGGTGGCCCAGAGCCTGCACTAGCAGGGACTTCGGGGGAAAATTTTTTTAAAAAAAATCCAAGCTGGGCAGTGTGGGTGGGTGGTGTTCCGCCCTTCCACCCACGCAGCCTGGACTGGGGAGGGAAAGTGTTTGGTTTTTTTCTTTTCTTTTTTTACATTGCGGCCATTCATTTCAATGGCTGCAATGTAAAAGATCCGGTACCGGTAATAACCTCCCAAATACCGGATTAATCCGAGACTTCCTGTATACCAAAATACCGGCAGTATCGGATATCAGAAGATCCGAACTTCCCACCCCTAGTGTTTTTAAACAAGCATCTCCCCACCTACTACCGACCAATCACCCACCCATTCAGTAGTGGGTGAGGAGGGGCTTGTCTAAAAACACACTTAGAGTCAGGGACAGGTGTTGCAAACTTTCTGACCCAATAAGGACCAGCTCCTGAGAGGACGTGTCACAGCACCCTGCCATAAGCCTCCAGTTTCAGCTATAGTCACAATCAGTTGTGTGGCTGCCAGGGCTTCAGAACTGGGAGTAAAACAGAGGGTGTAGCCACAGAAGCTGCGAGGGTCTGATCCCTGCACAGCCCTGTGACATGCAAGTGTGGTCACCATGCTGCGGAACAAGTGTGTGGAGCTGGGCAGATGGTCACAGGGAAGTCGGGTGGGCTACCTCTATGACTGGGGCAGGCTGCAGCATGGGTAACATACGTGGGCACCTGACCCACCTCCCTCCCTTGACCCAAAGGGTATTGCGCCCCCAGTCGTAACATGGCCACATGCAGCAAGCAACAGTGCCTACTGCTCAAGGTCCTGCAGCGGTGCTTCATTTGTGATGGGGCAAGCATGGTCCAGGGACACTAGTTTATTTATTTATTAAAATGTATACACCACCCCCTCCTGCTATAAGCATCTCAGGGTGGCTAACAACATTTAAAAATACATAGCAACTAAAATAGAATTAAAACAATTTAAAATTCCCAGATTAAAACAACCCATACCCAAACCTCCCTAACCCAACCCATCTCCCTTGGAAAAGGCCCGGCAGAACAACCAGGTCTTACACTGTCTACGGAAAGAGGGGAGGTCGGTGGTCAAGTGGACCTCCAATGGAAGGGAGTTCCACAGCAGCACAGTCACAGAAAACACCATCCTCGTGGTTGACAACTGAGAAACCCGGGGGACCCTAAGGAGGATACCCCCGACTGACCACAGGGACCAATCCAGGATCCAGAGGGTGAGGTGGTCCTGCAGGTAGTTGGGGCCCAGACCGTTTAGGGCTTTAAAGATCAACACCAACACCTTGGGCCCGGAAGACTATCAGTAGCCAGTGCAGAGAGCAAAGCACTGGTGTAATGTGCTTGTGTCGACCCATTCCGGTTAGGAGACGGCCGCCAAACTCTGCACCAGCTGCAGTCTCTGAACTAGCACTAAGGGTAGCCCCACATAGAGTGTGTTACAGTAGTCCAGTCTCGAGGTAATAAAAGCATGGACGATTGTGGCCAGATCCGAGTCTGAGACATACGGCCTAAGCCGACGTACCAGATGTAACTAGCAGAATGTCCCCTTCACCACAGCCACCACCTGGAAATCCAGGTGAAGCTGCGTATCCAGGAGCATCCCCAGACTCTGGACCTGAGATACCAAGGGAGGACGGACCCCATAAATGATGGGGGCCATCACTTCCTCAGCTTTCCCCACAACCATCACCTCCATCTTGTCAGGATTCAACTTCAGGCATCTCGTCCTCATTCAACCCCCCACAGCCAACAAACACCAGGTAAGCACAGAGACTGCAGAACTTGCGTCAGATGAAAATGAGAGATATAGCTGGGTGTCATCAGCATATTGATGACACCTTACACCAAGCTCCCTGACAACCTCTCCCAAAGACTGCATGTACACATTGAACAAGAGAGGGGATAAGATGGAACCCTTCTGGATCCCACACATGAGGCCCCAGGGAGAGGACGAAAAATCACCCAGCACCACATGTTGTGTTATCACAGCCAGGGAAGAGTGGAACCATTGCCCCATCTTGGGCAGCCTTATCCCAGCTGAGGTAAGTCTGCTCTGTGAGGCATCATATTTTTATGAGGATGTATTGTGTAGCAGACAGCTACTTCCCCGGCATCCAGGGCAAGAGGAACATCTGGCAGGTGCTGGACACACAATGCATTGCATCGTATGGCATGGCTGCTCAGAGTGAGGTAAGGCTTCCCAAAGGGTGATAGCCTCCCCACTCTGTCTTGTGTGGCTTCACTCCTCAGTCTGAGCCAAGGGGTAGGGGTGGGATAGGAGGACTCATCTCTTTCTCTCATTCCTAGCTGGAAACCTTTAGCATAGCAGCTAAGGCTGCAACTGCTCATGGTTTAGCTCTGAAGTTACCATTTTGGCCTATGGGGTCTCAGGGTCAAACTGGGAAATGTGGTAACCCTACCTGCAGCCAGCGATGTAGCTACCATGGGGCAAGCAGACTCAGTTGACCCCAGGCCCTAGAGTTTGGGGGTGGGGGTGTTGGAAACTGCCTGAGCACTGTTAGAGCATTTTTAGAGTGGGTGAGGGAGGATTAAGCCAATGCTTTGCCCTTACCCACTCTGGAAATTTTCTAGCAGTGCTCAGGTCACTTCCCCACCAACAGGGAGGTTTTCCAAGTGGACAGGGGTAGACAGCTGGCCCCCCCACCACCAGTCACCCCTAACATTTTTTCACTGGTTGGGTTGCTGCTGCTCTGGTGGGACTGTCTGGGAACCAGGATGGCACTACCAAATTTTCAGGGGAAGGCCGAGGCCAAACAGAAGCCTTTTGGTGAGGACTACAGCTTAGGTAGATCCCACCCCTTGCCTTTATGGCTGGGCATAATTAGGACATGAGCCTGTTGTGCCCACTACAGCCTTGCTATGTTACTGTCAGCAGCTGCAGTAGCCACAGGAATTTGAATGGCAGGGGAGACAGGGAAGTTGCCAGGCATAGGTATTTACAGGATTATGTCCCAAATATAGTCTTATCCGGGAATTATCCTTTTACCTAATCTTTATTTATTATATCCATCATCTCCTGTTTCCATTCTTTTATCTCCACTCTATATACAGTCTTTAGACAATTCCTCAGTATTGTTGCTAGCACCAGGAAGTAGGCCTCCCATAAACCACTTCCCTGTCTCTTATCCCAGTACCCAGCCAGGTTTGTACAGCAGGGACTCTAGGATTTATCTCTTGTTCATTCATAGGGTGGAATAAAATGAGACAATAGCCCACATTAGACCTTGCTAGGCATGTTCCCATGTGCCTATTTATTAGGCATCTGCCACGTGGCCTCCAGGTGGTCACCACAGAACTGCCACTAAATCAAAGCAGTACTGTGACAATTTCCCCCTTAGCTGAGACATAGGGTGTTAATAGATGAGATATTAGCCCCCTGGAGTCTGCGGTCACTCCATGGAGACGGTGTTCAGTTGTCACTTGCAGGTTCCATGCAATGAATAGCACAGACGAACAGGTACCGTGCTCCAACCCTCACCCTTCCTGACGCACAGCTGTGGTGACCTGTTGGTACAGAAAGCCAACACCATTGTGTCCTTCATCTGTTTTCTTGTTTATTTTCACTTTTTGGTGTGCCTTTTTGAAGTTCTCCAAAAAGTGAAAGTAAACAAGCACTGTGCCTGGGCACAATGGTGGCTGGTGGGGAGCAGGGCCAGGCCAGAAGTGGGAGGGACCAGGACAATGGTAGGCGGAGCCTAACCAACAGTAGGAGGAGTCAGCAGTGCACATACAAACACAGAGCGAGCAAAGCAAACCATCTTAAGCCAATAATATTATGTGAAGTCCTTAGCATACCACAAAAGCATCAGCATGGAGTTCCACTTGTCCCCAAAACATGCTACACAGTTTTGTTGCAATGTAAAAGACATCTACTGCAACCAGAGAGGCAACATTCATGAAAAGACTAGCCATTAGTGAACCAACATGTGGCATGGTGGCCTACTTGCAGCAGAAAAGCCTTGAACCTGACACTGCAGAGGAGTCATTTTAAGTGCAGTGAACATTCCAGCAAAGATTAGAAACCCTTCCACCCAAGCCCTCTGGTTCTCCCAGCCAAAAACAGAAAGCAGACAGTTTAGGTGGAAAACAGCAAAGGGGCTATTTTAATTTAGAGTAGCCATGGCCAGTAAGGACTGGGCTTCCACAAAATGGCCACCTTCTTTGCATATGCTTGGGAGAGGAGGGGAAAACCCAGCAGTGCACATGCAAACACAGAGCAAGCAAAGCAAACCATCTCAAGCCAACAATATTATGTTAAGTCTTTAGCACACAACAAAAGCAGCAGCATGAAGTTCCACTTGTCCCCCAGAACATGCTACACAGTTCTGTTGCAAACTAAACTTGCAATGTAAAAGGCATCTGCTGCAATCAGAGAGGGAACATTCATGCAAACATTAGCCATTAGTTGTGCGCCTGGGCAAGCGTGAATCCATTATATGGGGGGCACAAATGAACTGGTTATGGGGTGGGGGTTTAAAGACAGTATTCCTGTTGTCAATAACTTCATTAAGAATAGTTAGTGAAATAGCATCCATAATAATCTCAGAACCATATTTGCAGATTTTCCAAGAGAGAATAGATATTGCTTTACATCCTAAATTCCTACCCAAGGTAATATAAGTAAGACAGTTGTGAGAATGTGGCCATTTTTACACAGGTCTTTCCCGCCCAATTTCTGCATTTTCATGGGTGGGGGATCCCTGTGTGAACGACACGGCGCACGTGCCCACAGTGACTGGGGGTGACAATTTGTAAAACCTCTTTGTAAACAAGCCAAGCATACATACCTGAGACTCCGCATCCGCTAGAATGTTTGTTTGTCTGCTCCCCTGTCTCTCCCACTGTCCCTTCTCCCTGTCTCCCCCCCCCTTTTTCTTTTAGATTGTAAGCCACAGGCAGGGACTGCGTCTAGTTCTATGTTCTGTACAGCACCAGGCCACACGACTGATGCTATATAAATGTTTATAATAATAATAATAATTCCATTTGTCCCCCAGAACATGCTACACAGTTATGTTACAAACTAAACTTGCAATGTAAAAGACAGCTGTTGCATTATCAGACAGGGAACAAACATTCATGCAAAGATTAGCCATTAGTGAACCAACATGTGATATGGTGGACTTCATGCAGCAGAAAAGCCTTGAAACTGGTACTGAAAAAGGGTCCATGGCCATTTTAAATGCAGTGAATATTCTATCAAAGATAAGAAACCCTTCCATCCACTCCCCTCCAAAAAAACCCCAAAACAAACAGAAAGCAGATAATTAGGGTGACAGGGTCTTACACAGGGTGAAAAACAGCAATTGCCAAGAAACTATTTTAAAGAATAGGAGGCGAGGCAGCACAGCCCTTCCAACTGGGCTCACAACATTAGTAATTACCCCTGCCTGTAAGGCATGGGAGGTGGGAGGGAGAGAAGAGGACAAAAGAAAACACAAGCAAGCAAATAAATAATGTACAGGAGATCAGGGAAGGGGATTTGTTTTTTCAAAATGTATCAGGTTTCTGAAAGGATGAGACGTCCTGATTGCTCTAGTCTGACTCTGATAACCACCTTCTGTTGTTCCTCCCTCCAAAAAAGGAGGCCAGGTACTCCAAACAAGTCCCCAGCATCTCCCTTTGTCACCTGGGTTGGGCCCTCACTCCTTTTAGAGGCTGTCCCCTGTATGCCCACCAGGCCAGCCGCAACCCAGTTGCCTGTGCCCACATGGGTCCCCACCTTCACTGCAATCAAGGAGCTTTCAGAGGCCTGCGCCCCCTGGAAATGCCTCCCCTTGATCTCCCAGCCCAGCCGTAATGCAGAGAACATTCTCTGGCCACCTGTAGCTTGGAAGATTTTGCAGTGGGGTTGTCTTATATGAAAAAGATAGGAGTACCCCCAAGAGAATTCCCCAAGGCCAAATAAAGACACAAGCAGGCTAGGCTTGGTTATAAAACATATACTGAGTACATACAAGTACAAGACTGTTGGTCAGATAGTGCAAGTCAATAAATCAAACCTAAAGTACACACATTCTAAATCCACTGATATTCCCTGACTGTCCCCTTACCCTAAAGGCGCAATACAGGTCCATCAGATGCTGTCTCAGTCTGGATGTTGAAGACCGGGTTCAAGTCTTAGTTCATGGCAAAGTTTTTAGTCCATAGTTTGCATTCTTCTATCAGCTACTCCACTGATCTGTTTAGTTGTTGAAGTCTAAGATGGAAGAATCCTAATTCTTGAAGAAGAACTTCCTTCTTCTTCCTCGCAGGAGGCCTTGGAGACTTCCCGTCTCCTACTGCTATTGTCCTTCTAGTGGCAGGTAGGGCTGTAGCGGAATATCGCAGTGGTAGCTATTTCCGGCGGAAGCAGTGTTTCCGCAATTAGTGGAACGGCATGGCAGAGGCTTTCATTCCGCTAGTTTCATTCCGCGGTTCCGCGGTTCTGCTTATTTAATTCCGCTACTTAGTGGAATCATGGAAACATGACATTTTCGCTATTTCCGCAATTCCGCCAGCACCACAAAATAGCGGAATAGCGGTTTTCCGCAATTTCCGCAATTTTTTCGCAATTTTTCCGCAATTCCGCAATTTGCAGAATTCCGGCGGAATTAGCAGAATATCCGCAGAAAAGTCGCGGTGTGGCGCGGGCAATTCTGAAATGGCAGAACGGAATTGTGGCGCGGTAACAGCTGCTGCCGCATCAGCCCTAGTGGCAGGGCTGACCTGGCCATTGCTTGGCAATAAACTGCCCGCTTGTTGTATCAAAGGGAATATCTCCCCCCAGTCTGGCAACTGATTCCAATATATCTCTCCAACTGAGCTTACAATCTGTTAACCCTTTATCTTATATTACACGTATCCTGGAAATGTGTGTCATCTTCCCCCAAATGGTGTGTTGCCCCCATGTCCCCATGACACATCCCCCCCTTCAAGAACATGTAAGAAGGGTTGGGTAAATCCCAATTCGGGAACATGCTAGTCTGTGGTTTCTTTGCAGGACAGGGCATCAGCAATTATGTTTTCTTTACCTTTGACCTGTTTAATGGTCATGTCAAAATCTTGTAAGGCCAGTCTCCATCGCAAGAGCTTGCCGTTGGAACCTTTGACTCTGCATAGCCAAGCTAGGGGCGAATGGTCGGTGTACACCATGAATTTTCTACCCCATAAGTATGGTTTCAGCTTACTCACCGCCCATACAATTGCTAGACATTCTCTTTCTATGACCGGTAGGGTTTTTTCCCTTGGCAGTAGCTTCTTGCTAAAGAAAGCAATGGGGTGCCTTTGGTTATCTTCCCCCACCTGCATTAGGGCAGCCCCTAGCCCCGTGTTAGAAGTGTCTGTCCAGACCTCAGACTCCTTGTCAAAGTCTGGGTGCCTAAGTACAGGTGCATTGGATAGAGATTCTTTCAGCTTGTCAAAAGATGCCTGGCATTCTGTGGTCCGCTTTACTCTAGTGGTCAGTCCCTTTTTGAAATGATCCATCATAGGAGCAGTGATAGACCTGAACTGTGGTACGTGGCATCTATAATACCCTGACATGCAAATGAAACGCAGGATTTGTTTCTTTGGGTGATTTCAGACGTTACGGGCGGGCGGTTCACCACAGTGAACCCCCAGGGGGGTGAACAACACAACCACGGGCCGGGGCAGAAAAACGACCCAAACAGACATGATGGAACCAGGCCGAACCATCATGGACCGGGGCAGCACAACAGACGTGCAGCCATACCCCTGCCGTGGTCAAAACTCCCAGATGGCACCGGGCATGGGCGGGACACAGACATGGCCGCAGAAGGGTAAACGAAGCCAAGAGGCACACAAGGGAACGCCCACAAAAGGGAAACGGGAAGGGAGGGGGGAAGAGGGAGAACAGGCTGACAGGTGCCACACACAGCACATGCACACACACAGGGGACCCGCAGCGGTACACACAGCACGACCACATGCCCAGGCACACACACACACACACACACACACACACACACACACAAGGGAAAGGTCGGGAAGGGGGGGGCAGGTGCGCCCGGAGAACATCACGGGGAACAACGGGAGGGATGAGGGGGGGCACTGCTAAGGGGCAAGGCACAGGCAGCAGCAACCCCCACCCCATAGCACCCCAATCCACAGAGGCACCCCCACAGCAACATAGGCAGTCTAGGAAGGGGGGGTCAGGACCCCCGGAAGAAGGCACGATGGGGGCCCGCAATGCACAGCGAGCCAGGCGGAGAGGGTCCAGGAGCAGGAAGGGGGCCCCACAGTCACAGGGGGCCAGATGGAGGGCAGTCAGGTCCGGTGGATCCCCCTGCAGGTTTAGCGACAATTTGACACCCCCCCACCCGGGGAAGGAACACGGTCCAGTCCGGGGGGGGCGCGAACCCCCAGGTCACGCAAGCACCCAAGGGGGGGTGCAGTCGGTGTCAGGGCCCGTGGGAGCGGACCGGTAGCTGCACACGGGTGGGCCGAGAGGCCACACAGAGCGCCGCACCCAGCCACCGGGACGGGCAACCGGGGTGGGGGGGCTGGAGGTGGCACAGGGCCATGGGCAGGGGCAGCTGTGCCCCACGAAGCAGGTGGGAGCACACCGAGGCGGAGACACCAGGGCGGGAGCAGGCAGTGGGGACCAGGGGCCCCCCCAGACCGGGGCGGGAGCCCTCACAGGGGCACGACACCGGGGGGCCGGGAGGAGCAGCAGGTGTCACAGGCTGCTGCTGGAGGCCCCCGAGGCCCCAGGCCCTGGGTGCCCAGCCCGGTGAACCAGGTGGGGCCAGTGCAGCAAGCCCTGGTGGTACCCCTGAAAGGACATGTAGTGGGCGATCAGGTAGTAGGCCTCGAAGGGATCAGGCATGGTGAGAGCCAGCTGGATGTCCACACGGGTCCACACCCCCAACGTGGCCGACATCTCCACCGCGGAAGGCTCCGGCACACAGCAGGCAGCAGAAGGGGGCCACGGAAGATGTCCCAGCTCCAGAAGCTGATGGTACACCGCCCCACGGGTGCGCTGGTACCCACGGGCCCCGTGAACACAGGAAAAGTAGGTCACGGCCAAGGCAGGGCCACCCTCAGCAAGGCACTCCGTGTAGGTGCTCAGACCGCACACCACCAGCGCAGACAC
>QEPC01007782.1:2504600-2592224 GCA_003113815.1 Sphenodon punctatus
TATACGTTATTCATTTTAAGCTTGAAGTGCATTTTAGACTGTGTTTTCTTCCATCTGATGTTAACCCTGGGAACTCCTTGCTGCTGGGTTATGCCCTGGCTCCGCCTACCATTGCCCTGGCTCCGCCCACGAGGGGGTTGGATGGCCTTACTGCTCCTCCAAACTAAAAACCCTCCAGCCACCCCTGATTTAAATGCTGTCCCTCCCTGAACAAATACTCTCTGCTCCCTCCCTCCCAAACTTGCCTTCAATCTGTCCTAAAATCCTTTCTGTTTCATCATGCTTTCTCTAGCTCCTTGCCCCCACATGCTGCTCAGCATACCTCTCAAGTGTCCTGGATTTTTCAGGCCATCCCTGATTTGTCCCATGAAAGGCTTGCAATTTGCTGTCTTTCCCACCTCTCTTCCTAGAGACTCTGTAGCAGTTGTGCCAGACAGATAACAAAGGAGCTGGTACTTCAGGGATGTCCTGGAAAATCCAGGACACTTGGGAGGTGTGCTGCTCAATTATGCTCTTTCTAGTCTCCTGTAATGCCCGTTCTCCTCTGTAACTAAGCTAATCACAGATACCTGTGTCTTTTCTAGGGATGGACGAACAGAACTGAGTTCAGAAATTTGGTTCGGTTCAGTTCGGAAATTGAGTTCTGTTCAGAAGTTCGGTTCAGTTGACGGAACTATTTGAGTTCGGTCCGAACTCCGAACTTCCGAACCACGTTCACCCATCCCTAGTCTTTTCAATTTTATGACTGTATCCCTGTTTCTTCTTATGTTGGCTTCTCCCTTGTCTCTGCCACTCTTCTCCATCCTAAATGGTATGCCATTGGGGCCAGGAACCTGTCTGTCTTTAAATAATGATAGTTCAATACCAGGCATATTGCTGTCACTATATAAATAATCAACCATAATATAGCCACCTAGTTCAAAATCCCTGAGGTTTTAATATACATAATATTTTGATGTATTGCATGACACTGAATTTTTGAGCTTTCACAGTGGACAATGCTGGTGAAGCTGAGAAACCTTAGCAGCTGCCAGTGAAAAGTGCCAGCGTTCTGACACTCTCCTCTGCTGCATCATCTCAAAGCTGCTTGTTCACATGAACGTATTGGTCCCCAGGGAAATATTTTCCACCAATTTTCTGATTGGCCAGAATGCAGGACTTTGGGGAAGGCAACTAATCGTATACCCACCCGTTACTTACTTACTTACTTACGCACGCACCCACATACACACCTCTTTTACTGACTTACTGTTAGACTCTTGCTGTGCCCTCAATGCTTCTTCAGATGACTCAGGAAATGGGTAGCAGCTTTGATGAGTCCTGGGAAGAATTGTCTCCTGAGCGGAAAGCCAAAGCTGAAGACAAATTTGTGGCTAAGGAGCTACGGTCTTGGTATCATTGATGAACAAACTTTAACTTGTAGTCTCCTTTGCATAAACACTGAATTTGGGGCATATTGAATGGCATGCCAAATTTATTCCATCAAAGTAAGTGCTCCACTTCAGTAGTGTCAAGATCAACTGTGTAAACTAAAATAAATACTTTGATTCAGTTAAATCAAAGTTACTACTCACCTTCTGCAGCATTCGGACGAACAGTATAAACTGAAGGAGTACTGCATTAATTTCCAGTCCCAAAGTTGAGACATAATGATCACTGAACTGAAGCCACTATCCTCACACTGATAAGTATTCACACAATCAGAAGGGGAGTTATCTATCCCTGATTTTTCAAGAGTGCATACTTCTCTTTCTGCTCCAGAATAACTTCAGTTTTGTGCTCTGTTCATTTGAATGCTTCAGGAGTAAAACATTGAATTAACTGTGTATTGAAATGTGACTTTATTTGACTGTATTTCCATGGTGATTGCTTATTTGGTGTCATTTGTAACTGGGCTGCTTGCTTAGTGAAAGGAAGTAGTAGGGGAGACATAGGGTGGTTTTAGACAAGCACCTCCCCATCCATTACTAGAGGTGTGCACCAGGGGCCCATATAATTTTCATTTTTGTTTTTCATTTTTGTTATTTAAATCTTTCATTTTTGTTTTCATAAATATAAAATTTTAGTTTTAGTTTTTGCTTTCGTTTTTGTTTTTCAATGGTTTCAATGGAAAACACATTTTGGCTGTAACATTTTTGTTTTTCATTATATTTGGCTGAAACATGGAGTGCTTATACCTCCCATGGAGAACATTAATGTTACCAAATTTCAAAAGGATTAGATAAAGGAATACAATGTTATAAGCAGTTGAATTATATTATTTGGCAAAAATCTTCATATACATACTTAGCTGTAACTTTTTTGCTTCACATTTAATGTAGATGAAAGTTGGCATTTTTATACCCCTTCACATATTTACTATCTTTGCCAAGTTTCAGAAGGATTGGATAAAGGGTCCTGGTCGAATAAGCAATTAACTTATAAATGTATGTCTGACTGTAACATCTTTGTAGTCCAATCTGTGTACATGACCTTTAGGCAGGGCTGTATATCACACTTTCACTATAATCTCTGAAAAATATAAGAAAGATGTGATAAAGGGTCCCAATTTTGTGTGCCTTCACAGCACATGCAGAGAAGAAGCCAATGCCAGGGATTCACTTACGTGTCACTGTGGTATAAGATCAGTTTGTGATGTCAATTGGTCAGCAGAAAGGTCAACCAAATATCCTCATTCTGTGCTGTGACCATCCCAACATCGCTGCCCTACTTGTTACTGGGAAGTCAGAAGCATCTGTTTAGGAAAGAGCCAATAGAGATTCTTTTATGTCCTCTGTCACAGTGCTGCAGGATGTGATTGTGATGATAATTGGCCAGTCTGGATGTGTAAGCTATGTCGCCCAATTGCTGGGATGCTATCCCCAAAGTCCCAGTTATGTCCCTTCTATGCCTGCCTGAGGACCGCCCCCAAGGCCCACATCGAAGCCACTACTTATTGATCCTGTAAAGCTGGAAGCATGCAGTAATTGGCCAGTGAATGTGTCTGTCAGTCTTTTTGGTTGATCCACATCCTCCCTCCTACAGTCTTTATCCCCCTGCCATGCCAGGTGCCTGCCTCTGACTGGCACTACATGTGCTGCTATTTATCTGAATAATGGTCTTCAAGGAGACAACCTCAATTGCTTATACAGTTTGGTACCTTTATCAAATTGTCCTGTAGTTTGGCAGAGATGACAGGGAAGGTATGTGATACATTCCTGCCAAATGGTTTGTAAACAGAAAGGAATAAATGATACAGATGGAAATGCATTTTCAAGTTAATGTCTTATACCATCAGGACCCTTTATCCAATCTTTCTGAAAATTGGCAGGAGTATTAAGCTTCTGGAGGGACATAATATTCACAGGTTTCATGTAAAGTGGATGGGTGATAAAGAAGTTGTAGACATGAATGGTTATGGAGCTTTTCTTAAAATCACAACATTCAATTGCTTCTAAAATCAGTTCCCTTTATCAAATTGTTTCAACAATTGGTACACATAGTGCCCTCCATTGGGGGCTTAAGTCCCCAATTTTAATCATAACTGAATAAGAAACAAAAACATTATAGAAGAAATACATTTTTCAGCTTTTTCCCTTTTTTTCAAAAACAAAATGTTGTGTTCATTTCTATTTTGATTGTTATTATTTGTCGTTTTTGTTATTGCAATATCAATAATGAAAATGACAATTTTTGTTAGTTTTATTGTAATAACAAAATTACATGCTCACCACTTCCATCATGCATGTTGTAGGGCCACATTGGCAGCCTGCGCATCCCTGCAACATGCATGATGGGTAGTTAATGGGTGGGGAGGTGCTTGTCTAAAACCACCCATAGTTGGAAAGGGTAAATACTAGGACATATTATTTACCATCCTAGGACACTAGAGGGAGCAGGTTTTCAAGGTTCTCAAGCAAGCAGATGATTTGGTTGATGTCAAGGCTACAGTCCTTTCAGTACAGAGTATAATTTCAATGTACACAGTAAACAGTTCATATACAGACTTTAATAACATTGGAAGCCAATAACGATGTCTCGTAAGTATGTTATTTAAGGCTGGAATATTTCCCATGTGCAACTTTTATTCTCATTATTGCTATTGATTTTTGTGCTATTGCTCTTGTTGATGAGTTTATTTTGTGTCTGTGTGGATGTCGCAAGTGCATGATCAGAACTGATTATGGTTGAAGGGACCAGCAGTGATGGAAACTGAAGTCCTCATTTCTCTTCATCAGAACCCCCTTTGGGCAGCTTGAAACCTGCCAACATCATGTGCACTTGATGGAGGATTTGCAAACTGAACTAGTTGTTGTTTCCCATGAACAATATGAGATGACCTAAATCTTTCTTTGGAAGCCAGAGCATTTCAAAGAAGGCAAGTAAAAGAGAAATATACACAAGTCTCATTTATACAACACTCTACACCCCTGGCAAACTCATCACGTCTTTCTTAATCTAGATTTACTTTATCCTGTAGCAAGACTCTGGTAGTTTTTACATGAAACACTGACGTGTGTGCAAATGTCCATATAAAAGAGGCGTTGGGCATGCGCTTTCATGATGCATGGGTGTGGTGACCTCCCATGACCCTGCTGTGATCTCCCTGTCCTATGTCCATTTGAATCCCTCCCCACTCACCCATGGTGAATGGGCGGTGCATGGTTACTCCACCCATCCCCCACGGACCTTCCCCTCAGCTGTGTCCATTTAAAAATGGCCATTCATGCAGCTGCTGACTTCCCTGCATTTCAATGGCTAATTTCCTGCATTAATTGGCAGAGAACAAGGGATGATTGATGAGTAAAGGAAATAAGGATTTACTTCACACAACAATCAGAATGTGGGTTTGTGGCACTCCACACTTGAACAGAATGCATTTAAATGAATACATCCTGCATCAAAGCAGGAGACTGGACAAGATGATCCTGGAGGTCAAATACAATATCATCTGAACTACTTTGTCTCCATTTCTGTCAGGAGGGTAGTTCGTTCGTTGCCATCAATATGTAAGTCAATTAGTTGTAGCTAAGTAAAATTAGCAACGTACTGTGAAATATGGCCACTTGTGCAAGATGGAAGTTTAACATAAGCGTATTAGTCCACTCCCATGTTTTTCCCAAAGAAACAGTCTGCTTGTCACATCAAAAAACAAAAGGTATTTTGAGACAGATTCCCATCTAGTAGTGGGATTCCACTGACTTCAACAAACTTACTTCACATTTACTTTGGTATAAGCAGCAGCTGAATCTGACCCTTAGCTTTTGTATGAAATGGAAATAGATTTGATCCCCATGTCTGTTTATGAGCCATCTCTATTGTTTTCCCTAGTGGTACTCTGGACAAGAGTCAGTCTCTGCTTGCTTTTGTATGAGTTCTTATGCATTCCATAAGAATGGCATCTCAGAAATTCAATATTATTCTGCTCCTGCTATTTACGCAAATGCTCAGGTGTCCCTCAGAGTAAGTAATATACAATTGACAGATAGTGTACAACCAGAGAGTGTACTACTCTACAACCTGAACTATAGAAGGAATTGTTGGTTGTGTTTAAAATTCATCCACTGGAAAAGGACTTCATGTAAGGCGTGGTAGTAAGGTAGCGGCTAGAAACAGCAACATTAGTGGCATAGCTGTGTAACTAAGCTTTGGGTTAACCATACAAAGAGTCATGGGTTTTGTTCCACACACTGTGGTTCTGTAATTTCTCTGTGAACGAGAGCAGCTCCTTGCCCAGGAGCAGGGTGATGGTTAAAGGAATGAGATATTTTAAGAAGCACAGTCAGTAGGAGGGAAAAACAAACTCACAACGTCATGGGCCTCAGCCCAGCTAAGGGATCATGCTCAAATGCTATAGATCTATATCTAGAATGGGGACCTTATTTAGTGCCCATGGGTAATACCTGCATTTTTTAGTACCATGTTGAGTACCTAGAGGGATATCCAAGCACTGATTGGATACCTGAATATCTGAAAAACTGGTAATTTCTGTTAATAATTTTCCGATAACCGTTGGGTAAATCAAGATAGAAAACCAAAAAAAATTGGCATGGAAAACCATTATTCCAGGATATGGGGTACCCACCTTGGGCACTAATTGGTACTGATTAGTACCCAAATGTTGTGGGTAGAGATGGGCGAACGCGGTTTAAAAGTTCAGAGTTTGGACCAAACTCGAATAGTTTGGTTGACTGAACCAAATGTGCAAACCGAACTCAAATTCAAGCATTCAGTTCGGATGCGTTCGGTGACTTTGGAATTGAATTTCCATTGGTTTTAATGGAAAACACGTTATTGGCTGTACCTTTTCTGTGTTTTAAGATATGTAGCTTAAGCTTGGGATCCCTATACCTCCAATAGAAAGCATTATGTGTCCCAAATTTCAAAACAATTGGATAAAGGACTCTGATTTTAGAAGCGGTTGAATTATTGTATTTTGCAATATTCTACATATACATTCTTAGATGTAACTTCTTTGTCTCACATCTAATGTAGGTGAAACTTGCCCAGTTTATATCCCTTCCTATATTTACTATCTTTGCCAAATTTCAGAAGGATTGGGAAAAGGGTCTTGGTGGTATAAGCAATTAACATATAAATATATATCTGACTATAACATCTTTGTAGTCCAACCAGTGTACATGAAATTTGGCACGGCTATATATTACACTTTTATGATTACCTCTTCCAAATATCAGAAAGGTTTTATAAAGGGTCCCAATTTTATATGCCTGTACAACATATGTAGAGAAGGGGCCTATGCCTAGGATTCTCTGATGTCACTGTGGTATAAGATCGGTTTGTGATGCGAACTGGCCAACAGAAATGTCAACCAAAATTCCTAATTATGTGCAGGGACCATCCCAACATATCTCCCCTACTTGTTTCTGGGAAGTCAGAAACATCTGTTTAGGAAAGAGTCTATAGAGATTCTCTTGTGTCCTCTGTCTCAGTGCTGCAGGATGTGATTGTGATTATAATTGACCAGCCTGGATGTGTTTAAACTATGTCTACTGACTGCTGGGATGCTATCTCAGAAGTCCCAGTTATGTTGCTTATGCCCGCCTCAGGGCCGCCCCCTATGCCCACCTTGAAGCCACTACCAATTGGTCCTCTAAAGCTAGAAGCTTGCAGTAATGTGTTTGGCCATTGAATGTGTCTGTCAGTCTTTGGGGTTGCTCCACATCCTTCCTCCTACAGTCTCTCTCCCCCTGCCATGCAGGGTGCCTGCCTCTGACTGGCACTGAATATGCTGATATTCATCTGAATAATGATCTTCACAGGGACAACATCAATTGCTTATATAATTGGGTCCCTTTATCAAAATCTCCTGTATATTTGCTGAAATGGCATGAAAGGTATTTGATACATTCTTGTCAAATATCCTGTAAACAGAATGGAATATCAAAATGTTACAGCTGGAAATGTATTTTCAGATTAATGTCTTATACCCTTGGGACCCTCTTCTGAAAAATGGCAAAAGTATTAAGCATATGGAGGTACTTAATATTCACAAGTTTCATGAACATTGAATGCAAGATAAAGACGTTGTAGCCATGAATGTGTATGGAGCTTTTCTTAAAATCACAATATTCAAGTGCTTCTGAAATCGGTTTCCTTTACCTAACCATTCTGCATTTTGGTACACATAGTACCCTCCATTGGGGGTACAACCTCCCCAAATTTCATCAAAATTGAATAAGAAACAAAAATGTTATATCCAGAAAGATGTTTTTTAGTTTTTCCCCTTTATTTCAAAAACCAAATGTCATTTTCAGTTCCCAGTTGCACCAAACTAGAGATCGAACCGAGCCCAACTGAATTGAATACTGAATATGAACTCAACATTCGACCCGAACCACTGAACGGCCAAACATCTGAACCTGGTTCTGTTCGCACATCCCTAGTTGTGGGTTTATTTGGGTCCTGGAAATTCAATGAGTATGCCCATTTTTGCATGTATGCATTTCAGTTCTATATAGTTCTCTTTCTTATGGCAGTGCTGAGCTCCTCATTTCAAGAAGGATGTTGACAAATTTGGAAGGATTCGCAGAAGAACAACAACGATGATCATGGGTCTGGAACAATGGTGGCCCCATCCCCAGGACATTGGGGCAGATGTCCCCCCAAGTGCCACAGGGGTCCCCCCATGTTTTATGGGGAGCCAGGGGCTGCTCCTCAGCTGATCAAGTGGTAGCCTGGAGTTCACCTGCTTGTCTGAAGGCTTTGTTTACATTTTAACTTTCTGCTCCTGGCTGCCTGCAGAGCTGATGAGTCATAGCTCTGGCACACAGCCAGAAGCTAACAGCTGATATGTAATCAAAGCCTGTAGGGACAGAACTGCAGGTGTTTGTGAGTCACTCTGCAAGTGGGGCAGGGAACAAATAACCTCCTCCTGCTGCTCCCTGCAGCTTTCTACTCATTGGCCAGAGAGCTAGAGGGAGGCAGGGACTTAGAGGACATCCCCAAGCCATCAGGGAGCATGCTCTGGGTGTTAGGGATGGGCAAACGTGGTTCACAAGTTCGGAGTTCGGCCCAAACTTGACCTGTTTGGATTACCGAATCTGAACACGAACTGACCAAACCGAACTCAATTCTAAACAGTTTGGTCAGTTCAGATCGCATTCGGGTGAGTTCAGGTGACAAAAACGTGTCACTGGAAGGCAAAACATAACAGGGAGGGGGAGTCAGCTGAAGAGCAGACTTCCAGGCACCAGGGTTGGAGAGGCTTGGGGTAGCAGCCAGCCTGCCCAATCACCATCCCTTTTCACCTCAGACCACTGGCTTTGCAGTCTGCGATTGGTCACGGGCTAGGCTGCAGGGAGCCAATGGGGCTTGTGGTGAGGCGGGCACAGCAAGAAACAAAACTGATTGCATCCCCCCTTCCCAACACTTTCTGAGCTAGTCACTGTTCCTGAACAGCAGGCGTTTCAGAAGGCTCCCTCTCTCTCAGCAATTTTTGTTCCTTCCTATACCTAATCCGTTGCCATCCTCCTCCTATTTCACCCATCGAACCCATTTACCTCCATATTATCATTTATTTAGATTATATTACTTAGATGTAGGTGTTATTTTTTGTTTTTACCCCTCCCTGTGTTCCCTGTGTTCAATCTTCCTTCCTCCCTCCCTCCCCCCTCCGTTGAATCCTTTTCCCTCTCCCTCTTATTCCATCCCTGATTCCCTTCCCCTATTTTAAGTTTCAGATTTATTTAGAGTAGGAATATTATTAGAATGATTTTCATTTCAGTTTTGTACTGCTCCCTGTTTTCTTTGTGTTTCCCTCTGTGTAATATGTATATATAGAAAGATAGTTATTAGATAGACAGTTACTAGATAGAAATACAAAGTAGTTAGCTTTGTTATAGAGATAGATAGAGATACAGTGTGTTTGTAGGACAAGGCCTTTTTAGATAATTATTAGGATATTCCATTTAGTTCAATAGGTTTTAGAATAGTTAATAGCAATTTAGATTTAGAGTAGAGATAAATATATTTTAAAAAAGAAACAGCCACTCCAGCCACATGACCCATCATCAGGGTTCTGGGGCCTACATTACTGACAGGGAGGGCTGTGGCCAATATGTATCTAGAAGCTGCCACTCTAACCCCAGGATCCACCATCATGGGTCTGGGGCCATCATTCCTCGCACAGAGGTGATGCCATTCCAACGCACCAAGAAACAGCCACTCCAGCCTCAGGACCCGCAGTCAGGGTTCTGGGGCAAATTAAAGGCTGGGAGGGCTGTGGCCAATATGTAACTAGAAGCTACCACTCTAGCCCCAGGACCCACCATCATGGGTCTGAGGCCATCATTCCTCGCATAGAGAGCTGATTTTCCAAAGCATCAAGAAACAAGCCCTCCAGTCCCAGGTCCCTCTACCAGGGCTCTGGGGCCAAGTTACAGTCAGGGATGGCTGTGGCCAATATCCAGATGCTGCCACTCTAGCCCCAGGACCCACCGTCATGGGTCTAGGGACATCAATCTTCGCACGGAGGTGATGTTTTTCCACCGCATCAAGAAACAGCCACTCCAGCCCCAGGACCCACCGCCAGGGTTCTGGGGCCAAGTTACAGGCAGGGAGGGTTGTAGCCAATATTGAGACGCTGCCACTCTAGCCCCAGAAATTAGCATCATGGGTCTGGGGCCATCATTCCTCGCACAGAGAGCCAATTTCCCAAAGCATCAAGAAACAGCCACTCCATCCTTATGACCCTCCGTCAGGGTCCTGGGGCCAAGTCAAAGGCAGGGAGGGCTGTGGCCAATACCTAGAAGCTGCCACCTTAGCCCCAGGTTCATGGGGCTGTGACCATCATTCCTCGCACAGAGAGCCAATTTTCCAAAGCATCAAGAAACAGCCACACCAGGCCCAGGACCCACCTCCAGGGTTCTGGGGCCAAGTTATGAGTAGGGAGGTCTGTGGCCAACATGTAGAAGCTGCCACCTTAGCCCCAGGACCCACCATCATGGGTCTGGGGCCATCATTTCTCACACAGAGAGTTGATTTTCCAAAGCATCAAGAAACAGCCACTGCAGCCCCAGGATCTGCCATCAGGGTTCTGGGGCCAAGTTACTGGCAGGGAGGGCTGTGGCCAATATGTATCTAGAATCTGCCACTCTAGCCCCAGGACCCACCATCATGAGTCTGGGGCCATCATTCCTCATACGGAGGCAATGTCTTTCCACCACATCAAGAAACAGCCACTGCAGCCCCAGGACCTGCCGTCAGGGTTGTGGGGCCAAGTTACAGGCAGGGAGGACTGTGGCCAATATGTACCTAGAAGCTGCCACTCTAGCCCCAGGACCCACAGTCTTGGGTCTGGGGCCATCATTCCTCACACGGGGACAATGTTATTCCACCGCATCAAGAAACAGTCACTCCAGCCCCAGGACCCACCATCAGGGTTCTGGGGCCAAGTTACTGGCTGGGAGGGCTGTGGCCAATACTTAGAAGCTGCCACTCTAGCCCCAGGACCCACCATCATGGCTCTGAGGCCATCATTCCTTGCACAGAGAATGTTTTTCTGAACGCCCAAACAGAGTTGAACAGGACCAAACCGAATGGCCAAACCTGAACCCGGAGAACGAACCGAACAGCTGATCCGAACTGGACTGAATCGAATGGCTGAACCCAAACTGCAATCTCTTCACCCATCCCACAGAAATCAGTGCTTTCTGGGGGATTGGGGAGGGAGTGGGAAGGTGCCAGGTGCTCCTTGGCTGGGTTCCTATGGAGAAACCCAGCCAACCAGCAAGGCCTTGGGGGCATGTCAGGGCTCCTTTTCTAAATGCTCTGGCCACACTATAGCTCCTCTTTCTCTCCCTGGCCCCTCCCCTACAAGAGTGGGAGGAGGGAGGGAAAGAGCTCACTCCTCCTTGCTACTTCCTTCCAACGTCCACTGGAGGGGAGGGGGAATAGAGAGCGAGAGCTCCCACTCTCTTTTTTACAAATGGGGAGGGGCCAGGAACTTGTTTGGAGTTCCTGGCCTCATTGTTTGGAGGGAAGAACAACAGAAGGTGATTATCAGAGTCAGACTAGAGCGACTAGGAGGATTCATCATTTCAGAAACCTGGTAAGTTTTGAGAAAACAAATCCCCTGCCCTGATGTCCTGTACGTTGTTTGTTTGCTTATTCTTTCTTTTGTCCTTTTCTCCCCCTCCGCACATGCATTACAAGTAGGGGTAATTACTAATTTTGTGAGCCCAGTCAGAAGGGCTGTGTTGCCTCGCCTCCTATTCTTTAAAATATTTTTTGACCCTTGCTGTTTTTCACCCTGTGTGAGACCCTGTCACCTTAATTGCTTTCTGGTGGGTTTTTTGGGGTTTTTTGAGGGGCGGTGTTTTTGGAGGGAGCTTGGATGGAAGGGTTTCTAATCTTTTCTGGAATCTTCACTGCATTTAAAATGCCCCCCCCCAGTGCCAGTTTCAGAGCTTTTCTGCTGTAAGAAGGTCAACTTGTCACATGTTGGCTCACTAATGGTTAGTCTTTGCATGAATGTTTGCTCCATGTCTGATTGCAGCAGCAGATGCCTTTTACATTGATAGTTTAGTTTGAAACATAATTTTCTAGCATGTTCTGGGGGACAAGTGGAACTTCATGCTGCTGCTTTTGTGGTGTGCTAAAGACTTAACATAATATTGTTGGCTTCAGATACTTTTTGCTTTGCTTGCTCTGTGTTTGCATGTGCACTACTGTGGATTCCCCCTCCTCTCCCTCTGCCTGCTAGTAGTGCCTGGACAAGACACCAATCAGACTGTGAGATAAAGCTGTTTGTAAACAAACAATTCCTCCCTATGTGAGTGATCATAAGGTTGTTGGCTTGTAAAGAAGGTTCTTTGAGATGGCACTGAACATTCTCACAACTGGGTTGTGAATGGCATGGTCACCATATTCAAATAATAGACTGCGTGATGGTCTCGAGCTCCTTTAATATAAAAAGCACTCTCCCCCTCAGAATGATAGTTCCCTCCAACCCTTTCTAGGAATATAAGAAAATTCCATGCGGGGCTGGAAGGGTGGCTGTTGTGAGAATTTTTGGAGCTATCTCAAAGAACCTTGTTTACAAGGCAGCAACCTTCTGTTCTTCTTCAAGTGGCTCCTCCCAGGCCATTTTTACATGTCTCTGCTGGGTGGGTGGGGTCCGTGGGCACACTGGTGCATGAGCGGGGAATGCACATGGCTGCACACGCATCCCCACTCACCCTCCACCCATCTGCACTCATGGAGCAACTGCCATTTTTCTCCATGCATCGGGACGAGATGGGGGATGAGTGGGGTTGCTCCATGCATCGGGATGAGATGGGGGATGAGTGGGGATGCATGTTAGGTGGGCACATGCATGCACCCCCACTCACTGTGGGAGTGCACGCCATGTCATTCACACGGGTCTACCCCACCCATGAACACACAGAAAATCTGTGTGTTCATGGGTGGGGAGAAGCCCATGTAAAAAGGGCCACATTCTCACAACTGTCTTTCATATACTGTCTTAGGTAGGAATTTAGGATGTAAAGCAATATCTATTCTATCTTGTAAAATCTGCAGATGTTTCTGATATCATTATGGCTGCTATTTCACTAACTCTTCTTAATGAAGTTATTGCTAACAGGAATACTGTCTTAAATCCCCACCCCATAATCAGTTCATTTGTGCCCTGTCTCGGATGCCTCAGTTTCCCAAAAAGGAAAAAGTACTTAGTGGTTCAAACCACACATAATCTGACCTGAATATAGGGTACTAGTTTCCAATCTGAGGGTTAAAATGAGATCACACCTAGTATGTGGGTAAGAGTAAGCCCTCCTTAGTACACATATGTAATGACAGTATATTTTTAAAGGAGGACTCAAGACAAAAATAATATAAAAACATATAGATTTACTTAAATTCAAATAAGGTTTCTGTCCGCAAGGTTCAATGCCCTCCCCTCTAAAATGTTGGATGGCAGAAGGGGAGGAATTCCATATAGTGAAAGACTCTGCCCTTTCGATCAGACTATGCGGAATCCACCCAGCATATTCTGTTTGGTTGTAGACTGTATGATGGCATCAGGAGAAATCTGTTGGTCTCCTTTCTTAATAAGCATCCTGCGAGAGGGGAGCATGGTTTGATGGTGTTGGCCTTATAGGATAAAGTGCATGACTTCACGAAACTGGTTGTTAAATATTTGGTGAAGGCATTTTAATTGAGGCAGCAATTTCTGGAGTTCAAGTTGAATGAGAATGTTGATTAGTATAACTGTGGGGATTATGAATTTAATGTTTTCCTATGTTCTTTGTTATCGGTTGTTATTGACCTTTTTATGTTGTTTTTTCTTTCAATTTTTTATATGCAATGGCCTATGGTTATGTTTAATAAACTATTATTATTATTTTTATTTTATTTTATTTTTATTAATTTATTAAAGTTTTCAGATAGTACAAAAAGGAAAACTCATTCAGTTACAAATATGAACAATGTGATACAAAAGACATTCAAAGAACATGATACATTGTCTAAGTCAAAATCTTAAAGAAAAAGCGCTGTTTTCTATCTAACTATCTATCTATCTGGCTCAGTGTCATAGTTACCAGTTCTTTAGGCCTGCATCTGCCTGGTTGAGAAGGCTTCAGGAATCCAAAAGCTTTCTAAATTTCTCCCTTCCAGGGCAGGCATATTTATCCTACATTTCTGTATGTTCCAGTGCTTTCTGAAATTAATAAGTGTCTACCCACTGACTGACCAGTCAAAATAAAAAACTTCAGAATAGGCACTTTTTCCAGAAACTGAACCCACTAAAATGGATTAATATCTTAAGCCTAGAATCAATGGCAGACACACAAATCCTACTGGTAGAAATTGGACTGTTTCAAAATACACACTAACTAACCTCTCTCACAATGCTTTATTTTCAAGTGAGTTTCAGGTCAAGCCACTAACACACACAGGTGAAAAGGTAAAGCGGGGTTAACCAAAGAATATAAACTTTATTTGCCGTAACTAAAAAGTTATTGGCAGCGATACCAAAACAAACATACATGAGACCGCTCACTCCATTTCTCATTACATACCTAAAATTACAAGCAATATTGCCAAAAGTAATACACTTGAATACCTTATTCACAAGTCCGACTTTATCCTTGAATTTTCTCCCATAACAATAGACAAGCCCGTTCCAAGTCATCTTCAGATTTCAATATAACCCCCCTCCAGACCCTCAGTGATCCTCCCCAAGTTCTTTGGAGCTTCTCACATGTGTGGCCAAGTTACCGAAAACCGCCACTGCTAGAGTCAGTTTTGAAACTCTTGCATCCAAGCATAATCTGAGACTATCAGTAAAAGGGTGTCTTACTTGGGATTCCCTAAGGGCCAGAAGAAGCGTACCTCTAATCTCATAGTGTCTAGGGCAGACCAACAAAATGTGCTTGTTCAAATCTAATTTCTGCAAAGTGCAAAATGAGCACTTTCTTTTGGAGAATGGAACTCCCAAGTATCGTCCCTCTAATATAGCCAAGGGGAAAACCCCACAGCACAGACGCGTGAAGGCCCGTCTTACTGGAAAGCTTGGCCAGGCAATCAGGTAATTGGACTCAGATAGGTGTCTTAATGGTGGGATTAGGGATATAAGTCAGATTAATCCTCTGGCATTGCAACATATCAGCATCTATTTGCAATTGCTGATCCGCCAGCCTTTGCTTTACCATAGACATAGCCTGTTTGATTCCCTTAGCGGCCAAGTATTCAGGGGAGAAACCCAGTCTCCTCAGTACCACCTCCAGCTGTTTTTGCCAAGAGGAAAGTAATCCCATCTCCTTAGCCCTCCCCAGGAGGGTCTTGTCCCCATGCGGAATAAGTTCGACCCTTAACCAAAATCTCACTAGGGTTTGCAACACAAAGACCCTGATAGGAGAGCATCCAGTTTCTAACCACAAGAAAATCTGGGGAGTTCCCTTCGGGACCCACAGAATTACCCGCAAAAATTCATTTTGGATCATTTCCAGTTGCTCTAAAAATTTCATGCCCCAAACTGGAAAAGCATACAAGACCTGTGCCACGACCTTAACCCGGAACAGTCAAAGAGCTGGGAGTATCAGCTGCCCCCCCCTCCCAAAATAGAAGCCACGAATGGCACCCACCGTCTGGAGGGCCCAGCTCTTAACCGTGAACCAATGATCATGCCAGGCAGGGGAGTTAGAAAAAGTAACTCCCAAGTACTTGAATTTGTCTACCTGGGAGACCTGGCAGCCATCCATCGTCCACTTATGGGTCTCCCCATGCTTTTGGGGGCCCACAATTAACACCTTAGTTTTCCCGTGGTTTATGGAAAGGCCTTCGTTGTTACAGTATAACTCAATCGCCCGCATCGCCCGCCGTAAACCTACCAGTGTCCAGGAGATAAGAACGGTGTCATCCGCATAAAGTAGGGATGCTACCCTTCTATCCCCAATCTGCGGGGGGTGAGAGTCAGCACCGTCCAAAAGGGGGGGAGGGAGATCATTCAGGAAGATGTTAAATAAGGCAGGTGCCAAAAGGCAACCCTGTCTCACCCCTCAGACCACCTCGACCCTACGTGTCAAGGCCCCCTCCCCTGTGTACCTGACCTGCAAGGAGTTGCTCTCATACATGCAAGTTATCAAGAATAAAAGCCTCGGCTCCATCCGCAGGGCTCCTAGCTTATGCCACAGTTGGGACCTGAAAATGGAGTCAAATGCCATTCTTAGGTCTACAAAACATAAATAGACCTTCCTCCCCTGACCAAGTGATCTTCCCATGAGGCAGGACAGAAGCAATGCATGGTCCACTGTAGAGCAGCCCTTCTGGAATCCAATCTGTTCTGGCGTAATGATGTTTTGGGAGTCCAACCACTCGAGAAGCCTTTTCAGTAAAAATCTCGAATAGAGCTTTCCAAGGATGCTCAACAAACTGACTGGGCGGTAATTCCCTGGGTCCCCCGGGTCCCCTTTCTTCAAAATGGGGACCACAATACTTTTAAGCCATGGCTTAGGAAAAACACCAGTGACATTCACATACACAAAGATTGGGGCCAACAAGCTGGCCCACCAATGTGGGGCCTCTTTTAGATGTTCTGCCATTATTAGGTCTACTCCAGGGGCCTTCCCACTTTTAAGCTGGTAAATCATTTCTCTGCGGGAAAGAGTCAGATTCCTCCAGGGAGGGGCCACAAAGAGGCAAAGGGGAAGCTGAAAAAATGTCCCCATAATACTTTTCCCAAACCTGTGGGGGTAAAGCCACCGAGGCCAAAATATCTTCCCCATGGCTCGCCTGGCAAAACTTGATAAGAAATTAACACAGAGTTTCAAAAACAAGTCTTCCTAGTCTCTTTCCTATTCAGCATTTTAGTTTTGTCAGACAGATCTCTTCACATTTTGACTCAGAGGTTTGCCAAGTAGGGGTGGGAATATCGGTATCAGATTAATCCGATACACTCAATAATTGAGTATATCAGATTAATACGATAATCACCAGTATTGGCATACCGTTTTTTAAATATTGGCCACTTTACTGTGTTTTTTTACATAGCGGCCATTGAAGTAAATGGCCACAATGTAAAAAAACCAGTAAAGCAGCCAGTGTTAAAAAACCAGTATGCCGATACCGGTAAATCCGATACCGGGGAGATATGATACTGATATATCCAGTATTATCCCCAATGTCCCACTCCCATTGCCAAGCACATATTAAAATACATCAAAATACATGCCAATACATGACAGCCCCCCCCCCCCCAATATAATGAATTCACACTGCCCTAGGTGTGCAAATGAATAGGTTATGGTTGGGGCAGCGTGAATTCATTATATGGGGGTGGGGGAGCAAATTAACTTGTTATGGGGTGGGAGCAAGCGTGAATTGATTATGGGGGCACAACTGAACTGGTTATATATATGTCTATTTTCATGGCATAATGCGCGTAATAGGCTGACTGCATTTTGGGTGTCTTGTTGTTTGATAGCAGCACTCCTAGGTCCTCTGGGGAGAGGGAGCCATCTTGACTTCTTGACCAGGGGCGCATTGCACCATAGATATGCCCCTGCGAATGGCTAGTGTTTGCATGAATGTTCTCTCTCTGGTTGGAACAGATGCCTTTTACATTGCAAGTTTAGTTTTCAACAGAGCTGTATAGTATGTTCTGGGGGACAAGTGGAACTTCATGCTTCTGCTTTTGTGGTGTGCTAAAGACTTAACATAATATTGTTGGATCGAGATGGTTTGCTTTGCTTGCTCTGTGTTTGCATGTGCACTGCTGGGTTTCCCCCTCCTCTCCCAAGCCACAGACATGTGCAAGGAAGGTGGCCATTTTGTGGAGGCACTCACTGGTCATGGCTACTTTTAGTTAAAATGGCCCCTTTCCTTTTTTTCACCTAAAATGTCTTCTATCTGTTTTTTTGGCTAGAGGAACCAGAGGGCTTGGATGGAAGGGTTTCTAATCTTTGCTAGAATGGTAGATACACTTAAAATGACCCCGTTGTAGTGTTAGCTAAAAGGCTTTTCCGCTGCAGGAAGGCCACCATGCCACATGTTGGTTCACTAATGACTAGTCTTTGCATGAATGTTCTCTTTCTGGTTGCAACAGATGCCTTTTACATTGCAACGGAACTATGTAGCATGTTTTGGGGACAAGTGGAACTCAGCACTGATGCTTTTGTGGTGTTCTAAGGATGTCACATAATATTATTGGCTTAAGATGGTTTGCTTTGCTCTCTCCGTGTTTGCATGTGCACTGCTGGCTCCGCCTACCATTGGCCTGCCCCTCCCACTTCTGGCACCACCCTGCGCCCCACCAGCCTTGAAAACCACCAGCCACCACTGGTCTTGAATACAAGTCTGATGAGAGAAGTATGACAGAACTGGACAGGTTTAGCTTAGAAGAGAAGATTTTGGGGGGCACATTGACATTTTTCAAAAGGATGCCATAGAAAAGATAGAGATAATTACCACTGAAGGCAGAACAATAAGCATCAGGTTTAAATTACAGGAAAGGAGGTTGTCACAGGTTGGAGGTCCGCACCCCCACTTTACCGGGTTTGAGTGACTCAGTTTCCCTCATGTACAGTCCCCTTGAATCAGTTTTCTCTCTCTGGCCGATTCAATCCTGCAGCAGGGGCAACCCCTTTGTCACCCAAGGGCCCGATCCTTCCCGTTTACAGACTCTTTAATCTCTGGGTTCGCAAGAGCTTGAGAACTCTTGTTGCTCACTTGTGTTCCAATGTTAGACACAGACACTTCTTCATAAAGATAAGAAGTAAGTTTATTGATTACATAAGCAAGTGTTGATACAGAGTGGTTACTAGAAATCAAAGGTAAATATAACGCATTCCCAACCTATACTGGTTGAGTTCCTAAATAAGCATCTTACCCTACAACATCCATAAGTTCTGGTTCCTCAGTCATAGCTGTAGAATGACTGGGCACTGGTCTCTTAGTTGGTAGAAAGCAAAATCATGCCTCTCAGCCCATAGTTTCCAGTCTTGCTTGCTGGCAGGTTTTAGGATGCAGATGCAGTTGCTCAAGATGGCCAAGCAAGAGAGAAGATGGCTTAATGACCCTTGCTTAAGTACCTTTCATGGTCTCTTTGTTTCTTGTTCCCACCTTGGAGAAACTTGAAGTCTGTCACATAGGCAATGGCTGCCTGAATTAGCATTTTTAATGTTTCTGACCATGCATCTGGGGCAAATCCACAAACTGTCTTTCCATTTCCTGGAGCTTGGTCAAGAATCACAAACTTGATTTGAGTTTTAGAGTTCTTAATTGTAACATTACATACACGTGGAACCTTTTGCTTTACATATTTACTAGACTTGTAGTCTACGTGTAGACCAGTATCACACGTGTGTGACCCTATGTTCCTCCGTGACAGAGGTTTAGGTTAAACATTAGGAAGAAGAGATTTTATAATTGTTAGAACAGTTCAGCTGTGAAACAAGCTGCCTCAGGGACCCGAGTTTACTGCACCAAAAAATCTTAAATTCTGCTATCAGTGAAGCCAAATTCTGCAAATTCACCATGCATAATTAACTTGATTTGCACAATTATGCAACTGTTTATACATGCGAATTTGCTTACCAGCATTCTTTCCTAACAGGTTTGACATAGAATCACATCTTTGTTAATTAAACACCTCAAATGCTCTGGAAATTCAGCACCCCAGAACTCCCACCTTATGTTAAAGCCCCAGACCTCCCTCACTAAAACATAGGGCCCTAAGACCCCACTGCCCCCAATTCATCTCCCAGGGTCCTATTCACCCTCAGGGGTCATGGTCACACCTCTCTGACAGATGACAACCACAGCAGCAGTTCTAGTTTGGGGTCAGGCGACAAGTTTATGCCTGAGTCAGGATTTAAAGAACTTGCAGACAGCTTCCACTGCAGTTTCACTGCAATTTCAGCTTGTCACTGTGAGGATTGGCTGATTCTGCAAAAATCACTGCAGATTGCAGCAGTGCAGTCAACACAGGTCCTTGTAGCCTAGGTTCTCAAACTGGGGGGCATAGCAGGTGTTCTGAGTGAGGCAGGGGGAGAGAAGGATCCCAGTTAGCAAACTATTAATAGAGCCTGTAAAGATTTTATAGCCACTGAGTGTTTGTGCTATAAGTCTATGAGTAGAAAATGTAACTGAGGGGGAATCTGAGTTGAGCTGGGGGAATCTCCAAAATAATGGGGTGGCAAAAGGGAGCGTGAGGGACAAAAGACGAGGAGGTAATAAAAGAGTGGGAAGGGGGTGATGGAATAAGGTGTATGTGTGGAGATGGGAGGAGAGGGGCCTCAACTATGACAGAAAAGTTGAAAGGGGGTGATTTAAAACGGTTTTAGAAGCTCTGACCTGGAGAGGTTGTGGACTCTCCTTTTGCAGAGGTATTTATTTATTAATTCATTCATTCAGAAATGTATATCCCGCCCCACCTGCCGAAGTAGTTCGGGGAAGCTTTCAAGAGAGAAGACTGAATAGGCATGTGTCAGATACGGTATCCTGCCTTGAGGATGCGGCTTGGACTAGATGACTCACGAGTTGACTTTCTATGTCAGCAGGTCTATGATTCTATGTGTGTCATTGGGAGATTCTCTTAGTTCAGTGGGGAGAGGAAGGCAAACGTGTTGTTGTTTTTCTCAGGGTGGAAAGTTTGGCAGGCATGATACTCCTGACGACCACTACCACTGCTGTGCTATGAGAGTGACTGAGTTCTGTTCCATGAAATGGCTAACTCATCTGCATGAGCCTTTCTTCCATGGTCATTTACTCTGTTCCTAGGCATCCTAAATCAGATTCCCCTGATTCTATTTCCTTCCCTGCAACTCAGTTTGAATTCCCATAAGCACCGTCTGGCAACACATCTAGAAAAGGGGGGGAATATTTTTTAAAAAAATAGACATCATGGGGTTGGCTGGGATGCAAATCTGATTATCAGAGTGTATCATGGCTTGGAAAGCATGGGCCATATTCTCTCCTGGTTTGATTTAAGTCAATAGAGTTTCTCTCAGGGTAGGGAAGGCAGAAAATGGGAATTATGATCCACTTTCCCGGAATAACAACAGGCTGTTGCTATTGATATTTAAATGAGCCACTCATTTTTATAGTATACTGTATAGGTTCTGATTAAGGGTACCATTCTTATTTAAAAGAGCATATGGCACATGCTTAACTTTAAGCATATATTCCAATTTAATACTATCTAATAGGAAGTAAGCACATGGTTAAAGTTAAGTGTTCAAGTGCTAGCCTAAACAGTGATGAATTTAAATCCGTTGTTCTCTTTCTCTCTCTCTCTCATAGATGCATATGCACACTGGGGATAGGCAAGGGGGCCCCATCCAGGCAAGTGAGTATTGACCTGGAGAAGGTCCAGGGGGATTCCGTGATGGAGAATTCAGATACAAAGTAGCCGACATGCAATATGAAAAGCCAATGTCCTTTTTATATGCATCCTTACAGCACCTCTGACTGTCCTCTACCTAACTCCACAACTATTGTTTTCTTCCAGATTCAATCACACTCACATCACTTACTACAACAAGCCTTCCAGGAAGCTCTGCTGTCCCAATTTCTCCCTCTGTGTCAGGAATCCAGCCTTGAACCCATTACACCAGGGTTGTAGGCCAGTAGCTTCCCCAGCATCACTGCTGTGTTTTGACTTCTGGCCCGGGAAGACGTTGTCTGGTAAGCCATTTGCTCTGCTTATGCCTCCCCCACCTGGCCTGCTGATTGGCTCCAGTCCAATATATATGTTGTCCCAAAAGGATAGGAACTAAGCAGAATAATCTTGTTGCTTCCTCATCCCATCAGGTACCTGAGTCTGTATGCTCCTGATTGCAAGCCTGTTCCTACTTGTTTCCAAACCTATTCTTGCCTCCCGGTCCATGTCCTGTACTTGACCTTGACACTTTTATTTGCCAGTCGCCAGCCTTCTAACAGCATGTACAGCCCAAAATCAAGATATTTAATTTGAACCACCATGGCCAGTTTCTTGGGAATTCCAGGTTTGAGAGTCTGCCACTTCCTGTATTTGCTCTAGGCCTCTTCACTACGGCTAGAGGGCTTCCCTCAGAAGATACTTCTCCATACTCCAAAAGCCAGGCTTGTTACAATGTTTAAATACTTTCTTGAATCAAGATTGAAGATTCCAGCCACACCGGGCCCAGTTGTACAGCTGTTACACCAGCCAAAATCCAGTTTGCATTCTAGACCAAGCACAATTTTGTGGCTGCACTTAATATTCAGACTTCATTTATATGTAACCTGACACCGTGAGTGAGAAGTACCCTGTCTCCTTTTAGTGGTGAGTCCACCACATAGATCTTAAGGAATTTACTAGTGGTCTTAAGCTAACAGACCTTTCCCTTGTTTATCATTGTTCTTATTTGGTGGGTCAACAGCTATAGGGATCGAGCCAGGCACCTCTGGATCTGCAAGCAAAACCCAATACTTGACTGTGCTGAAAATAATCCAAGTCTATCTGCTCACCCCAGAACCAGCCCTCCACCTTTGCGTGGCCTAATCCCTACCACTAGAGAGTGACAAAATACTGTGTGAGCTACAGGCAAATAGTTGACAAAGAGTTAATGGATATTTTATTCAAAGGGTAATCAATTCTTACCAGATACCAAAAAGTCAAAACTTATAACCATGGCATTTCAAGTTACACCTTCTGCTCCTAGACTTATAGCACAAACACCCTGTGGCTATAAGAGATACTTTATGGCTTCTATTAATAATTTACAAGTGGGAACCCTAATAAAACATAGGTCTAGTGTTCTTTATCTTTACTCTCTTGTCCTCCTCCTTTATTTCATACATTTAAGCAGTTAAATGATAACATCTCTCTTTTCTCTATAAGACATAGAGGTTAATTGGTGTGTGGTGGTATCTATTATGAACATGCCCTTATTAATGCTTTTTAAATGTCCTGATGCTCCTGGAATGTTTTTTCCCCTTGCAAATCCCTATATGAATCTATTGTAATTAACATCCACAAGAGAAGCTGGATAAAGCATGGCTCAATATTTGAAAATGATCAGCAGTGATAATGAAACACTTTAATGTAGTGTTCCAAAGTCTCCACTTCTTAGATCTAAGGAGTAAACACAAATAATTTCAGATTCTTTTCAAAAAATAAATTAAAAAACATCTATTTCCAATAAATTGTTTCCATAAATATTTCTCTTTTAATGTCAACTTTTGAAAGAGAAAGTTTTATGGACAAAAAAATTCATATAATAATAATAATAATAGTTTATTTGTTTAGCCTATTGGCCATAACAAAAATAAATAACACATATGTGTACAACACAAAAATATTAACACAATAAAAAATAAAATTTAAAAATTAAAATACAATATAATACCACTTTGCTTCTGAAAACTCTCCCACCTCATTGCCAAAATCATTAGTCAATAACCATCGAGTGTGTGGCCCGGCAGTATTATTATCAAAGGTTTATAACACCGGCCTACTACCCAGTTAAACAATGCCTTCCCCTTCTCGGGGTTTATAGTGGCACACTTGGCCCCTGTATCTAATCCCTCTGGCACTAAATCCATCAGCAGTACACGGAGACAGGTCGCCATAAATTAAGACTACTAGCGGTATCCCCCCTAAATACCTTCCAGGTCACATGGCACCTGCAGTGTCTCCATGTCTCTACTGGTCCGAGCAGGGGTTTCCATCAGTTTTTTCCTGAATAGCTCCAGATGAAAAACCCCTGCTGCGGCTCGTCGCACTACTGTTGTGTTCATATAAATGAAAAATTCATATAAATGATTGATTAAGGCAGAAATGTAATAATGAACTTCCTTCAAGATGGCTGAAAACAATGAAATTTAAATGCCCACAAGGTCTAGAAATGAAAAGTTATGTTGAGGTGGCCACTCAAACTAAACGTTTTAATTTGGGAACTTCTGCTGTAACAGTGAGGTTCAAAAAAGATTTCCTGTTCTAATAGTCAAGGTAGACATTGGGCATTTTTACACACACGTTAAAGTTCCGAATTTTTCAATCTTCTGGGTTTACAAGTCCACAAGTAAGTTCCGGATTCATTTTTCACACACACACTGCCCTGAGGCAGTCTAAAGTAGCTGCAGCTGTAGATGTGACAGGCTGCCATGGAAACCAAGTGACCACAGCTGCCTGGGGCAAAGCAGTTTACTGGGAGAATTTTTTACAGACAAAAGTTCTGGGAGAAGTTCTACGCAGAAATTCAAAGATCCGGATGTTTAAGATCTGGGTGAGTGATTTAGACACACAAAAAGTTCAGGATGTAACAGCAAACATCCAAGAGAAATGTGTGTGTATCTTCAATTGAGTGCTTCTGCATATGTAATTAATTATGAAGCTCAGCTACAATCCTAACTGCTGCATCTTTATCTTTAAATGACTACCTCCCTTCCATTAATAATAATAATAATAATAATAATAATAATAATAATTATTATTATTATTAGTATTATTATTAGTATTATTATAAGCATTTGTATAGCGCCAGCTGTGTACCTGGCGCTATACAGAACATTAAGATAGACGCAGTCCCTGCCTACGGCTTACAATCTAATAGACACAGAGGGGAAGACAAGGGGTGAAAACAGACATGACGCTAACCACCCTTTAACCTTTGGTGGTCATTTATGCATGTTTCAGGGCTGCATAGGGCACCAATATAGCCCTGCAACATGCATAAATAACCACCAAGGATGGTTAAAGGGTGGTTAGTGTCATGTCTGTTTTCACCCAAGGAGAGGGGATATAGGGAGAGACGAGGAATAAATTACATTCAAACGGATGCAAAGTCTCAGGTGCACGTACTTGGCTTGGTTGCAGTTAGGCAGGAGTCTGTGGGGTGGACAGACAGCAAATATTGAAAGGAAAGTTCTAACAGGCGTCGGGAAAGGTGGCGAGGAAGAGGTGGGTTTTAAGGAGGGATTTGAAGGTTGCATCTGATGAGCTTGGAATGCTCACATTGTTAATCCAGATATATAGTATCTATGGTAACCATCTGTGATGGGTTTTAGAGCTGAAATTGATATTTAATTCAGTAACAATGGTTCATAACTGAAGTTCCAGGAAGGTAATCCAACAATTGATTGGTAACCACATATAAAATACTGTTTTAATCCCACTTTACTGTTACCACATGGCAGATGTACTGTGTAACAAATTTACCATTTTTCTTTGTTCTGTCATTTCCATATTACTTCTGGACCAATAAGAAAGCTGCACCCAACATATTTGAACTAGGTATCCAAACCAAAGGGAAACTGAGTTAAAATTGAACTAGGGCTCAGGGAGTAAAGAGGGAAGGAATTATGGGCAAACAGAACTACTCAGTTAACTGGAATAAATGGAAAAAAGGCAATATTGTAACAGAGTAAATGGTGCAAAGTGGTGATAATGTGGTAAATTGTTCAATCGGTTCTACTGTCATAATAAAAAGATAGATAATTAGATAACTTGGTTCCTCACAGCAATTTGGACTGCCTGATTTCGGGAATTATTTTGTCTTTTCCATTTTGTTTGTACTTAGATTTATTTGTTTGTTTGTTTGATGTATCTATACTGTTTACTGTTTTAATGGTGTTATTATATTGTTAAACATTAATAAACATTCATTCATTCATTCATTCATAATAAACAGATACCACTGAGAGGGACCTAGATTGTTGCCAACCCCACTGTCTCATAAATCAAGAGACAAACTCTTAAAAATCAAGACATTGGCTGCTGAGGCCTTACAGGCTGAACTCTCTCTGACTGAAGATCCCGATGCCTGCATTCCGCCAAGCCTCCCGATCTCATGAAATTGGTGACACTAATTGTGAGATTTCAAGTGAGACTTACAAATCACATATCTCGTGAGACTTGGCAATGCAGAAGCCCAGGCTTAATGACTCCCCTGGTGAAATGACTACCACTACGGCTGAAATGAGAATTTTAAAAATTGAACATAGGGACTGAGATCTTGGCAAAATCTTGGTCCCAATGCAAGATCTCGTGAGGTTTCTCACAAAATGGTGTTTTTTAAAATAAAGTATTGGGATATTCAAGGTGACTTACCACACCTCTGGGCTACTGGCCTCCGATCTGGTGGCTGCTCACTGCTTCCTGCCTCCATGCTGCATTCTTCAGAGAGTTGGGCTTGCTCTCTGCCTCCCCTGTCATACTGCACTCTGCAGAGCTGACTTGGGGCCCAATAGTAAATTATCTGAGTGGGGAGGGGAGCAGGGAAGGCTTTTCCAGTTGTGTGCAATACTCTAATTGGTCCTCGTGTTGTGTGCTGCTTGTTCATGTGCAAAATGAGTGCTGCCCTTAACCAAAACGGTGGCGACACTATTGTTGCCATTTTGGTTAACAGCAGCGGCTATTTTGCACATGTGCAGTGATTTGTTTTTTCCCCGAAAAAAAGAGAAGATAGCGACAAAGCCCTCTCTCTACCCAAGGGCCCTTGGATAGTGCAACAGTGATGAACAAAAAGAAAGGGCCCACAACTGTATGAAAAAATACTGATGTATTGTATTGTGTGAAATAACAAAGTCTCACTCTTGTCTGCAAAATTCTATTGATGGTGCATGCCACATAGAAACATATTATACTGGAAATACTTTATATATATATATATATATATAAAAAAAACCTCAATGGCACATGTGTAATAACACACAGAACTCATCACATTGTGAGGCATGTATGATATCAAAGTTAATATGATGGAGAAACCACAAACATATTCAAATTATGCCCCTAACCAACTGTGAGCTCTGATGAAAGTCCATCTGATGAAAGCCATTTAGGAAAGTTCCTAAATGGCTCAGGGTCCAGTGATACTGAAGGGGAGTATACATTTCTTGGACCCAATAGGTCCAGTGTGGTGGACCACTTCTTGCTCTCTTCTTCTTTGCTCCCCTTAGTCACAGATTTTACGGTAGGGACCTTTTTATTGGAGGACCATCTTCCCCTTACTTTTGCATTTATGTCGGGTGCTTCAGCCTCAGCAGCTCCCAGGACTTCCGATAGTGAGGGAGTTCCTCTTGGACACCATAGAGTCCCTTCACGGAATCAGGAGACGACCGTTCATCTAACGAACCTGATTTTGCGTCCCGAGATGGTCCAGTTGAGGGCTCAGCTGCTGGGTCTGGAGGGAAGTGAGGTAATAGTGGACTCCTTCCAGCAGCTGAGTACCGAACTTTCTCACCATATTCAGGGTTTTGCCAGGCCCCAGAGATCCCCTGGTGCTAACTCTGGGAAGAACTGTTTTGACAAAGAGTGCAAAGCTCTGCATGCCCAACTAAAAAAGCTGTATGCAGCTTACCGGAAGGGCTCGTTGAGAAGGTTGCCACCTGAATATGCGACTGTGAAATCAGAATATAAAAATCTCATCAAGGTTAAGAAGAAGGACTACTTGGAGGCCAGATGGTTTGGGTTGCTGCGGACGGCGGAGCAAAAGGACACCAGGAATTTCTGGCAATTAGTTAAGGGCTCCACAAACAGAGAGTTGTGGGGTTCAACTTTTCCAGTCCCACCCTGCTCCTGGCTGGAACACTTTGAGAATCTGTTTGGCGGTCATGGCTCCCAGTCCCAGAACAATTTCTTCCCAGGGCTGGATGAGCTCCCTGCTTGGCCCCCGGTGACGGAGATTGCGGTCAAAGAACTGGTTGACTCCTTTAAAAGTCACAAAGCCCCAGGTTTGATTCCATCCATATTGATTTTATTAAATCTTGTAGGGACTGGTGGGTCCCCCTCCTCACAGTCTTGTTCACTGCCATAAACAGTTCAGGCAGAATCCCTACGGCTTGGTCCAAGGCACTAGTTAGCCCAATATTTAAGAAGGGTCTTCGATCTAACCCTGCCAATTACAGACCTATAAGCTTGATCTCAGTGGTGGGAAAGATCTACGCAAAGCTTTTGCTGGGCAGGCTCTTGGGGTGAATGAGAGAGAATAGCATCCTCGCTAGGGAGCAGGCTGGCTTCCAGAAGGGTCGGTCGACTATAGAGTAATGTTATGTCTTGTTCCATCTAATGACTAAATATAGAGCCCTAAATGGCTCTTTCTATGTGGCCTTCTTGGATTTGAAGGCCGCATTTGATTCAATCAACAGAGACATCTTGTGGAGCATACTATGAGACTCCTCCATTGATAAAAGGCTGGCCAGCCTTATCTGCTGCCTTCATTTTGATTCCTCCCTGTTAGTGAGGGTCAATTAGGTTGGGCACACTACTCCACCTATAAATGTATTTAAGGGGGTTAGACAGGGCTGCGTTCTTGCCCCCCTTTTATTCAACCTTTATATCAATGAAGTCTTCCCTCTGTTGGCAGACCCCAAGTTCTTTCCCCCCAGACTCTCCTCCAGGGCTGTAGGTTGCCTCGCTTATGCGGATGATGTGGCCCTGCTCTTGCAGACCAGGGTAGGGCTCATCAGGCAGCTGAACGCCTTTGTCATTTTTCGCTCCGCTCGCAAGTTAGCGATTAATTACAGTAAATCCAAGGTCATGGTTTTCTCTAATAAACAGTGAATCCATCCTTGGTCCATAGAAGGGCACCCTATTGAACAGGTCCCTTCTTTTCGCTACTTGGACCTTTTATTTCATAAATCTGGCAGGTGGGGGGAACATGTCACCAGAGCTCTAATGGCTACTAAGGGCCCCTCCCACGCCATTCAAGTCTTATTTAGGTGCCAGGGACAAAGAGCTATAGAGCTGGCAGTTCAGGTTTTCAATGCCAAGGTGAAAGTGCAGCTATTGTACGGGCAGAACTTTGGACATCTGATTTGGCCCATAGGGCCAACTTGATTCAATCGAAATTCCTGTTGAAACTGATGGGAGACCCAAAAAGTGTCCCATCTGTGGTTGTCAGGACTGAGATGGGCCAAAAATCTTGGCGCCTATCTGCCATGGTGTTGACCGCCAAATTTTGGTGCAAATTGATGCTGAATCATTGCTCCCGGCTACTCAAAGAGGTCGAGGAAGACTCTTTTGTCAATCCCTGGACTGCCAGTATGGATCTTCTTATGTCCCAAATGGGTTTGTCTAAGAGTTACCTCCTACATAAACTTCCTGATACTGTGACTAAGGAGGTATTACTCAGAATGAGGGACATCGAGTGGCAAAATGATCTGAGCAGAATTGCTGCTTCCCCCCATTTGGTGATGTATCCTGCTTGGATTCCTAATCCAGGGCAGATGACTAAATATCTGGCAGCCCTGATCTCCATTAGAGCTAAGCACCTTTTTTCCCGAGCTCGTACAAATGCCTTCCCGTCTCAGGTTTTAGAGGGGCGTTTCCAGGGCACCCCCTTTGCGGAGCATTTGTGCCCCTTCGACAATCTCACTGCCAAGTTGATTGGACATATTATCTTATACTGCCATCTATATGACTCACTTAGAACGGAACTTTTGGAACCCCTACTCAAACCATTCCCTGGTAGATCTGAGTCAACCCTTTTGGGTTTACTACTAGGAAGTGCCGATGAGCAGGTGATCACCCATACTGCCTCTTTTTTCTTACAAGCCTCCCACAGACGGAAAGATTTTCTTGAGTTTAGACATGGTCAATGTTAGAAGCACCCACCACTACCATTACGCCTTGGATTACTGTATGCGCTGGTGTTTGTAGCTTTAATTCCCCTCCTCTGGTTAGGGGGGAGATATGAGTAAGCCCCCTCTTGACGGTTTGGGCCTATGATTTGTCATACTTTGATTTTTAGTTTTGTATACTATGACTAGTACTGCCATATAATTTTACTTGTACATTTATGGATGTTTTGTGTTTGGCTCTTCGGAGTCTGCTATGTTTTTCTTTATGCCATGGTCAATGGCCGCGCAACAAATATCTGTCTGTCTGTCTGTCTAGCTAGCTAACACAGAGAAATCAGTGTTCCTTGGAATGGCAAAAAGTGGACACATCAGAAAGGGGAAGGGCCACAAGGACTTTCCCACCGCCTTTCTGATGTGGCTACAGAATGATGGGGCTGAGCATTATGATGCTCTGTGAGGGGCACAGAAAATCAGAAAGGCACTTGGCTGAAATAGCAGTCCCTTTGCACCCCCCCCCTGTGGAACATCCTGACATTACAATGCTATGTAAGGCACTTGGTTATGTCTGAAAGGAGCATGGCAGCCCTTTGGCCCTCCTCCACTGATGTGACCCCACCCACTCCAGGGGAAAGCCCCAAGGGAGGCAGTAACCCTAGAGCCAGGGATCCGTGTTTGAAATTGATGTCAGAGAGCTTTTGTCTCCAAGAGAGATAATGGATGGCTGAGTCTGAGCTGAGACCAGCTCTGTGGAAGTGCAGGATGTGAGGGGGTCTGTGAAATTAGAGGTTACTGTTAAGTCTTGTAAGTGGAGTGTTGAGTCATGTGCCTCTTTTTAAGAGAGGCCGAGGCATGGAGGAAGGGACAAAGGGGTGCATTGGGAAATGGGAACCTGACGACAGCTTAGGCTTTGGTTCCTAAACCTTTTGCTCGTATGACCTCAAGAGACTTAAATTCAATCAGTGACCCCAGATAACAAGACATGCAGAATATAACATGTATCAGTCAGGGTTGCAGCCCCATTTATAGATTTGAAGAACATGCTCGGCATGTTCTAGGCATCACGACATCTTTCTGTGAAAAGATTTTGGCCTTATTTTCCAAGAGGGTCTCAAATAAATCTAGCTGTTGTAGTGGGAGCCACTGGGACTCATTGCTCATGAGATCAGACTGTTGGTACAGAAACAAATGCTACACACTCTGCAGGCTTCCTTATAGCACAATAATAGCTTTTGTCCTGCTGCACTGAGGTCAGTGGGAAGTCTATCACTGCAGTCTTCGTTGCAATCAGAATCAAGCCCATTCTTCGAAGTGGGGGCAACAGAAAAGAAAACATATGTATACGTTGCGTTTGAATTAGTTTAGCTGTCCTTGAATGTTTGACATCGTAAGCCTCTGGCTGTCATCTATAGCAGACAGGGAAATAGATCCTTTTTATTTAGGGAAGACCATCTGTTTCACAAGATAAGTATTTAGCGTGCTTTGTTTTGATGGTGGAGTCAATAGCGGGGCATGATTTTTAAAAAAATGACTTTATTCCCTGCCCTTTTGAGGGGCAAGATGAAGTGACTGAGAGGCTGGCATGCAAAGCAGACAGACACCCTGGGGAGGTGACTATGTTTCTTATTTAGAATGCAGAGTCCCTCCTCATCCCACTCGACAAACCCCACTCATCCCACAGAAATAGAAACCCCCTGCTCAAGCATGCTGGTCACAATGCAATTGGAACTGCAGCATTTCAGTTGCTCACAAAATCTGCTGGCGCCTTTCCAGTGTGTAGTATCTAGAATGTAAAAGCATGGAGCTACTTTGCCTTTCAGACATTGGTTATCGGTCACAGTAAGTTTTGTTTTCTTTGCCATAGAAATAGCCAGGCTTGAGGCTGTGTCATTCCGCTTGCCTCAAACTTCAGGTGACACAACCAGTACACAACTCTGCTGCTGTGCCACTTCATTTGTGCAGCATCCTGTAATAAAAACATTATTAATTTTTTTGCTCCCTTCATTCATAGCGGTGTACGTAATTTGCACGCACGGTAAGATAAATACCTACAGCACCATAAGAAAAGAGGTAACATTTGCCAAACAATACGTATCAGCATGTAACAGTTATTGCAACAAGAAATGATTTCATTGAAGGCGACCTGTAATTTCCCTTATCACATTTTGCAGAATCATGCTAGGCATGTTTTGAAAAGTGATTCCAAGAAAGAATAAAAAAGAGCCCATCAGCTCTGCAAAGTTAGCAAAAGAATACATTTAAGGGCCAAAGCAACCAGTATGGATCATTCTTGGATCTTAGTTACCAAAATGGTAAAGCAAATTTTCTCTATTCTGAAAACTTCTATTCTATCAGGGCGTCTTCTGCTTTCTGGGCTGGAGTCCCCACAGGGTGGGTGTTGTCTCTTGAGGCCGGGCTTACAAGGAGTCAGTGATGGTTCCCCCTGTTCCTGCTGTGCAAAAATCACAGGGAAATCCTCCAGAGGGAAAAGGAGCCAGTGTCCTAACTCTATAGTTTAATCTAGACATGACCCCCAATTCCAGCTTTCCTCGAGTAAAGACACTGATTTGGCCTGACATCTTTCGTCTTCATTTGTGTGAGGAGGAAATCTACTGGCATTTTTGACATTTTTCATGAGTTTACATTATTTTCTTCCATTTCATTAATTTCTGGTATTATCAGTATTTTTCAGTAATTTCCCAGATTATCGGTAATACCAGAAATTACTGGAAATTATCAGAAACTACCAGAAATTACTAGGAATGGTGGAAAATAGTGGAAAATCACAAAAAAATGTTGAAATTCTGGTCAATTTCCTCCTCAGTCTCGAAAGGTTGGTATTTACCGATGGAATGAGAGCACCTGTTCTCAGTTCAGGCCTATTTTCTCCTCCCCATATCCATCATTCCAGGATACAGGTCCATAGCACCAGTATGCCAGCGAACTTCACAAATACCTCAGTCAAGTCCTTCTTCACATTTCTGCCTAGTTCAATTCCCTTCATTTTGGGCAAGTTATTCTTCCCTATATGTATAATTAAGCTATCAGGAGGGGTGCTGCCAGCTGTTGCATCTAACGTGGGCATGAACTGCTCCCAGAGCATGCCACTTTTCTCCTTCCACACTATTTCAGCCCATTTCCTCAAGCCAATTTGCATCCCTAAATTGCCCCTCTTGACCATCTTGGCTGGCTAGTGCACCAAGCTGTGACCAATGATCCATTTCCGCCTTCTCAGATGCCATCCACTCACCACTGAAATAGCATAAGAAAAGAACAAAGATACATTACACTCGGCTACCTCCCCTCCCCTTCATTAGTCACTTTATATGTAGACCCTCCTAATGTATGATCTAAATGCCCTGGACCATCATCAACCTGGGTCCATCATTTCCGAATCACTGAACCCCAGGGCAGCCACAGTACTGGCCTCCCCTATCTAAAAGGAGTGGAATCCATACTGACCCGGAGGGAGCTAAAGGTGGCACAAACACTGTCGGAACACAGCTATGAATTGATAGCATGTAAGGAACACTGCCAAAAGAGTACCCCCTTTCTGCACAGTCACACCATTTTGATCTCAGAGTCAAAGGAGGCATAGCACACTAAGCATAACTCTGAGGGTAAGGCATTGTTGACTGAGCTCCCTCTCAAGTATAAGAGGTGGTAGATAAGGCAAAACTTGCTTGGAGCCTTCTTTGGATAGACCTAGAGTGGAGAAACATGCAAATCCCCCTGGTGGGGAGGGGGAGTTGAATGACTTTGGAACCCTCCCTTCTTTCACCCCCTTTCTTATTTTGTCAGTGACACACACATTTCTCCTGCATGTTTTCTGTTACATCCTGAACTTTCTGTGTGTCTAAATCACTCACTCTTAAACATATGGCTCTTTGAACTTCTGAATAGAACTTCTACTAGAACGTTTGTGTGTAAAAAGGTTCTCCTGGTAAACTGCTTTGCTCCAGGCAGTTGCGGTCACTTGGTTTCCATGGCAGCCACTCACGTCTACAGGAGTGGCTACTTTAGGCTACCTCAGGACAGTGTTTGTATGAAGAATGCATCCGGAACTTACTTGTGGACTTGTAAACCCAGAAGATTGAAAAACCCAGAACTTTAAGGTCTGTGTAAAAATGCCCAATGTGTTCTCTGCCTGTGATTGACCAGGTTGGGTGCTATGGGTGTTAAAAACCCCTTTGGCCAGTATCCTAAGTTCCTTAGTAAAATCCTGTAAGACATAGGAAGCTATGTCATGGTTGGGTTAATCCTGCTGCACCTGCTCCAAGGCATCAAGACTAGGGCTGAGCAGAGGACTAAAAAAATTACAAGTATTTCCGAGTTTCCAAGGATCAGGTCCGAGTTTTTGGCTGCTCCTCGGTAACTTGGCTGAATACTCTGCACTTGAGCATGGCAGGAAGGGGGCAGGTAGCCGTAAACTCATTAGAAGGTGGAAGGAGATGGCAGCACCACTGTGGTGTACTCTGGGAGCATAGAACAGTGGCTCTGTCCACTCCACAGTAGCACTCCTGCTCCCTTCACTTTCCAGTAAGTTTGCTGCCTCCTGTCCCCCATCCCCTTCCCTGCCTTTTACCAGTGGGCAGCAAACTCGCTGGAAAGTGGATGGAGCCTGCATAGCTGTGGAGTGGACAGAGCTTCTGTTCCTATGCAAGTCTCTGGGAGCTATAGATAGGCAAATGCGGTTCGGATGTTTGGAGTTTGGCCTGAACTTGGCCTGATTGGATGACCGAATCCGAACCCAAACTGACCAAACTGAACTCAATTCTGAACGCCAAAACGACTGAACAGTTCTGTCAGTTCGGATCGTGTTCGGTTGAGTTTGGGTTGCAAAAACGTGTCACAGGAAGGCAAAACATAACAGGGAGGGGGAGTCAGCTGAGGAGCAGACTTCCAGGCACCAGGGGTGGAAAGGCTTGGAGTAGCATCCAGCCTGCTCAATCACCATCCCTTTTTGCATCAGACCACTGACTTCGCAAGCTGCGATTGGCCACAGGCTAGGCTGCATGGAGCCAATGGGGCTTGCAGTGAGGCGAGCGCAGCAAGAAACAAATATCATTGGCTTCTCCCCTTCCCAACACCTTCTGAGCTAGTCACTCTTCCTGACAACAGGTGTTTCAGAAGGCTCCCTCTCCCAGAAGTTTTTGTTCCTTCCTATTCCTAATCCATTGCCATCCTCCTCCTATTTCACCCATCCAACCCATTTACCTCCATATTATCATTTATTTAGATTATATTAGATAGATTTAGGTATTATTTTTTGTTTTTACCCCTCTCTGTGTTCCCTGTGTTCAATCTTCCTTCCTGCCTCCCCCCTCCATTGAATCCTTTCCATCTCCCTCTATATATATTCCATCCCTGATTCCTTTCCCCTGTTTTTTTATTCATTTTGAGTAGCATTAGATTAATTTAGGTTTCATTTCAGTTTTGTACCCCTCTCTGTGTTCTTTGTGCCCCCCCATCCCAGATAGATAGATAGATAGATAGAGAGAGAGAGAGAGAGAGAGAGAAGAGTTGTAGGAGTTAGCTGAGATAGATATAGTGTTTAGAGATTTTTTTAGTGTTTGTAGAAGTAGACCTTTGTACTTATTAGATAGTAGGGGTGGGACATGAGGGAAATACCGGGTACTGGTTTTACTGGTTCCCAGATTTTAAAAAACCGGCTTACCGGATTAATACCGGTTTACCGGTACCGGATCTTTTCCATTGATTTCAATGGGGAACTGTCCCCATTGAAATCAATGGAAAAAATTAAAAAACAAAAACCTCCCCCCTCCCAGACTGTGCAGGTGGAAGGGGGGACACCCCCCGCCACCCTGCCCAGCCGGCAATGGCATTGGGAAGGTAGGGTGATCCCTGGGGTGGGGGGTGTTAAACTACCCCTCACCCCAGGGATTAGTTAAGTACCGGTACACTTACCTGCTGCTGCAGTGCTGGTGTGGGCTCTGGGTCACCGGCGGCGGCCCGGAGCCCACACTAGGGGACTTAGGGGAAATTTTTTTGTTGTTTAAATCCAGACTGGGCAGGGTGGGCGGGGGGTGTCCCCCCTTCCACCTGCGCAGCCTGGACTCGGGGAGGGAAAGTGTTTGTGGTTTTTTGTGTTATTTTTTTACATTGTGGCCATTCATTTGAATGGCCGCAATGTAAAAAATCTGGTATGGGGGGAATCCAGTAATTTATTGGGCTTACCGGGTTTAATCCGATACTGCTGGTACACCCAATACCAGCAGTATCAGATACCGGTAGATCTGGTAGTTCCACCCCTATTAGATAGATGATCCATTTAGTTGATAGTATTTAGAATAGTCATAGCAGTTAGATTTAGTGTAGATAGATAAATATATTATTAGATTTAAAAATTAAATAAAAACAACAACATAAAAACATTATTTTGGAGGGAGAAATGGAGAAGGGAAGGAGAGGCTGGTCTGCTGCCTGAAGAGGAGCCAATGGGGCACGTGCCAGAGGTGGAAGGGGCCATGCCAGGGGAGTGGCAGCAGGCAGCAGCAGTAGCCCGAGCACATCACCATGCCCCAAACTCCACAGGCCTGCTTTAGGACCACAGGCTTCAGTGGCTCAGCATCGCCTCCTGGCAGTGCCCTCCTCCACTGCCACGCAGGGCACTGGAAGGCCTGCAGGACTTGAGGCTGCATCTGTCTCTGCTGCTGCTGAAGCAGGTGCTGGGGCTGCTTCCGACGTTACTACAGAGCCACCAATGTCCCGCACTGACAAGGCGATCCCCAGCAGTCCAGAGCTGGTGGATCCCACCCCGGCTGCTAGATGCAAGGCCTGAACCCCGGGAAATGTCAGTAGGGAGAGGAATAGCAGTAGCAGCACTAACAGCAATAAAGGGGGGCACAGGGAGAGTGCCAGCAGCATGGTGGGCACGGGCAGTCTAGTCTCAGGGTCCCAGTACTCCCCTTCATGGGACATCACCGTGATAGGGGACAGTGAGGAAGAGGCAGACACTAGTGCTGCAGAGGAGATGTCTGCAGATGAGCCTCCTCCCAGAGCTGTGTTACCAGTGCCACCAAGTTCTCCCCCTCCCTGCAGCGCTGGCAGCAGTGCATCACCCGGGGCAGGTCAGAAGGCAGGAGGGGGATGGGGGAATATCCTCTGTCTGGGAAAATTTTAAGTGGGTACAGGCAGATGATCCCAGAGAGGTGCAGTGCACTTTGTGCAATAAGGTGGTGAAGTGTGGGAAGGTGCTCTCCAACCTTTGGACAACTGCAATGGTGAGGCACCTCAAGGCATGCCACAGTGCTCTGATGCTAAGCGGGAAGGCAGGGGAAGTGGATGCCAGCGGGTTCCCGACTGCAGCGGCCATTCACCTGGCTCCTTCAGTGGGCAAGCGTCCTGCAACAACTGCTGCTGCCTCTATCAGCAGGAGCAGTATGGGGGCAGAACATCAGCAGCAGCCTCAACAGCAGCAGTGTCAGTCCACTATGGAGGAGCTGGGGTGGGGACAGCTGCAAAGGCCATCAGGTGCTGGAGGGCGGTGTGGCTTCTTTCAGGAGAAAGCCAAGCGCCTGTTGGCTGAGATGATTGCGCTGGATAGGCAGCCCTTCTCAATTTTAGAGGACAAGGGCTTCCAGCGGCTGATTGGGTTCCTGGCCCCCAACTTTAAGCTGCCTTCCTGCTCCACCCTGAATCAGACTTTGGTGCCACAGCTGTACAGGGCTTTGAAGGAGCAGGGGATGGGGAGGCCACAGTCCACTTCACCACCGACCTGCGTTCCTCCAGGAACTCCCAGCACGTCTACCTGGCAGTGACTGCACACTGGTGTCAGGACCCAGAGGCAGCGCTTGGCAGTAGCAGGAGGGGTCCTGAAGTAGGATATAGGTGGGCCCTGCTTCAGGCACATGTAATGGACATCTCCCACACTGCGAGGAACCTCGAGGCAGTTCTGGCCACCATGGTGAGGGGAGTGGGTCATGCCAGGTGCGATCTTCACCAAGGAGTGTGTGGTCATGGACAACTCGGCCAATATACTGAAGGCAGTCCATGACGGTGGCTTCACAAGCATACCTTGCACCGCACACATCCTCCATCTTGTGGTGAAGGATGCTCTGGACTTGGGGGAAAAGGGGATTGGGCCAGGCACTCTTAACTCCCTGGTTGACCAGGGGAGGAAGCTGGTGGGGTTCTTCAACTGCAGCGTGAAGGACAGCGAGCTAGGGATTACAACTTGAAATACCCTTGCTGGCATGTGCAAATCCTGCCCTCCTTGGGGTGCTAGTGGTTGCTAGGTATTGCAACTAGAAAGGCCCTGGCTGGCACGTGCAAATCCTGCCCTTATTTGGCAGTGCGTAGGGAATGGGATTGCAACTGGAGAGTGGAGACCCTTGCTAGCCTCGACATGTTTGGGTGGGGGTGCTGCTCATGTTCATACCCTCTCTGTCTGTGGCAGACATCTGCTGCTACCCGCTGATGCCCGCTGTTTGTGCCTGATTGATGCCCACCACCCACACACCCACCCACAGGCCAGTGAGCTCTCTCTAATGGACAGAGCCTTTCTTTTCCTCAAAGTAAAAAAAAGTTTACAAACCTGGCAGCACCTCATGTGCCCACCGCTTGCTCCTCATCCGAGGACCACCACCAAAGGTCCAGGGGCAGCGATCTCCTCCTCCTCGAGCACCATGTTGGCCTCCAGCCGTGGAATCAGCACAAGAGCCTTCTTCATTTTTTAAAAAAACAAACACGCAGCCAAGCAAAACATAGTCAGTCACCCACCACACACCAGCACTCACCAACCAGCCAAACAACATAGCCAAACCAAACACAAAAAGCCAAAACACACGAACCGAACAGCTACCCAGCCCAAACACACACATTCTCGCCACACAGCTCCGCACGCACTCGAACTTCCAGTTTCCAGTGTGATCACGCGCTCTTGCAATACTTTTTCCGAACGCCCGAACCAAACATGACCGAACCAAACGGCTGCATCCAAACTCAGCAAACGATCCGAACGCGCGAACCGAACCAAGCCGAACCACCAAACCCGAACTGCAACCTGTTCGCACATCCCTACTGGGAGCATGCTTTCTAATGATCTCTGGAAGTATGCTGAGATAAGTAGTCCAGTAGGCTCCCAGAAAGCATTAGAACTAGGGCTGAAACAAGAATCAATTTATTTCTTGCAAAAATATCACGAGAATCAAGAACCATTACAGACATCTTGGGATGATCTCAATAATGGTTCGAGAGACCTTGGTTGAGATTTTTTCTCGATTACTATTTACCATTAAGCAGTAACCACTGTTCCCATTTACCATTTACTGTGTTCTTCCAGGTCATGTGCATGCCTAAAATGGCCACCACAGCTGTTCTGTGCTTGTATAACCTTCTTCCAAGATGGCACTGCCATTTTGGAAAAGGGAAGCCATTTTGCACATATGCCTTACTAGGATGAATGTGGTACATGGTAACAATGCTAACAGTAAACATTAAATGGTATATCAAGAAAAATTCTTGACCAAGAAAGTGTCAAGAATAGGGATTCTCTGCAAGAATTGTGAGAAAATCGAGACTGAGTTTCAGCCCTAATTAGATCATTGGCTGTTGGCTGGCTCTCTGGGAGTATGCTGGACTACATTTCCCACCATGCTCCCAGAGAGTATTAGAGAGCATGCTTGCAGAGACTTGCATTAGTACAGTGTCTCTACTCCACATCACTGCCAGATCCCTTCACTTGTGAGTTTGCTTTCCCCTGTGCCCTTCTTCCCCTTTCTGTGGCCTGCATTCCTCGATAGAGGAGTTGACAAGTTATCAAGTACCAGACCAGTTCCTCGGTTACTCAGTACTTGACAAAACTGCCTGAGTAATCTTATGACTGAGTTTCAGCCCAAATCAAGACATACTGGGCTGGTGCTCTTCCCTAGGAATGAGACAAGAGCAAATGTTCCTGTTCCAAAGGGAAATACCAACCTTTCAGGAGTGCTTCTTCGGAATGTCTGACTCTGACAGTACTTAATCAGTTTCCAGTGATTTTGTGCTTCTGATTATTTTTTTTTGGGGGGGGGAGGGAGTCATTTTGTCACTTTCTAGGACCTTTCAGCACTTCCCAAGACTTTTTGTTATTTTCATCATTTTCTGGGACTTTTTAAAATCATTTACCAGGAATTGTTTTACAGTTTTACAGCAGTTTTATATCACTTTTATGGCAATTTCAAGCACATCCCTGGTGCTTAGTTTGCAAGTTTTCTTCTCCACAGCCCCTAGCGGTGCACACAGGGCACACACAAGGCTTGGGAACAACCTGTGGCAGCCTGCATTCAACTTGCAAAAAATAATGTAAAATGGCAAAAACAGCATCTCGGTGAATGCCCTACTTGTGAGAGAAGCAACAGTTGCCAAGATTTTTCATTTCAGGTCTACTCTTCCCTGCTGCTTGGCTGCCTGAAGAGGTGGGTTGGCTGTTTTACAGTCAAGTAATTGGCTGGCTGCTCCTGCTCCCATATTTAAACTCTTTTTAATTTGAAGCTGGATGCTGGCCGGCCCAGTGGGTGCATAAGTGACAAAACTAATATGGGTTCTGAAACATCTCCCTGTGCTGTTCTAATCCCAAAACACTGCCCCCACCTGTCCCCCTTGGCTTGCATCATAACTGACTACTTCATAATTGCTGAAACCCCCTCCATTTGCCAAGACACGCTCACTATCAGTGCGGGGGCCGGCCATTGAATTGCTCACGCATTCAACTATAGGTCTTGCATGTTCCATCGCAAGCCGGGTTTGATGGAGTTCCCCCAGGGAACTTGTATTGTATGCCCTGTGAACTATGTCCTCATACTTGAGAAACTCTAACCCCCACTTAGCGAGAATCCACTTGATTGTCATCTCACTCTTGTTTGCAAGAACGAGATGACAATTGTGATTCCAGCTAAGAAACATGAGAAACTGAGAAATAAGTTTCAGCCCTGTAACAGACTCTTATATCTACCCTCTGAAGGACCTGTAAAACCCATCTAAAACCCATTAGATTTAAATTAAATAAAAACAACAACATAAAAACATTATTTTGGAGGGAGAAATGGAGAAGGGAAGGAGAGGCCGGTCTGCTGCCTGAAGAGGAGCCAATGGGGCACGTGCCAGAGGCGGAAGGGGCCGTGCCAGGGGAGTGGCAGCAGGCCATGAGGGGGGATGTTACAGTAAACCACCTGCTCCTGCTCAATAGTATTCTTCTAAACTCTTCTAATCTATTCTGCCCAATACTACTCTTCTAAAAATAATCTGGTTGAAAAAGGACTATTTGACATTTCTATTACACTTTAATTTCTGAGCCACGATTGGCCTCCACAAAATGTCTGCATCTCCTTAATCTTAATGTTGTATGCACATTTATTTTATTTTTTACCACATTGCGGCATCTGCAAAATCAATAAAGAAAATATAATACTGAGAATAGCCGAGGAGCGGCTGACTGAACAATATTGGAACATATAACAGAAAACTTTCTGCTCTCGGAGATGATTAAATGAAGCATTCTACTTTTTAAAAATGTTATTTTCTTTTCTTATTCCCATAAAAAGGTATCTTAGAGGTGCAATTCCACCCTTTACAAGAGGGTTTTAATGTTTGTAATTTCAAACCAGGAAAATTGAGATGTTGAGCAAGGAACAGGGGATGGCAAAGAGAGAGCTTGGGAAAGCTGTTTTAGAACCAGCCATTATGTGGAAGTAGTTTAGTTTATTGAGAAGACGTGACCTTTGGTCATTGCCAACAAAAACATAAACAAGAAAAAGAAGAAAACAAGAAAAACAAGACAAACATAAACAGATACAAAAAAGAGTGATAGATAACTACCCCTCACAATCAGGGAAAACAAAAAACTTTCTAACCTCTAAAATTGGATTGCTAAGGTCCGTCAATAATCATTAAAAGGAAGTATAACAAAATATACAATAAATAAATAAATAAAATAAAACTGCCTACCTCTTACATCCAACCCAATTCCTAGCCGTTATACAAATAAAAATTCCTTATTACTTCCCCTTAGGCTGCTCCTCCACATCAGCCAATCACAATAACCAGCACACATGTATTAATTGTACATGTGACTGTTTTAAGCACCTAAGTGGGGTAGCAATTAAACCCGCCAGTTAGCCCTGGCCTACATGCTTATAAACGTTCCAAGGCATATACCTAAGGGTATCCAATACCCACCTGCTACACTAGCTGTAGTGCAGCAGGATCATGATCAGATCACCAGGTAGGCACATATTCAAATCTCGCCTTGCCCTTCCCGGGGCTTGTGGTGGCAGCACTTGACCCCTGCACAGGTGGTTACGAGTGAAAGGGGAATATGGTACACTAGTCATAGTGCAACAGACTCGTAATTGAGTCCAGTAGGGGGGCACATACTCAAAATCTCCTTACCCTTCCCGGGGCTTGTGTTGGCGGCACTTGACCCCTGAGCGAACAATTATATATATAAAGGGAAGGATATGACTTCTGAAGAACAGTGACCAAGACTAACCTAACCATGGTTACCGCCCTATAATGACAGAGTTTAACTTTAGCTTCCCCCGACCAAGGCTAGTGGCGAAAGCAGTCAGCACCTAGGGAGGTCTTGTCTCAATGTGTTGGCCGTGATCTTAGCTCATTGCCATGGTACAAAAAGCAGAATTGTAAATTAACAGCACTCTTCCATAAACATATGGCCCATAAGGGGGCAAGATTAGGAATCACTTGATCCCTTAGACCTACCCTATCTAAATAGAGTAAAACAGATGCTAAACATGCTACACTCCATCCCTTTTCAGTCTTGGTAAATTTAATGTATCTTAACACTAATTACTAGGTTTTAAAGTAACATGAAAAGAAACTTGCCAACTAATGGGCAAGCTTTCAATCCAGCTTTATCAAGGATTTGGATTCGAGGAACTGCCTTCTCAAGCCCAATGCTAGCAACAGAAATCTCATAATACATGCGGTTACCTCGGGGTCTGAATCAGTGAGAGCCATTTGTGTCAAGAAAAAGCTTGTCACCCCATGAAATTTCTCAACAAAGGGCTGGAGTATCTCAACTCGTTTGGCATCGTACAAATGACATTCAAATAAGACGTGATACATGGACTCCACAGCCACATTATCGAATGGGCATAGATGGTCCCCATAGGGAATCTTAGCTACCTGTCCCTCCAAAACCTTTGTGGGAAGGGCATTAACCCTGGCAGAGAGGAATAGATACTTCTCCCTATGGGTTGCAGTCAATCCTATATACCTTGCCCCTATGTCCGGGCGCGGTGCCCATAAGGCATACCCCATCAAATGTCGAGATCGTGCCACCAGCATCAAGTCGTTCTGTTGGTCTATGTCCCGAGAATGGGCAGTAATCTCCTTTTTGGCTGATGCATAGGTTTTAATCCCTAGATAATCTACCAAGAGGCCAGAACGTGATAAATGGCCCATTATGGCCTGGCACCAAGGATTAATAAATGAGTCTAGAAAGACATCGTAAAGCAAATTGTCTGGAGGGACTCTAGTGGTCTTGAGCCAAAAAAGGGCAGCCTGCTTCCATGCATCTGCTGTCCAGCCTCGCGTACCCACTTTCAGTCGGATAGCGGCAGTCGTGGTTCCCTTAGGTAGATTAGTAAGGGAGGTCAAAAACCTGGTTTGTAGGGAGTTTAGGCTTTTTCCCCATAAAGGGGCCCATAATCTAGCACCATATAGAAGAGTTGGTTTAACCTTTGCCTCGAGTACCTTTATGGCAGTGGCAAGATATCTCCTCCCTGTCCTGGCAAAGTATTTTAAGATTGCCGCTAGTTGACTCTTAGCTATCACCTCTACCCTGGCCAAGTGCTCTGCCCACCGTCCCGTAGCCGTGAAGTTCACTCCCAAATACTTATACCCCTTAGTTTGCTGAAAACACAGTCCATCCACTACCCACTGATGGACCTTCCTACTCTGGGCAAATACCACTACATTAGATTTGGCACAATTAATCGTCAAGCAGTTGTCACGACAGTAACTAATAAATGCCGAGATTTGTCTCCGCAGCCCGACCTTGGTTTGTGATAGTAAAACCAAGTCATCAGCGTAAAGGAGGGAACCAATGGGTCTAGATGCCAATTTCGGAGGGTAATATCTCGCCTGTCTTGTGCCTGGGATGAAGACATTTACAAATAAATTAAACAGTGCAGGCACAAGAACACATCCCTGTTTTACCCCCTGTTTAACCGAGATGTCTGGAGTTAAATGGCCTTCAAGATCTAGTTTGACTACAACTGACGTATCTGCATACAGGGCCCGAACAAGCAAAAGCAACCTAGGCTCAATTCCAAGAGCAGTCAGCTTAGCCCAAAGGCGGGACCGATTAATTGTATCAAATGCCACCTTCAAGTTCAAGAAGGTGGCACAAAGCTTCCCGTTGGCAGCTCTATACTTTTCCACCAAATGGTGGAGCACCAGGCAGTGATCCAAAGTCGCTTGGCCCCTATGGAACCCTGCCTGTTCAGGGTGGATCATCTGGTTGCACTCCATCCACTCCATTAGCCTTACAAGAAGGAGTTTGGAGTAAATTTTTCTTACAACGCTAATCAGGCTGATTTGTCTATAATTAGCCAGGTCCGACCTCTGCCCCTTTTTGTATATAGGGATCACTACAGCTCGGATCCAACCATTAGGTAGAATTTCTGTGTTATTAATTCTTGTGAATAGCTTAGCCAACACTGGGAGTCACCACTCCAAGTTCCTTTTAATGACCTCAATTGGAATTAGGTCCAGCCCAGGGGCTTTGCCATTTCGAAAAGTATCGACTACTTGTCCTACCTCCTCCTCTGAAACCGGAAGTCATTTCGGGCTGATCTGTTGCACAGAAGCAAGCAAAGGTATATCTAGATTTTCCCCCTCTATCTGGCCTATCTGGGATGCCTCGATGAAATCAAGCCAACTACTTGCAGATGCAATTGATATGGGCCGGGCTACTCTTGAGGGAGACGTGGCACCATTCACAATTAGCCAGAAAGTCTTGGAGTCATTAGAATTGCTTGCTATAAGGAGATCCTGCCACATCCTATCACCGTGCGCTCTCTTTTTCAACCTAATAAGATCCCTGTATGCTTTTCTCTCCTGAGAGTACTGGGCCAGGGAAATAGCCTCATGCCCAGTTCTGTAGTCCCTATATATCCCGTGGAGTTTCCACCTAGCACTTCGGTATTCGGCATCGAACCATTTTTGGCCCAGTAGACGAATGGGCCTAGAATGGTTCTTCTCGAGCATCACGAGGACTTGCCGATGGAATTGGAGTGCTAACCTATTATATAGCTCAACCTCCCCTACCTCATCTGCCCCTGATGTTAACTGGTCCCTAACTTCTGTAAACTCGCCGAGACCCAGAATAACCCTCCAGGCCAAGGCCACGCTTTCTGCCCACCTTTGGTATTTGAAAAGAGGGCTGTCACCCACCTTTAATGGCAACTCCTCCTTACTACTCATGTCTTCTGATACAGCCAGGCACGTAACCAGTGGGAAATGATCTGATATCGGGACGGGAGCTACCTCAAAGGTAACCAAAGAGTCAAAGACCTCTGGTGAAACCAAGACATAGTCCACCACACTAGTACCCTGCCCACCTATAAAGGTGAATTCACCCATTGGATCCAAATATCCTGTACCATTCAAGATAGAGAGATTTAGGCCCACCATCAACTGGACAAGCCTTATGCTGGAGGAATTAGGTTTGAGATCTTTGGAAACCCTTGTTTGCATGCACACTGTATGTAAGTTCTCGGACATCTCCCCCATATATGGGGCTAGAATACTGTCTCCTGACCCTATCCTGGCATTAAAGTCTCCCATGACCAAGCATAGGGTGTTAGGATGTTTAATCAGCAACTCACTTGTAGCATTCTCTAAATCTGCCCATAACTGACTTCTGAAAGCACCCGCATTGGCCGGGGGTATATAAACCCATAGTAATAAGTATTTAACTGGCCCGTGCTTTAACACAATCCTAACATAAAGGGAGGGTGTATAAATTCTGCCTCTATTCTCAGATGGTCATTATCCACTACCAGGTAAGCTAACCCTCCACTCGCTCTGCCTCTGGCAGCAAAAGAGACCGCCGGTAGGGAGACCACAGTATATCCCTCAAACTCTTTATGGTCCACTGCCCAGGTCTCCTGGAGTAGAAGCACCTGATGCTGTCTAATAAAGGCAGCAAAATCATCAAGATCTTTATGGGCATGCCAACCCAAAATGTTCCAAGAACAGATCAAAAGATGGGATTGGGTAGCATGCTGCTGGACTAGTCATACCTGGTGGGTCAGGGCTTGGGGTGCAGAGGCAACCTGCTGGGTAACAGGGACAGAAACTCTCTGGGCTGCTCCCAGCAAGGCCTCCATGTCACCCCACCCTCCTGAGTCTCACTAGGATCCTCCCTCAAGTCCTCGGCCTCCTGGCATGGTTGTCCCTGCGGAGTGCAGTTCAATTGCCGTATAGAAATATCTAATCGCGGGGAAGGAGTTGGTACTAGGGACTCGGAGCAGAAGCTCTCACTGGTCTCCATAACTAAGCTACCTATTTCCTCTGATAAGACCACTAAATCTCTTGCTGACTTGACCGCTGCCTGTTCCTCTTTGGAAACCCTTGTTTGCATGCACACTGTATGTAAGTTCTCGGACAGCTCCCCATATATGAGACTAGAATACTGTCTCCTGACCCTATCCTGGCATTAAAGTCTCCCATGACCAAGCACGGGGTGTTAGGATGTTTAATCAGCAACTCTACTATCCTTGTCTGGGTAAATAAACTGGTGGTTGCCTGCATTGCCATATTCCACAATTTTTCCCCTATGGGAGGAAGGATAACACTACTTATTGTTGTTGTTGTTTCTTCTGAGCGGGGCACAGTGGTCCCAATCCTCCTTCCAGGGAGGTCATCCCAGGGGAATTCATCTTGCTGGGAACCCTGGGGGCTGGGCTCCACTAAAGGAGGAGCCACCTCCACCCTATACTCGAAGACCTCCCCCACCTGTACTCCCCAAGAGAATAAAAGGGGGATATTAAACAGGAGGTGGGAAATGAGACTTAAATTACGGAAATATATAATTAAACGTTGGATTCTCCCTTGTGATGGTAATACACGAAAGTTGCCAATATGGTGCCTGGGGACAAAATTGCCTAAAATAGAAGACAAATGGAACTGGATATCCTTTTTTGATTTCCAGGAAGGAAAAATTCCGCTTGGTAGTGGCTTAATGAGAAATGAAAGTGCACTCTGGATCAACCTTGGACTCTCGTCACTACATCCCCTGGGTTTTGGTTGCACCTCTGGCCAATTAACTGAGGTTCTGGCAAAAGATCTTTTAGCCAAGGATGCCCCTGGTGACAAGCTCACCTCCGCACCTTCAAGAGCAGAGGGAACCTGTGTCAGAGTACTAACCCCTTGCTCTGTCATCCTGGGCCTCAGCGCACTCCACATTTCCAATTTAAGATTGAGATTCCTCATTGCACACGCAAGGTAATTTACTATCCCCCACTGCAACTCCTGCTCGTTAAGTAAGTTAGTAATGGTGGACAACTGATTGGTCATTTTCTGGAGCAAAGTGCTGGAAGGTGTATCTAATTGACTCAGCTGGTTTGCCCCCCTTGCTTGTGGGCAATCCTTTGGATTAATTGGGGTGCCATGAAAAACCTGTCTTTCATTACCTCTGAATAAGGCAGGGCAACTACAGGTGAAGCTATAGGCTGGGGCTGGGAAAGGGAGCAAGCCTCTTGCAGTGGGACAGAAATGGAACCCGAAGGAGATCTCTTCCCCTTTCATCTCAAGGTAAACCTGGGCATTGGAACACTATCCACAAGAACCCTCTGCCTTGAGTGGCCCTTAAGGACATCCCTAGGCTCACCTGTGCACCTTCTGGTTAACATAACCCAAGCTGAACCTGTGGGAAGAAATACCAGAGCTACCAAATAAGGAAGCCAAGAGACCCACCCTTAGCCAAACATAGGATCTTACTTCCCAGCAAGGGATTATGGGAGGATAAAACTACCCCCCAAGCAACACAGGGACCCACCCTCACCCCTCAGCACCAGCTAATCAGCGGCCACAAGTTACAAGCACTCCACCGGGGTTCCCCCCCATGAGACAGAGATATAGACAAGTCCTCCGCCAGGTGCCACCAGTTCTTGTAGAGGTAGGAACTCCCAGGTGTCACACAGTAAGCCTGCACAGATCACTCAGGCAGGCACAAAATGGGGAGCCCCAGGTACTGCTCAACACCACCGGGACCACAAAAGCTTCAAGCATCGGGCCTTCTGCCTTCGGCTTCCATTGGATCTTTAATCACGCTCTGCACTCATTAGACCCAGACACCAGCTTATGTCCACCATATAGCAGTCGGCCCGCTCTCCGAAGGGCGCTCCAAAGGGCTTGCACCCTTTTGCGTGCAACCCTTCAGCACGCGCTCAAGGTGCACGCCTACAGCGCCACCATAGGCTGACCTGTCCTTTTGTTTTTGCACAGGTCGGGACTCTGCTCCCTTCACTGGCTCTAGCCCCGCTGAGCTGCAGCTGCCAGGTAAGTATCTCTAATGCTGCTGCTCCACTGCTGTATGATCTGGGTGAGCTCGGGCTGTCCTGCACAGCACCATTTGTTTTTGTTGTCCTTTTGTTTTTGCACAAGTCAGGACTCCGCCCCCTTCACCGGCTCTGTGGAAGTATGATTTAAATTAAAAAATGTTATTTTGCTAGTGTTACTGGAACAATGATAAACAGAATATCCTTCCTATGCTCTTTTTGGATCGTTGTGTAGGGGGAAGAAGACAGAGAGCATAGTCCTCTGGGTGGGGAGCACTGGTATTAGCATTGACCCAGCTCCCATTCACTTCAGTGGTACTTTTGACCAAAAGATTATGCCCATGTGGAGAATAGGTGTTTTTGAAATAAAAGAAATTAAATCCATTAGACACACCAAATAAAGGAACACGATAGGTATACCCATAATATGAAAATAGGATGTTAACACCACTTGTTCACTGCTTTAACATTTCTTTATGCATGTTGCAGGGCTTTATTGGCTCCCTGTGCAGCTCTGCAAAATGCATAAGAAATGTTAAAGTGGAGTTAAGGTGGAGTTAAGGTGCATTTCTGTTTTCACCCATTGTCTCAATATAGGTACACTGATGGGGGTGGGCTGCTAAGTAGACCTGAAACAAGTACCCCAAAACAGGTAATCCTGTTTAATATACTCTATCTGAATTGAAACGGGTGGTTCAAATAATATCTGATATCTGTTATGATATCTCCATTTGTTTACACATTTTGGTTATTTGGGGGTTGCTGGGTTTTGTTTTAGTTTTTTTCTTCAATTGGTTATGTTGGTATTTTAGTCATTTTGACATTTCTGTTACATGATTTCAGCAATGCTGATACCATTGTGCATGCACAACTACCGAAAATGACGTATCTGAAATGATGAAATTATAAAGTAACCCCAAAATAACTGAACAAACAAATGAACAAAAGAAATAAGAGAGCAGAAAAACAGAGAAAACCAAAGTAGACACCTCCCCCCTCAATAAAATGAATAGATATGAAGATCTCGGCTATTATTCAGATTCCTGAAGTCTACCCAAAATGTGAATAAGACCCATGAATAATGAACCCACTATCTGTCTCACCGAAGCGATGAATGGGAAATGAGCTGTTGCTAACATCTAACCAATGCTAAGTGCCCTGAAAATCATGCTGCCATGATGCTAAGTCCATTCCGTATATATAGTGGGTGTGATTTAGAGCACACCCACGCAAGGCATGCTCGTGAATACTGTGTGGCTTGCACATGTGCCACAGTTCCCATAACGGTGGTGCATGTGAATTGTGTGCCTGCCCGCACATATCACATGTAGCCTGTACACTCATACATGGGGTTTGGGATCAGTCTCAGTGAAGCTGATCCTAACCCCTGTGCACTGTGCCCCTGCAACTCCTCCACACCACTCTCCCACTATGGGAACTACGGAGCATGTGTAAACTGTACGCACACATGTTGGGAAAGAGAAGATGTTATCCATTGAATTTGGTCACTTAAAACCAAATCTGATGAAGTAGATATTTATCCTCCTTTGTTCAGAGATTTGCATCTAATATTTTCGTTCAGTTGTTTAGTTTATTGGATTTATTGCTCATGCATAACAGTGCTAAATAGCACAAAAACAAAACATCTAACAACCAAATAGCCAAATCGAATAAACAAAGTGAACTGAATAAACCAAATAACTATTATGGTGGTGCAACTTGGGGGCAAAAATTCATGGGGATTGCTGGATCTCCTGGACCCACATAAGCCCCCACGACCCTAGAACTAGGGCTGAATCGAGAAGCCCTTTTGTTCTCATGAGATATCGCATGAGATTTTGGGAAAGGGCCTGAGAACTCACCGAGATCTTGTCTTTGCTATGAGATGTTGCAAGATATCTTGCCAATTTTTTTAAAAACAAATTTAAAATTCACTGCGCCATATCTTTCAAGTGGCTCAGACTGGGTAGGACATCATAGGTTTCAGCTTTTTGTTGTTTGTTGCAGATGTCCCACCTGCCCTGCCTCACTGTCCAATGCCCTAGTTTTGGGAGATCTGCTGCACTTGGGAGCTTAAGTTGCTCTTGGGGTGTGGGCTATATCTGACCCGCTCAAGCCCCAGAGCACCTCATCAGTGCAGCACATCGCACCGCCAGGGGACCTGAGCACCTGTCACTGCAGCGTGCCTGCTGCGTGGGCCCCTGAGTACCTCATCAGTGCAACAGCCTGCATGCCTGCCCAAGAGTGCTTCTGTCCCATCAGCTCTGCCAGCACAGCAGGAGGATGGGACCCCAGTTCCTGAACCCCAGCTGCCATCGAGCCACTGCCTCTGCTTCAGCCAGCTCTCATCAGCTCAGTTGTTTGTGTAAGTGGTTGTGCTTGCTGCAATGAGAGGGAAGTGGGAATATTGTTGAAAACAGAATTAGTTGTCAACACAGGATTATAATTTGGGGTGTGCATTAAAAAGTTAAATTCTCTTCCTGAAAAGTTCTTAAGTTGTCCCAGCCTTTTGAGTGGCCATAAATAACCTTTTTAATTGAACCTTTCTTTTAAAATAAATTTGAACCTCTCCTTTCAGAGTCCATTGTTTGAGAAACAAACTGTGTTGAAGTGTAAATTTACATAAACTCAATGTAAATTAGCATATGCACATTTTATGCAAATGACACCCATAATGTCCCCTCCTTCTGAGTGTTGGTGTCCCTGTTTTCAGGGTTCTGGGGTTGAGAGGTATGCACTGCGCATGCGCTAATGTCTGCCAGGTCCATTCTGTGCATGTACAGCCCTTTTCCCAAATGGTGCCGAAAGCTCTGGCACCAATGAGCTGCACGTGTGCAGAACGGCCTAGGCAGCCATTTTGCACACGTGCAGTAAATGTTTAAATTTTCTTGTCTCCCCCTTGCATCCCCGATTCCCCTTCAGAGAAACCGAGTGGTGAGAGACCCGGCAGCTGGAGCAGGCAGGTGAGTACATGATGGGAGAGGGAGAGGAGGGAGGGCTGTAAAATCCCCTTTTTTTGGTTTTTAAGTGCATGGGAAGGGAGAGTTGTCCAAGATTCAAACTCTTCTCAGTGAGAATCCAGGCAGTTTCTCGACTGTTCTCATTTGCAAGAACAAGCCAAGAACCCTGATTCTCTCAGAGAAAACTGAGAATCTGGGAAACGAGTTTCAGCCCTATCTGTTGAAAGAGGAATTTTGTGGGGAGATGCATGCCCCATGCCCCCCCTCTGTAATTATTCCCATGAATAGCTATGTGAATATTGGATGTGGATATTATTTGTATTATTGGAGGGCTATCTGAATATGGAAATAATATCCATGAATATAAAACTGCCTATTCATTTTGCCACTAGATATTATGTCTTCATGGTTTTGTTTGTCAGTATTTCTTTTTCATTCTATTCTCTTTTCACCTTTTCCCACTTAATTCCCCCCTCCTTCACTGTCCATTCTCACCTTCCTCTCGTAAGATTCTCCTAATTAGAAAGCGAAACCAATCATATTCAAATTCAACTCTTCCATTCCTATCTACAGTGTCTGAGTGTATGTGAAAATCAGAAAAGCAAGTTTCTACCTCTTTCTCCAGATCTTGACCTTGTACCATTCACCACAGTGGGAGTTTTGCCGTTGATTTCAAAGGGAACAGGAACAAGAATAAAAACTTCTTTTGAATTAATCATAGTATAGGATTGAGAATTTGGAGAGTTTCCCCTCCCCGAGCATAACCCTAGGCCAAGTAATCACAGAGAAAGAAATATTGTCCTGGGAGCTTCATCCACCAGCTGCTCTTTGAATTGTAGCGGATAGAAAGTGAAAGATATTAGGAAGCGATGTTAGAGAACACAAGGAAGGTTGCTTTTATCATAGCAGTGGCCCCTTAAGCACATGGTATTTATGGCTATATCTGGGTTTTGAAGTTCCTAATTTGAGGGGTTTATAACACAGGATTTAAGGATTAGCTCAAGGCTAGAACCTGGCCTACTCTACCAGGTCTCAGCAGCCTATCTGACTGCTGAGTAGGAGGCAAAGCTGTGCATTTTTAAGGCTTTTTCATTCCTTTAATTTTTGTTGAGTCGTGCAGCCCCGTTTGAACTCTAAAGTGAATCCTTCCAAATTCTGTGTAGTTTCATTTAAAAGGGAGAAACCTGAGTCATATGTATGTCATAGAATGATAGAATTTTTAGGACTGGAATGGACTTCAAAGGTCATCCACTCTGACCCTTCATCTAGTCGAACCCCTTACAACAGTACAACCTCCTCATCGTTGCTTCCCTTATCCTCCCTTCCTTAAAACCATGGTGAGAATTTGGGATGAGGGATGGAATCTGAGCCCCTGTTTCCCTATAGTTCAGGAATGTTTGGACCTAGGGTTCCCTTTTGGTCATTCATTACAGGATCTAGAGTTTGGATTTAGGGTTTCCCTTTGGTCAATCTTCCATGGACTGTTCCCTGTCCATGGAAGAATGTGATTCTGTCTGCCTTAATGTAGTGAAGAGGCAGCAATCTTCTGCTTACGTGACCCCATTTTGACATTTATGGATAATCCTGTGACCCCAGAGAGCAACAAAGACATGCAAGGAAGCTAAATATCAACAGGGATTGTGAGTCTGCTTGGGGTCACTACCCGCAGTTAGTACAATGTTTTTGCCCATACTGGGCATTTTGATCGAGTTCATCCCTTTTTGTGCTCCAGCCAGAGAGTGGGGATATACAGGACATGGGCAGATACTGTGGATGGTGTACACAGGGTCATGTCCAAAACGGGACTGGAATTCAGGATCCAAGAGACCTAATTCAGAGGGAGGATCAGAGACAGAATCAGAAGTCAATGCCAGGAAGTCAGTCCAAGAAGGGAAGGTCTAGAGAAGGCAGAACAAGGAGCAAGGCTGGGTCCAAGACAGGAAATAGAGGATAGGTTGGGTCCAAGGTTGAGAGACAGGGTGCTTTTAGATGGATGTAGAGGCTACCCTCCCCCAGAGTTGCTCCAGGGGTGCACCCCTGCGTACACCTGCTTTCAGCCCCATCTGGTTCCACTTTAGATAGACCTGGCAGGTTCCCCGCACGGCACCCTCCCCCACACCATAGAGTTGCAGGTGATCGCTCTATTTTCTAGGCTGGCATACGTAACTTTATTTATTTATTTATCCCATTTTTACCCTGCCCTTCCCAAATGGCTCAGGACAGCTTACAAAACATATAAAACGGCATATAAAACAGCATAAAACCCCCAACCTTTCCCCAACGCTCTCCCCCAACAGCCTCCCACACACTCTCTATCCCAACCTGCCAAAAGCTTTAAGAAAAAAAAGGTCTTACACTGCTTTGGAAAGATGCTCAGGCTCAGATGAACCTCCAGGGGTAGGGAGTTCCAGAGCATTGGGGCAGCAACTGAGAATGCCCCCCTTCATGCCCCCATCACACGGACACGGGTGGGAGATGGAATCCACAGGAGGGTGCTTCCAGGTGCTCTTGAGGGCCACAGTGGAGCTTGGGAGGATAGGCGATCTTTCAGATAAGTGGAGCTCAGGCCATTTAGGACTTTAAAGGTCAAAACCAGCACCTTAAGTAGTGCCCGGAAAGCTATCAGCAGCCAGTGCATACTTCAGAGCATTGGTGCAATGTGCTCTCGGTGACTCATCTATGAAAGGAACTGAACTGACACATTCTGCACCAGCTGTAGCTTCCAAACAGTCATCAAGGGCAACCCCACGTAGAGCACATTGCAGTCATCTAGTCTTGCGGTGACAAAAGCATGAATGACAGTGACCCGATCTGAATTAGAGCGGAAAGGCTTCAGTCTCCTCAGAAGATGGAGTTGGTGAAAAGCGCTCCTGGCCACCGCCGCCACCTGAAGATCCAGGGTCAGCAAGGGATCCAGAAGCGCTCCAAGTCTGTGAACCTGAGTGACCAGAGGGGGACAGACCCTATCAATAACAGGTGTCCCAATCCTCTCCAAGTCACAAGACCGGCCAACCATAATCATTTCAGTCTTGTCAGGATTCAACTTCAATCAGCTCATCCTCATCCAGTCCCTGGTAGCAGCCAGGCATTGGGTAAACACCAAGACTACGGGACCTGGGTTTCATGAAAAAGAGAGTTAGAGCTAAGTGTAATCAGAATATTTATTACACCTCACCTCTGAATGACCTCACCCAGCAGCCTCAGATACACGTTGAACAAAAGGGGAGACAGAATAGACCCCTACGGGATACCACAGGGAAGACAAGAGATGACAAGCAATTTCCCAACACCACTCTCTGGGACCTCACCTACAGGGAAGAACGGAACCACTCAAGAGCAGTCCCACCCACCCCACAAAGTCTCGCAGTCGTGCCAACACCACCTCACGATCAACTGTATCAAAGGCCTCAGAGAATGGAATGGAACACAGGGAAGGGACACAAGCAGGAACAGAACACAGGGCTAGGAAGCAAGGCAACCAATAATGCAAGGTGGAGAAAAGAACATGTAAATCTATTCAAAGGCTGCACCAAATTGGTGATTGAAGTACTTGGATCGATTTCCAAAGTTCTCAGAACTGGGACCGGGTCCTCGGAACACACAAAAAACCAGACATGCCCCTCACCAAAAAAACTTCCATTACATCCACCTATCCAAGGCAAGCCCCCTCCCCACACACCATAAATTAATTAACCAGAAAGAATGTATTCCCCTAGTGCTCAGGCTGGTCACATCTAGGCAAAGTTCTTGAACACACAGCCAAAGCAGTTCCCATAAAAGCAGGCTAGAAAAAGCGAGACAATCTGAAGAAGACAAACCCCCAAACTGCAACTACAAAAAGCCTGAAGTACCCAAAGCATGGCCCACCATCAGCAGCGCACCCATTTAAAAATAATTATGCCAAGCAGTGCCCAGAAAAGCAGGCTAGCAAGAGTGAGACAATCTGAAGAAGACAAATCCAAAAAGTGCACATGCAAAAAGCCCCTCCACCCAACCCCCCCAGCAGTACCCACAGCATGGCCCAGCAGCAGTTCACCCACTTTAAAATAATTATGCCAGCCCAGCACCCATAACAAACACAAACAAGAAACCAGTCCAGCAGGCATAATAATACCCATAATTAACCAGACATTCATCCCTCCCATAAAAGCCACCTTGTGCCCACTGATGCAAGACAAGCCTCATCCTCAAACACCATAAATAAATGAGAAAGTATCTCCCATGTGCCCCAACTCAGTGATCGCATCTTGAACCCACAGCCAAAGTACAGTCACAGTGCCCACAAAAACCACAGCAAAAGCGATCCCTCTCTGGCATCTGTGGTGCCAACTTGCCAACAAGTAGTGCAAGCAGTACCAGCACCCACTTTCAAGTATATTAAGCATGGTGGCACTGGTAACACCATGCATTGCCCCTAGTATGGACACCCCAGGCCAAGGGAAGTGGAGCAAGGCAGATCCCTCTGACCTCCATCGTGTCAAGCAGTGAGAGCAGCAGGCAGCAGTGGCACCCACTTATTTTTTTAAAAGGCATGGCATTGGCATGGCACTGGTAACCCTCAGCATTTCCCCTAGTATGGACAGACCAGGTCAGAGGAAGTGGAGGAAGGCAGATCCCTCTGGCTCCCATAGTGCCAAGCAGTGCAAGCACCAAATCACCTTTGGCGCTGCAATCAAGTGGAAGGGAAAGGGACCTTACTTTTAAAGAAAAAATTGTTGCTGGCTGTCAGAGGCTCATTCCCAGTCCTTGACACCCAGCAGGTAGGCTGTTGAGGGGTAGGTGCCCAGGCAGCTGTCAGACAAGGTGCTGGGACCTCTGCATCCTAGGGATGTGCGAACAGAGTGCGGTTCAGATGTTCGGCCATTCGGTAGTTCGGTTCAAAAACCGAGTTTGGGTTCAGTTGTTCGGTTCGAAAGAGTTCGATCTCACCAAATGTTTGGCGGAGTTTGGACCTGCTGTGAGGCTTGGGGTGCTCCAGAGACCCCCAGGGGGACCTGTGGTGGCATAGAAGACTGTCAGAGACCCAGCAGCATTAGAGACCGGGAAGGCTTGATGCTTGACACCCTGTCTTGCCAGGGCAGGCAGGCTTGGCGCTTGGCCCCGTGGCACCAGGGCTGGCCCTCTGAGACCCAGTGGCAGCATCAGCAGCAGAGAGCAGGAAGCCTTGGTGCTTGGCACCCTGGGTTGTGCCCGTGGCACCAGGGCTGGCCATCGGAGACCCAGTGGTAGCAGCAGCAGGAGCAGAACCTATGGCAGAAGCAGCAGCAGCACACAGGCACCTTGATGAAAAGCAACTGCTCCGCCAACTTGGCCCCCAGTCTCAGGAGGTGTGGCGGGCAAATGTCCCGATCCATAGAGAACACTCGCTCACTGGGGACACTGGCTGGTGTGCAGGACAAGAGACCCTTGGCCACGTTGGACAGGGCCAGCCACACATCCCTCTGAGAGCTGTGTCTCCACCAACTTCTGCCCCTCCCATATGTTCCATTCAACCCATCAACTTGAGCTTCCTGGATGACCCCACAGACAGCGGCCCCACCAACAAGATAGAGATCAGCATGGACTGCATCCGGGTGCAGGATATTGCCGTAGGTGACCCCATGTGGGTGAGTAGCCTGTCAAATCTTGCCTGGGCTTTGGTCTCTGGCATACTTGGAGCTGCCACTGCCTGTTCTGGTGTCCGTAAGGTGGGCAATGGGGCACGTGGCAGAGGTGGCAGGGGTTGTGCCAGCGGAGCGGCAGCAGGCATCAGTAGCAGCCCGAACCTATCACCACGCCCCAAACTGCACAGGCCTGATTTTGGCAGTCAGGCTTCAGAGGTTTCCAGCAGTGGCACTAGTCGGGGTGTGGTTCGGCAGCACCTCCTGCCAGAGTCCTCCACTACCATGCAGGGCACTGGAAAGCCTGCACTCAAGGAGGCTGCAGCTGAAGGAGGCTGTGGCTGTCTCCGCTGTGGTGCCTTCAGGAGCAGGTGCAGGTGCTTTGGGTTTGAATGTTCCTCCAGGGCCACCAATATCCCTGAACCCTGTTACTGAGGTGATCCCCAGCAGTCCAGGGCTGGTGGATCCCACCCCGGCTTCTAGACACAGGGCCTGATCCCAAGGTAATGGCAGCAGGAGGAGGAGCAACAGCAGTTATAAGGGGCACAGAGAGTGTGGCAGAAGCATGGTAGGCAGTCCATCAGCCTCAGGGTCCCAGTACTCCCCTTCATGGGACATCACACTGATTGGGGACAGTGAGGCAGACACTAGTCCCAAGGAGGAGATGTCTGGTGCTGTTCTACCCCTCTCAGCAGCACTGTCAATGGTGCATCACCCAGTGCAGGCCAGAAGGCAGGAGGGGGCAAAAAATCCTCGGTCTGGGCAGGGCACATTTTAAGTTGGCGAGGGCGGATGATCCCAGGGAGGTGCAGTGTAGTTTGTGCCAGAAGGCAGTGAAGCATGGGCAGGTGCTCACCAACCTTGGCACAACTGAAGGGATGCCACATAGCTGTGCTGCTAAGCAGGCAGGCAGGGGCAGTGAGTAGATGCCAGCGAGTTCCCAATTGCAGCGGCTAGTCATCCGTCTCCATCAGCGGGCAAGCATCCTGCTCTAACAGCTGCCAATAGCAGCTGAAGTGGTATCACTGCTAGGGGGGGAGCAGCAGCAGCAGCAGCATCAGTGCACCATGGAGGAGCTGGGGTGGGGGCCGCTGCCAAGTCCATCGGCACATAAGCACTGGGGAGGAAGCTGTCCTTCAACTGAAAGCCATGAGTATGTTGGGGGAAAGGATTGCGCTTGATGGGCAGCCCTTCTCGGTGGACAGGGACATGGGGTTTAGGCGCCTGATTGGCTTCCTGGCCCCCCAGTTTAAGCTGCCCTCGCACACCACCCTGAGTCAGGCTGCCACCGATGCCTGGCAGCCTGCAACGTCTGGCCAAGCAGGGGTGGCAGCCACCGAGTCCTGGCCGGGCCTCTGCTGCTGCTCCGTCAATGCCTGGCAGCCTGCAACACTCGGTCCTGATGGTGACTAGAACAGTGGAGAACCCAGCACAGGATAGAGCAAGCAGAACTTGAGGCCAGCCAGCATCATCCTGAGTTGGCAGGTGGTGCCAGCCCTGTACCGGGCTTTAAAGGAGCAGGTGAGGGAGCAGATGGCAGGGGCTGGGGGTGCCACCATCCACTTCACCGCCGACCTATGGTCGAGTAGGAACACGCAGCATGCCTACCTGGCAGTGACTGATGACACATTGGTGGCAAGCCCCGGAGGCAGCGTTTTGCAGTGGCAGGAGGGGTCCCAAAGCAGGGTATTGGTGGGCCCTGCTTCAGGTGGAAGTCATGGACGCCATGGCCCCCACACTTCTTGGAACATTGATGCACCCCTGACCACCATGGTGAGGGAGTGGGTCATGCCAGACGCGGCCTTCACCAAGGGGTGCGTAGTGATGCACAATGTGGCCAACATATTGAGAGAAGTCCGCGAGGGGGGCTTCACCAGCATCCCTCCTTTCTCCTGGTGTTCAGGGATGATCTGGGCTTGGGAGAGAAGGGGATTGGGGCAAGCCCCCTTAGCTCCCTGATCGAGTGGGGGAGGAATATGGCCAGTGGTTTCTTTAACTTGTATTTATTTATTACTGTCTTTTAGCCCTGTTTTATTGATGTATTTTATATTTATATTTTAATTGTTTTTAATTGTTTTTATTGTTGTTAGCCGCCCCGAGCTGCATTGCAGGAGGGGGCGGGATAAAAATCTATAAAATAAATAAATAAAATAATTAAATAACTGGAGCGTGATGGGCAGCGACCTCCTCCGGGCGAAGCAGGCCAAGCAAGGCTCTCCAGTGCACCAGCTGGTGCAGGATGTGTCCACCCAGTGGGAATTCATCCACATTCCTGATGCTCGAGTGCTGAGTGGCTTCTCGAGCAGAAAGCTGAGTTGCATCAGGTTCAACAGGTGACTGACAGCGGGGCAGCTCCAGGGTACTATGGGGTGGAATGGGAGATCCTGGAGCTCTATGGGCATTGGAAGGATGAGCTGGTGGAGAGGGTCCGGCAGGCAGAGAGGGCTATGGAGAGTGTGCAGCAGCAGCAGCAGGATGCCCTTGGGGATGGTGGGAGTGAAAGAAGCCACCCCTTTCAGCCAGAAGAGTCTATCTCTGCCCCCAGCCTGAGCAGTAGCAGCACCAGCACCCCTATTGCTTCTGGATGATGTGGATGAACAGCCCTCCCTGCCTGGAATGTAGGTGAAGCAGGCTGAGCAAGGCTCCCCAGCGCACCAGCTGGTGCAGAATGTGTCCACCTGGTGGAATTCCTCCACGTTCCTCATGCCTGAATGCTGAGTGGCTTCTCAAGCAGAAAGCCATGTTGCATTAGTTTTAACTGGTGATGGACAACGGGGCACCTCCAGGGTACTATGGGGCAGAATGGGAGATCCTGGAGCTCTATGGGCACTGGAAGGGTGAGCTGGTGGAGAGGGTCCAGCAGGCATAGAGGGCTTTGGAGAGTGCACAGCAGCAGCAGTAGCAGCATCAGCATCAGCAGCATGGCCCTGGGGATGGTGGGAGTGGGAGAAGCCACCCCTTTCAGCTGGCAGAATCTATCTCTGTCCCCAGTCTGAGCAGTAGCAGCACCAGCACCCCTATTGCTTCTGGATGACGTGGATGGATAGCCCTCCCTGCCTGGAACGTAGGCCCCAGAACACTGAGAGTGGGTTCAGGGGCTGGAGTGGCTGCTTCTTGAGGTGGTGGAATGACAACTCCCCTTGAGTGGAATGATGGCCCCAAAACCCTGATGGTGGGTCCTGGGGCTGGAGTGGCTGGAAAACTTTGAAGGCTGAAGTGGAGAAGGGTTCCATATGATGGCTCCCCATGAGAAGAATTATGGCTTCAGAACCCTGATAGTGGGTCCTGGGGCTGGAGTAGCTGGCACCCCTGCTCGTCCGGACATTGCAGGTGGAGCAGTGGCAGAGGCTTGGCCAGGGCCCGGTGGCTGGCACCCCTATTCAGCTGGGCATTGCAGGCTGGCTAACATCAATGGAGCAGCGGCAGAGGCCCGGCCATGGCTCGGAGGCTAGCATCCCTACTTGGCTGGACGTTACAGGCTGGCTAGCCTTGATGTGGGACACTTGTAGACAAGTGGAATGACAGCCTTCTCTGCCTGTAACGTAGGCCCCATAACCCTAATGGTGGGTCCTGGTGCTGGAGTAACTGGCACCCCTGCTTGGCCAGGCATTGCAGGTGGAGCAGCGGCAGAGACCTGGTCAGGGCTTGGTGACTGGCACCCCTACTCGGCTGAGCATTGAAGGCTGGCAATGCTGAGTGGCACTGTTTCAGAGCACCCACTCAGATGGAATGCTTAGGAAGGGATTCAATTGGGTGGCTCCCAACATGGCTACCATAGAGCAGCAAGCCACCATGCACTCCCTCTGCCATGGACATGGGGGAGGGGGAAGCACACTGTGCTGGCCTTCACAATTGACATGTCCCTGCCTGGTGTGAGCCCTGGGGAACCCAGGCTCCCCAGGGCTCCTGGCTATTTCTTCTGAGGCCATGTCCCCTGCTCACTGAGTGCCAGAAGAGCGTCACGGTTCTGGCAGCATCCCATCAGCTCTTGCTGGCCCTTGAAAATCCTTAACTTGGCCCAGGGACAGCAGGCTCTGCTCCTGTTGGACACAGACAGCTATTTTAGAGGAGGTATCCAGCATCATTACTGAGGCAGGTGAGGAAATAGCCAAGAGGAGTTTTCTTGTAGACTGGCTGGCATGGGTGGGGGAGCGTCAGAGGCCCGGCCAGGGTTGTACTTGACAATTCTGAAGAGGGAGGAGGGCTGCTACAGTGAGCCTTGAAGCATAGTGCGCAGGCCCTGGTGGAGCCGACCCAAAGAACAGATCTTGTTGGTAGCAGCAAATAAATAATAATATTAAAATGACAACCCGTGGCACAGCAGAGGCAGCATTGGCAGCAGAAGCAGATATTGAATTGCCTGGACACAGAACCCATGGCACAGACAGCATAGGTGGCATTGGCAGTTGAACCCTGAGGGTGGGTCCCAGGGCTAGAGTGCAGCATCTGGTTGCAGTGGAAGGACAGACCTCCCAGTCCCTGTCCTTTATGTATGTATCCTTCTGGAGAAGGTTGGAGTGAGTTATTGACTATTTTTGTACCCCCGTCCCCCTTTTCTATTTAAATGGAATTTGTTCCTGAATGCTCAAGTGGGAAATCTCTTTGCCCTCTTTGCCAGAGTTTCAGGCTGGCTTGACTGGCATGGGTGGCCTGACCAGAGCAGCAGTGATCATGGTGGTAGTAGGAAATAATCAATCATATTCAAGTGAGAACTTTGAAGGACAAAGTGGAGAAGGGTTCCATGTGAACAGAAGTTGTTGAACATGGGTCAGTTGGTCCTAAGAGATGCGAACCGGGCCCTTCTTGTGGATCACCCCAGGCTGGCTGGCATGGATGTAGGAGTGGCGGAGGCCCGGCCAGGGCTCAGTGGCTGGCACCCCTGCTTGGTTGGGCATTCCAGGCTTGCATCCTACTCTCAGGATCTGAACAAGCTGTTCTGCCAATTGGTCAAGCCTTGCCCATTGGTGAATCATGTGGCCACCCAGTAGCAGACATTGGGTTGCTTGGGCAGAACCCGTGGCACAGACAGCAGAGGTAGCATTGGCAGCAGCAGACATTGAGTTGCCTGGGTAAAGAGCCCATGGCACAGACAGCAGAGACTGCATTGGCACAGCAGGATCAGATTGACTGCATTGACAGCAATGGCACAGCAGGAGCAGACATTGGATGTGAACATTCCATGTGAACAGCAGTTGTTGAACATGGGTCAGTCGGTCCTAAGAGATGCGAGCTGGGCCCTTCCTGTGGATCACCCCAGGCTGACTGGCATGGGTGGGGGAGTGGCAGAGGCCCAGCCAGGTCCGTACTCGATGGAGCTGAAGAAGGAGGAGGGCCACTGCGGGGAGCCTTGTAGCCTAGGGCGCAGTCCCGGGTGGAGCTGACCCAAGGTGCAGATCTTGGTGGTAGTAGGAAATAATCGTATTCAAATGAGAAGTTTCAAGGACAAAGTGGGGAAGGGTTCTATGTGAACAGCAGTCAAACATGTGTTTGTCGGTCCTAAGACATAGGGGACCGCCGTTCTGAAGGGAAGCAAGCATCAGTGGAGGCATCAGTGCCAGTCATCAGTGGAGGAGCAGCAGAGGCCTATCTGGGCCCTTCCTGTGGATTGACTCAGCTGTGGCAGATGTCACCTGCCCCTCCCCACCCTGCCCTCCATGCTGTCCTCTGTGGTGGCGGGGTTGGGGGGTCGGGGTTCCCTCCTTGGCATACACGTAGCAGCTGACTTGGAACAGGTGCGGACCAGAGGAATCTGACTGTTTCAGTAACTTCAGGATGAGGATTGGCTCTAAGGGCCACCATGTTGTGCCCCTGCCATCACAGCACTGGGGTGCAAGCTGTCTTTCAACTGAATGCCACGTTCATGTTGGGAGAAAGGATTAGGTGCAGACCAGGGGAATCTGACTGTTTCAGTAACCTCGGGATGAGGTTTGGCTCTAAGGGCTGGGCGTTGCAGGCTCATCCAAGCTATGGCAGTGTACAAGAGTGTGAAGCAAATGGCTAACGTGCAGTACCAGCAGCAGTGGCAGAGGCCCAGCCAGGACTCGGTGTCAGGCACCACTGATTAGCCATGCCTTGCAGGCTGGTGGGAAAGAATGTGGAGTGGCTGAGTTTTCCTTCCCAGTCATTTCACCTATGAAATCCCATTTCTCAGAGCACTCGGCTGCATAGGAAGTGAGGAGTCTACTGAAATCCTATAGTCTTTGGTGTGTGTGTGTGTCAGAATATGAGATGTTTCGGGGTCCAGTCCTGGAGAGGCTGTAGTTGAGCTCTGCATCAATGCGTATTGGCAGCAGCAGCAGACATTGGATTGCTGGAGCACAGAACCCGTGGCACAGACAGCACAGGAAGCATGGGCAGCAGCAGCAGACATTGGATTTCCCATGCACAGAACCATTGACACAGACAGCAGAGGCAGAATTTGCAGCAGAAGCAGACTTTGGATTGTCCAGAGGCAACATTGGCAACATTGGCACAGCAGGAGCAGACTTTGGATTGCCCAGAGGCAGCATTGACATAGCAGGGGCAGACATTGGATTGCCCAGAGGNGGAGCAGACTTTGGATTGCCCAGAGGCAGCATTGACATAGCAGGGGCAGACATTGGATTGCCCAGAGGCAACATTGGCACAGCAGGAGCAGACTTCAGATTGCCCAGAGGCAGCATTGGATTTTGCACAGCAGGTTCAGACTTTAGATCGGCCAGAGGCATCATTGGGAACATTGGCACAGCAGAATTAGACTTTAGATGGCTCAGAGGTATCATTGGGAACATTGGGACAGCAGGAGCAGAATTTAGATTGCCCAGAGGCATCATTGGCAACGTTGGCACAGCAGGAGCAGACTTTAGATTGCCCAGAGGCAGCATTGGATTTGGCACAGCAGGATCAGACACTGGATTGCCCAGAGGCAGCAGCAAATTTGGCACAGCAGGAGCAGACTTTAGATTGCCCAGAGGCAGCATTGGATTTGGCACAGCAGGATCAGACTTTAGATTGCCCAGAGGCATCATTGGCAACATTGGCACATCAGGATCAGACTTTAGATTGTCCAGAGATAGGGATGTGCGAACGCAGTTCGGAGTTTGGGCTGAACTCGGCCTGTTCAGATGACCAAACTGAACGTTCTGAACTGAATACTCAAATGGCCGAACAGTTCAAAAAAGTTCGGATGAGTTCGGGGGTAGGAAAAATATGACTGGAAGGCGGGAAAAACATGACTAGAAGTGGGAGATAGCTGAGGAGAAGACTTCCTGGCATCAGGGGTGGAGACCAGGGGTGGTTTCAGGGTCAAATGATATCGAAAAAACTTCAAATTTGGTTTTGGTTTCAGTATCGATAGTGCTATTTTCAGCTGTTCGGCGGAGTTCGGCTGAACCGAACTCCGCCGAACTGAACAGGCGAATCTGAAGTCGGGTTTCAGACCAAACGTCTGAACATCTGAACTGCGTTCTGTTTGCCCATCCCTACCCAGAGGCATCATTGGCAGCATTGACACAGCAGGATCAGACTTTAGATTGCCCAGAGGCATCATTGGATTTGGTAAAGCAGGAGCAGACTTTAGATTGCCTGGAGGCATCATTGGATTTTGCAAAGCAGGAGCAGACTTTAGATTTCCCAAAGGTATAATTGGCAACATTGTCAGAGCAGGAGCAGACTTTAGATTGCCCAAAGCTAGCACTGGCAACATTGGCACAGCAGGAAGAGACATTAGATTGCCCAGAGGCAGCATTGGCAGTTTTGGCACAGCAGGATCAGATTTTAGATTGCCCAGAGGCATCATTGGTAACACTGGCACAGCAGGAGCAGACTTTAGATTGCCCAGAGGTATCATTGGTAACATTGGCACAGCAGGATCAGACTTCTGATTGACCAGAGGTATCATTGGCACATCAGGATCAGACTTTAGATTGCCCAGAGGCATCATTGGCAACATTGACATAGCAGGATCAGACTTTAGATTGCCCAGCGGTATCATTGGTACAGCAGGAGCAGATTTTAGATTTCCCAGAGGTATCTAATACCTACAAAAGCCTAGTCCTACAAACACACTATAAAATATTAAAACTGAATGAATTCACTACACACTATCTCTACCTATCCTCTATAGCTAAACTAACTCCTACATCTATGGTATCTCTCTCTCTCTCTCTCTCTCTCACACACATATATATATATATATATATATATATATATATATATATATATATATATATATATATGTGAGAGAGAGAGAGAGAGAGAGATACCATAGATGTAGGAGTTAGTATATATACACACACACACACACACAGAGGGATGGGGGGACACAGACAGCTCACAACAAACAACACAGGAAGGAGTACAAAACTGAAATGAAACCTAAATCAATATAATCCTACTCTAAATAAATCCAAAAACAGGGGAAGGGAATCAGGGATGGAATGGGAGGAGGGAAGGATTCAATGGAGGGTAGGGAGAAAGAACAGAGGAATTGTTAAAAAATAAAAATAACACCTAAATCTATTTTATCGAATCGAATCGAATCTAAAGAAATGAAACTATGAGGTAAATGTGTGGAAATGGGTGAAATAGGAGGAGGATGGCAATGGATTAGGAAGACAAACTGCTGGGAGAGGGAGACTTCTGAAAATGTCTACTGACAGGATCAGTGTCTAGCTTAGAGGGAATTGGAAGGGGGGGAGGGCAATGACTTTTGTTACTTACTGCGCCCACCTTACCACAAGCCCCATTGACTCTGTGCAACCTAGCCCATGGCCAATCGCAGCCTGTGAAGGCAGTGGCCTGAGGAAAAGGGGGCTTGTGATTGGGCAGGCAGGTTGCCTCTCCACCCCTGGCACCAGGAAGTCCGCTCCTCAAGTGGCCCCCCTCCTCCCTGGACTTGTTTACCATATTTTTCCTGCCCAAACACCGCCAAACTCAACTGAACTGTTTGGTTGTTCGACAGTTCAGTTCAGACGTTTGGTTTGGTCGACCGAACATGCTGAGTTCAGCCTGGACACCGAACCACGTTCGCACATCCCTACTGCATCCTCCCACCCTTCTCTACCTACTTGAGGACACAAGGTCTAGCATGTAAAATAGTAGAGCTTGTTGGTTTACAGGTAGAACTCTCACTTAAAAGCAAGAGGTCACAGCTTCAAATCCTATTTGGTGCTGTTGTTGAGTGGGAACGGAAATGGCTGTGTGACTAGGCTTGTAAGAACATCGTTGGTAGAATGCATAGGGGTGGGACACCGGGGAGAATACTGGTTGCCAGATGTCCCGGTATCGGATCTCCCAGGTACCGGATATACCGGTATCGGCATACCAGATTTTTAACATTGGTCACGGTACCGGATTTTTTACATTGCGGCTATTGACTTCAATGGCCGCAATGTAGAAAATCTGGTACCTTGGCCAATGTTAAAAATCCAGTATGCCGGTACAGGTAAATATCGGATTTATCGGATTAAGCTGATACACCCAAATACCGGCAATATCGGATCTCGGGAAAACCGATATTCCCACCCCTAAAAATGCATATAATGTCCATGTCCCTGGTATGAGTACCATGCACTGAAAAAGCATCAGTATATTTGATATCAATCAACTTGTAATTCATAGTTAAATACAACTATGGTGAACATTTGTATGTATGAAAAGTGTAAGGAGAATAACTTCAAATCAAATTGTGATGTCCCAAAAATTCAGTCTTCTTGGTCAGTCTAGAAATTTGCTTTGTTGGTGGCTATCAAAGGAACTCAGCCGGCCAACTGGTGCCCAGACAGCTGGCACACAAGGTCCCAGGACCCTCTGCACCTGCCTATCCCTTCCTACCTACTTGAGGACAAATAAATACATAGGGCTTGGTGGTCTAGAGGTAAAACTCTTGCCTACGAGGCTGGAGGTCCTGGGTTTAAATCCCGTTCGGTGTTGCAATCAACAGACAAGAAAAGGGACTGTACCTCTAGAATTCTTCTTTTGCTGTTGGCCACCAAAGCTTCACATCCAGTCCTGTGCATGGGGCCCTGATCCCGGAATCCAAGATACCTCTGCATCTGCAGAGTGGCATGCCTGGCCCATAACCCAGAGGTCAGTGGAGCAAAACCATTTTTGTCTAGCTTGCTTCTTTGAGTGTTACAACACCCAAGGGAGTGTTGGTCTAGAGGTAGGATCCTTACTTGGGAGCCAAGAGGTCTTGGGTTCAAATCTCTTGTTGGGCTGCTTTCAAGCAAGAAATAAAAAAGCTATGTGATCAGGCTTGTCACCACTCCAGGAAGGCAGGCAGACACTGAGGCAGGCAGTTCAATGGAGGTGCTTGGCAACGAGATGGGCTTCTATGCACATGCTGAGTCAGTCAAGCATGCATGCTGCAGCCCATCTCACTGCCAGAGTGCCTCCACCGAATGCCCAGGTGACTGTAAGCAGTCAGAGCAGCATGGCGCTCCCATGTCAATTTCAGGCTGCACTGTCAGCAGAGACACAGAGGCAGGGAGCATTCAGTCAGAGCGCTGTGCCCTGCCCCCACTCTCCCCTGTGCCACTGACAGTAGCGCTAGTGAGCACTACGAGAATGGGAGCAGGGCACTGCCCCAGGCGCCCTCAGCCTAGGGCTGCCACTGCTGGTTGCTCAAAAACTGCACAGTGGATCGCAGACATCATGCTACCTTTCTCCTTTGTGGAGACAGATCCTTTTATTAATTAATGTGAGAGTTTTCCTCCAATGGAAAGCCCCAAGCAGGATGTACTTTGCCAACAAAGGTGTGCCAGGACTGTACGCAAAAACATTAGCTCCCCCTCCCAACACAGGTAGAGTACTAAGGCAGCGGAATAAGCCCCCTCAGTGACAGGAGGGCGGGTCTGATGCACTCCTCCACCTTACTTCATGGAACATCTCGGGGTGGAGGGCGCATCAATTAGACCCAGACTTCTGTAATTACATTGTGGGATATGACTTGGTGATGTTGCAAGAAATGTGGTTGAAAGAACCCCCCTTTAAGGGTAATTGGAGGGGTTTTGAGATGTTTTGGCTTGATGCCACTCCCTCTCCCACCCAGGGGAGGCCAAGTGGTGGCTTAGTCTTAATGGTTGCACTAAAGCTGTCTGCTAAGACGATATTAATAGATTCTATTAAAGCAAATTTTATTCTTCTGTATTGTAAATTACCTTCTGATTTGGAATTACTGATTGGGGTAGCATATATCCCTCCAGACTATTTACCACACTATTGTTCAGCGATCTGGTACTTGATTACAGAGATGGTAAATAAAGCGGCAATTCAATTTCCAGATGCCCTTCTCATCTTGGGAGGTGATTTTAATGCCAGAATTGGCAATTCTGCTAATTCTCAAACTCAATTAGTTTTGGAGGAGTCATTAAATCTGGGCCCTTCTGTACCCCCACGCTTCTCTAGGGACCAAATTATAGGCCCCAGAAAGGAACAGTTTGAAAAAATGAGGAGAGATGTGTAGATCTTATCATATTAAACAGGAGGACTGAGGATGATCCAGAAGGGAATTTTACATTTCATTCCTGCTTGGGGTCAAGTGTGGTGGATTATTTTTTAGTCTCACCACGCTTGTTTGCTGCTGTTGCCAAATTCTGGGTCGTACCTCTTGGAGTGTCTAACCATCTGCCCCTAAGCTTGACTTTAAGGTTTCGTAGGAGCACTCCTTTTAGTCACGATCACTCGGGTCATCCACGGCCTGGTACTAGCTATGCTCGGCAGGCAAAATGAACTGAAGTCCTGCACGGGGTGGTCGCTGAGTTGTTAGAATCCCAGGCAGTAGCAGTGATGCGGGAGGGTATGTTTGGGCAAGGGGAAGACTGTATTCTCATGTATAATAATCTGGTGGAACTTTTGAAGCCTGTTCTTACTTCCGGGCCTCCCCAGAATGGTTGGGAAGTTCTGCCATCTAACCTTCCCAGTTGGTTTGATGGCGAGTGCCGCAAAGCGTGGGCTAAAGTACGCCATACAGCAAGGGAGTTGAGACGAAACCCCAACCATTCGGTAAGAATCGCATTGACTTTAGCGAGGAAAAGCTATCAGAAATTATTAGCAGCTAAGTCAAGTGCGGCAAGGGAATCAGCATGGAATTCTCTTATTAATGCAGTAAATGCGAAAGATGCACGGAAATTTTGGGAAATCATACACGGCACACAGAAGAAGAGTAGTGGGTATGAGGAAATTGCCATATCCCAGAGACCTGGCAAGCTTTTTATGAATCTATGTTCTCCAAATCTAAACCGGGTGATGTTGAAATAACTCTTTTGCCTATTAACAAGAGCTGGCCTCCTGTTTCAAAGGATGAGGTAATATCGTTGATTGGGGAACTTAAGAATGGCAAAGCCCCGGGCCCGGATTTTATTCCTCCTGAATTGCTTAAAAGAGATCCGGGCTGGTGGGCGGGAATATTAGCCCCTGTGTTTTCACATATCAATGAAACAGGTAGGTTACCTTCCTCCTGGCTGACAGGTATTACAGTTCCCATTTACAAGAAGGGTGATCCTAAAAGCCCGGGGAACTATCGGCCAATTAGCCTGTTGTGTGTTGTGGCAAAGTTATATTCAAAATCGTTATTGTCCAGGCTCCAGGTATGGATGGAGAGCCAGGAGTAATTGAGCCAGAACAGGTAGGGTTTAGAAATGGTTTGGCCACTGTTGATCACATCATGGTGTTGACAACTTTGATGGACAAATTGCCCGTAGCACATAGGAAGCTCTTATGTTTCGTAGACCTTGAAAAGGCCTTTGATTCGGTGAGCAGAGAACGCCTATGGAACAAGCTCCAGGTTTTGAATATTGAGCCTAGATTGTTGTACCTGATGGTGCAGATTCATACAGGAAATTCCTTACGGGTAAGGGTTAATAGGCAGGGAGCGCTCTCCGAGCCAGTCTGGGTGGAGGTTGGAGTGCGGCGGGGGTGCTTATTGGCCCCTGCCCTCTTTAACTTCTACCTGAATGGTGTCATCGCTTTCCTGAGGACCGTGGATACACATGCGCCCAGGATAGGGGACCATCGTGTCCAAATTTTACTATACGCAGATGACGCGGTCTTGATCTCCCAGACCCAGGTGGGATTGAGGAGAGCGATGGAAAATTTTGGAAATTTCTGTCAGGCTGAGCTGCTACAGCTTAATTTTTCTAAAACTAAAGTGTTAGTGGTGGTGGGAGGGACGCACCCAGGAGGTTCACCGCTGGTTCATAAGGGGTCACGGCATTGAGCAGGTCCAGTCCTTTGCCTACTTGGGGGTGGTCCTCTCCTCCCATAGGGGAGGGGGGGCCCACTTCGGTGTGGTCAGGGAACAGATCCGGAAATCAGTGGCTGCAATCATGAGTTTCTTTTTTGGACAAGGGGGGAAGTTGATTCGCCCTGCTCTGCGCCTTTTTAGGGCAAGGATAGAGGGGAAATTATTTTAAACTTTAACGGCTTGGGGGTTGGAGTTTATTTCTAAATTGGGTTCCTGCGTGCAATCCTTGGAGCTCCAAGAGGAACACCTCAAGTAATCTTAAGAGCGGAAGCCCTTTGTTTCCCCCTTAGGATTTATGCATTGCAGGCGCTACTTTTTTATTGGTTAAAAGTTGTTCTCTTCCCCCCCCCGTAAAAATTCTTTGATCTCTCTGGCCATTTCATCAGGTTTGGGGGACAGATGGAAGAACTTAGTGAGTCGGGAGGTAGCCAACTTGGGGTTCTCAGAAGAGGGCTTGGGCCCTTTGGGACTGGAGGCAGCAAAGTCCCTAATAAAAAGGCGTTTAAGAGACCAGGCCTTGCAGGCTGAAGGGGCTCTCTTGGCTGTACAAAGGGTAGCCCCTGCGTATATAGCCTATAAATCACACATGGTGGGTACATATTACCTTCATGTATGGCAGGATATGAATAAGCACTCGGCCTTTTTCAAGATGCGGGCCAATAATTTTCCGTCCGCATTTGTGGAGGGCCATTATGCAGGAATTCCACACGCCCAGCGCTTGTGCTCCCTTTGTAATATGGGGGAGGGAGACACGCCAGAACATATAATAGGCTGCTGTCCTGCTTTTGCTGGACCCAGGCTTAAGTATTTGAGGGGTTTTCTCGCCAGGGGGGATTTATGGGGAGAGGGTCTGCAGAAGCTATTAAACCCTATTGATTCAAGTGCATCTAGAGCAACTGCAAATTTCTGCTGGGAAGCATTGTGTATAAGGCAAAGGACACTTCCCTCTGGCTCCATATGCCCAGCTAGCAATTGATAGGAAGAAGGTTTTGGGTGGGGAGGTGCATTGATGGTCCTATGCAGAATCTGAAATTGTTTATATGGGGGTGCCCCAGAGGGCCTAATCTTTCTGGGGATTTTACATATTTTACATATGTGTTAAGCTTGATAGCATTTGTGGTATGTGTGTGTTTATGTATTTGTTTTTTCCTTTTTTTTCCTTTTTATTGTTGGTAAAATTGTTATGGCCAGGTGGCCAAACAATAAAGGATTTGTACGCAAAAACAGTCAAGAGAGTGAAGGGAGCTTTAAAGCAGGCAGGGATGGGGGGCGGAGTTCATATCACCTTTCACGCTGTCACACCCACTCAAACACACACACACATTCACTCAGTTACTCACACATGCTTTGGCTGGGCCAACTGGGCTGGCCCTGCCCCCTGCCTGGCCCCGCCTCCCTGCCTGTGTGCCCACTGCTGCTGCCGCCTGCAGATGTCCTGACTGTTGGAATTCCCAGTGCGTGGTTTTGCGTGCCAGTGGAAGCAGGTTGTTTGAATTGCTCCGCCCAGCATTTGCTTGCATGGCGGGCTTTACAGTTGCTGGGATTATGCCCTGAGTGGGGGCCGTGGGATGGGTGAGTTTCACTTCTGCAAAGGAGATCTCAGAACTCCAGTAATATCAATAGTAACTGTGATCATAATAAGCAGACTTGGAAAAGGATAATAGAAATAATGCAAAAATAAGAAGATGCATGCTGGTTGTAGTCTAATCTTTTAACACATTCATTTTTGTGCCAAACTGAAGAGCAGAAATGTTTAAAAAGTTTGCTCAAGGTTATTAGACTGAGTCAGTCAATAAACCAAGTTGATCAATAAGTGAACCGTGAGTAGAATTCAGGCATCTGGACTTCGATGTTCTCCTCTAGTGTGCTGTATGCCTAAAAAGTCTCTTTGCTTGCAAGGTTTGTCCTGATATCCAGGCTGCATTTCTTTTTTTCTAAAATTCCCTCCACTACTTCTTACAAATCTTGTACCACCTTGAGCGATTCCTTACTCTTCTGACACTAAAGAGAAACTGACAGTATGTCTGGTGACACTCTAAAGCTGTACAAAGATATGCGGCACAGTCTTCCATTTATTTTGTACTGGCACTAGAGATGAAACATGTCGCAGAATAAATATTTACTGGTAGTTGTTTTTCGTGTTGCAATTTCAGATAGGTTGTAGTTGACCCAAATGACATTTGTCACAATGTTTGAGTAACCAAGTTTTCACAATTTTGATTAGTTGACTCATTTTTGTTTGATGTTACTCATTTTTGTGCCTTTGTCATTTCTGCCTTTTTGTCTGCCTGTTGATTTTTGCATATATATTTAAACAAAATTACGTCAAGAAAAGAATGACACAAACAATACAAAAGAGGAAAAGTGAGTAATCAAATGAATAGTTGTCAGAGAAGGTTTGGGGCCGGGTTTGTTGATTTCTGTTTAGATTGTTTATATTCTGTGGACTTGCCTAATTTGGCAGATACCTATTTGTGGTCTGACTGGTATTAACCTTAGCGTAGGGCTAGGGCATTTCCAGTTCAAAGGCAAATGCAGCCCTTGGCCAGGGCTTAATTTGTGCCCAGGCACCTCTTTCAGTCCCTGTCACTGCTCCTACTCTGGTAGACCCAAGGGTAGACCCTGGTTGCATGAAGAAACACCAGCCTCAGCATCTCCCTTGATGTGGGAGGGGGGACAATAATTGGCACCAAACACCTGATCAGCTGTGGCAGCACCACACCAGCCCTGGCCCCCATCAAGCTTAGTATGGTCCTGAGAAAGGGATGGTAAATTAGGGTCTGGCAGAATGGTGATGCCCATTAGGGCAGCTCCATCTCAGAATATCCTCCTGTTTCTGGGGCAGGCTTGAGCCCCAACGCCCCATATATTAAGCACTTTCTTTGGCTGGGATTTATTTCCCCTCTCTTTAATTCCTGGATCCAGCATCTACCCTTAGTGGCTGAAGCAACACACACTAAAAGAAAGCAACACAGATGAGGGTGCTCACTCAGGTTTCCATGCTGGATCTGAAGATCCTACCTCCCTTTGGCTGCCTTGAGAATCCACCCAACCATACATCTTCTCAGCAAGCCATCCCACCCTGCAGCTTTCCCACACCCACCTCTTTCTGTAGTACAAACACTGAAGCCCCTTATTAATGCCTTGTCAATTTCTCCTCATTGTAGTCTCAGATCGAACTGAAAAGGTTAGTGAGTTAATATTCATGGGTACTATTATCATTTCCTGGAAGCCCTTCAGCTACCAAAAATGGGTACTCCCAAATCCAGGTTTTCAGCTGTTTTGTTTCATGGTTTCTGTTGTCTCTATCTGTTTGGTTAGTTTGGTATTTTGGTCAATTTGGTATATCAGTTACATCATTTTTTTTGCAATTGTACATGTACAATAGTGCAAATATTGCTGAAATCATGTAACTGAAATACTAGAATAACAACAACAAAAAGATAAAGAACGCCCCCCCCCAATGCAAACAAACAAAACCCAAACAAGAACAACAAAACCTAAAACAAATACCCAGGTATTGATTATTACCCGAACTGCCTTTTTTAGCCTGGTTATTGCAGATTCAATAGCAGTAGTCTCAGATAACCCTTCTAATTTGGCACCAAACTATGAATTAAGCACAAATATGAGAATTTTGGTTGATATAGGTCAATATCTGTGCATGTATTTTGGTGTGGCCCACTGGCCACTTTTAAATTGCTACGGGCGTCCTCAGCCTTTAAAAAACAACAACCCCACCAGAATCCCTGTCACAGCCTTATCGACAACGAAAGTTCCATTTACTTCAATTGTTTTCATTTTGGCACTAAGAGCTAGCGCCAGCCTAACGAAGGATTACACTGATACACATTTTTGCCAATAACTTTGCCAAGGTTGGGGAAGTGTCCTTTAGTTATAATTTTCCTTTTGTCAGTTCAAGTTGAAGCTTCTCATGATACAGTATATATTATTCAGAGTTACGTGGTAACTAAGTAGAAATTAATGTCATATTTCAGCATAATGTGAACCCAGTGCATTTTCCAGGTTTTAGTTGTACATGGAAGACTAACCTACTGTTTTCTAGTTCCCTGTTATGCGTTTCTTGGTAATTCAGGGCAAAATGCCATGTTTGCAGCTCCTAGAAGGGTTGTAAACAAATCTTATTTTTAAGAAGCAGGTGCCTTGAACACTCAAGGGAATAGTACTTTAATCAGCACTGTCTTCTTAGCAGGATTTAAAAACCTCCTCCATCAGAAAATTCTGTGAAGGATATTGTATACAGTGCCCTCCCCACCCCACGCCAATACATAATGAAGGACATATATGTCAACATCCATTTTTCAAACGTGAGGGATCAAATGGATTTCTACTTGGGCTCCAAAATAAGGTCTGAGCCTGAACAAGGGTGTTTTCAAATGTGATGGTGTGAAGGGGCCATCTCAGATGGATCCGAACTGGAGAACTGCAACCAACCCCAGACCGGAGTGGACTGGGTTTTCAGAACAAATGTGATGCGGGCTAAGAGCACGCAGGGTGCAGGCCAGCCCTCACCACAGTCCAGAGTGCTGGAGAGGCCAGGAACAAACGTGATGATGGCTCTGGGCAGGCACAAACCACTCCGGACAGCATGGGTGCCTCTCCGATGTGTAGACATGGCCAACTGTGGGCAAAAGAAGCCAAAACTGCTGCTCCCACCCATCCACAGCAGGGCTCCGAGATGGTGTTGGAGGAGGGAGGAACAGGCAAGTAGGCTGGCCAAGAAGGCCACTACCAGTCACCAGTGGACCTGGCTATGGATTGAGGACACTTGAAGAGGAAAGGACACACAGAGAACAAGACACAATACAAGTCCGGAACAAGCCCACTATCACGGCTCATCCACCATGCTAAGCAAAGCAGGGGTCACTGGTCCCACACATGGGAGGGGCAGTGGGCAAAGTGCTGGGGAGCACCCCGCTGAATGGAGATGCTCTCACCTCCAGTAGAAATGTGCAAACGCGGTTCAAAAGTTAGGTGTTCGGCCCAAACTCGGGGTGTTTGGACCGTTTGTGAGCACCCCAAATCTGAACCACCCCCCGCTCAAACTGGTCGAACAGAGTTCGGGTTCTGAACCAGTTCGGGCGGGGGCAGGGAGGAACCCGGTTTTCCCTCCCCCCTCCCAGATGCGTGGGTGGAAGGGGAGCACATTCCCCCCCCCGCCCAGCCTCGTAAATTTTTTTAACCCACCCCACCCCAGGGATCACCCTACCTGGTGGTGCCGAGGCTCTGGCCCAAGGTCCAGTGGAGGTGGTGGGTCTGCCAGCGGCGGGTTCGGAGGCAGTGGCACTCCGGAGTGCTTCAGGCCACTACTAGGCCTTCCGGGTCAAACTGGAAAGCCTAGTAGCGGCCTGAAGCGCTCTGGAGCACCGCCACCACCGGACCCGCTGCCGCTTCCGCCGCCACTGCCAGACCTGGAGCCCGACCTACCTGGTGGTGCTGGGGCTCTGACCCTGGGTCCAGCAGCAGCAGCCCAGGTGGAGAGATCCAGGTCAAACCGGAAGGCCTAGTAGCAGCCTGAAGTGCTCTGGAGTGCCGCTGCCACCAGACCCGCCACCACTTCCACTGCCGCTGCCAGACCTGGAGCCCGACCTACCTGGTGGTGCCGGGGCTCTAGCCCCGGGTCTGGCAGTAGGTCCGGCGGTGGTGGCACTGAGTGCTTCAGGCCGCTACTAGGCCTTCTGGTTTGACCCAGAAGGCCTAGTGGCAGCCTGCAGCACTCCAGAGCACCGCTGCCTCCGGACCCGCCACCGTTGGCACCACCAGGTTGGGCGATCCCTGGGGCAGGGTTTTTAAAAAAAAAATATTACAAGGTTGGGCGGGGGGGAGGTGCTCCCTGGTGCCCCTTCCACCCGTGCAGCCTGGTGGGGGAAGGGGGAGGGAAAAATCCCCCCCCCCACCCAAACGGGTTCACCCCCGAACCTTTTCGGGCCGAACAGGTCGAACTGAATGGTTTCGGGTTCGGCTGAACCCTGAATGGGCTGAACACCAAACCCCCTGGTGTTCGTACATCCCTAACTTCCAGATATAATGGCAGAGTCACAAGAGAGGACATCAAAATACACCCCAATGTCCATGGTGGAGAGCAGAGAGTCGTGTCATGTAGCACCATGCTGGCTGTGACACAGACACCATGGAATTCAGGTCCCAGGGTTCTGAGGCTCTGGGGGAGGGGGGAAGGGCAAACACACACTGCACATATGAGGGCCAACAGAACATGCCCCTCTGGTCCCCCATGTCTCCCATGTGAAAAGCAGCCAGGTAGTATGGTTCAAAAGGTATGACAAAGCCCACCTGTACAACTGGGCTAGTCTACACCTCGTAAAGTGCATTAAGTTTGGCCGCAGAAGGCTCCTCTCATAGGTAGAGGTCACGAGGGGGGCTCTCTAGGTGGTTCATCTCAAGCATCTGATCAAGCAAGGTGCTACAGGACCAGCCATGGTCATGGGCGCTCAGGAGAGCATAGTCAAACAACATCCCCAGAGACAATCCCACAGTAGCAAGGCACAGGCGGAAGTCAGGCAGCTTTCATATCTCCCAAAGCAGGTCCCCATGGAGTCCCAGCAGCACAGGTGAGGAGGTGCATTTTTGCCAAACACCCAGAGGCCGTGGTCATGGACCTGCCATCAGCACATGGGCCCACTAGTGGATGGCCGAGCTGATGAAACAGATCACTTATGAGCTCAGAGCCCACATGGCTAGAAACCGGAGATGCCAAGAGATATTGAATATCCAGTCTGTGCCAAATGTCTGCCAGAGACATGGTCGCCCATATACTCCAATTCCAGGGGGACTGACATTCCCTGGCCAGGGGGCACGGGAAGAGTAAGATCCATGGACATGCCCCAAACCAACAGGGAAACGAATAGTGAATGAGCCCTACAGAAATTGCACACAGCTGTGGGAAATGAAACCAGAACATGGCCCCCCCATCAGCTCCAAAGAAGTAAGATAACAGTGGCATACAGACAGCACAGGCAATGACAATCAGGGAGAAGGAAAACCCAAAGTGTGGGAAGGGAAGCATGAGAAGGCATCTGTGTCCCAGGTGAAAATGCAGTACAGAGAGGGGGTGGGGGCACAAGAACCCAAAACACAGCGATGACAGATACTAAGAGGGGAAAGGACACCTGCCACAGCCAAGGCTGCATGACCTGCAGTGCAGACACCTAAGGGCAAATCCACAATGCCACAGGATAACAGGCAGATGCAATCCCTGTATCACACAACACCATGGGGGCTCACACAATGCACCCCACACACACATGAGGGGGGGAGGGGAATGCATACCACCCATGGAAATGAGCAGCATCAGTTCCAAAAGGACACGGCCTGCAATAATAAAAGAGGTCACAATAAGCATCACAGCCAAACACTTGGGATGTGCGAATGCAGTTTGGAAGTTTGGTGTTCGGACCTAACTCGGTCTGTTCGGACTACTGAACCCGAACCTGAACCAGCAGAACCAAACTTGAACTGAAATACAAACCTACCGAACAGTTCATTCATGTTCGGCCACATTCGGTTGAGTTCAGGTGGGAAAAATGTGACTGGAAGGCGAGGCAACTGAGGAGCAGAACTCCTGGTACTGGGGATGGAGAGGCTTGGAGTAGCAGCCAGTGTGCCCAATCATCTTTCCTTTTCTACTGAACACTGGCTTCACAGTCTGTGATTGGCCAGGGTCTAGGCTGCTGTCAGGGCTGGGCCTTGAACCTGTGGCCCTTGGGTGCTGAGACACCATTCTAGCTCCCTGGACCACCCGGTGGGTCTGTAAACTGTAGAGCTGCTAGATCTCTCGGCCGCTTTTGATACCGTGTACCATGGGCTGCTGTTGAGATGGCTGCAAGATCTGGGGTGTGTGGACCGGACTGTTCTTGGATGGTTCCACTCATTCCTCTGAGATAGAAGCCAGTGGGTGGTGCTGGGAACTGAAACATCATGCCCCTGGGCCTTGACCTGTGGCATTCCGCAGGGTTCCATTCTGTCTCCACTGTTATTTAATGTGTATATGCAGCCCCTGGGGGAGATCATGAGACGGTTCGGGGTGTGTTGTCACCAATATGCTGACGACACACAGCTGTACTTCTCTTTTTCAACGGACCCAGGTCCTGCCCCCTCGATACTTTCCCAGTATCTGGAGGCCGTGGCGGATCGGATGAGGCAGAGCAGACTGAAGCTGAACCCAGATAAGACGGAGGTGATGGTAGTGGGGACGGCGAAGGAGGTATCGGCTCCTCCTACTGGGGGGGGGGGTCTGCCCTCCGGTTGCCCAGCAGGTTCGGAGTCTGGGGGTGATTTCGGATGCGGACCTCTGCCTGGATCGGCAGGTGGAGGCGGTGGCTAAAGCCACCTTCCACCAGCTGTATCTGGTGTGGCGGCTGTGCCCATACATCTCCAGACCCGGCCTGGCCACTCTCATCCATGCCTTCGTTACCTCCAGTCTTGACTACTGCAACGCGCTCTACATGGGGCTTCCCTTGATATTGGTTCAGAGACTGCAGCTGGTGCAGAATGCGGCGGCCCGTCTCCTTATGGGGATGGGTTGCTGTGAGCACATTACACCAGTGCTTCGTTCTCTGCACTGGCTGCCTATAGCGTACCGAGCCAAGTTCAAGGTGTTAGTATTGGTATACAAAGCCCTATACGGTCTCGGCCCCTCTTATCTCGGGGACCACCTCGCCTTCTGTGACTCAGGACGGACCCTCCGATCCACTGGGGTTGCCTATCTGGAGATCCCCCATGTAAGGTGGGGGGCCACCATGAAGAGGGCATTCTCAGTGGTCGGGCCATGGTTGTGGAACTTCCTTCCAAAGGAAGCCGGCCTGACCCCGAGTCTGCTTGCCTTTCGGTGGACATGCAAGACTTGGTTGTTCACCCAGGCCTTTGTAGGGGAGGGGAGAGGGAGGGGTAAATGGGGGAGATTGGTGGGGTGGGGAATTGGAGGGTAGGGTTAGGGTTGGGTTTTTTTAAATTATTTTAAAATTGATGTCGGTTTTCAGTGTATTTTATTGTTTTATTGTATTGTTAGCCACCCCGAGATGTCATGGGCTTGAGGGGGCGGCATAGAAATGCCAATAAATAAATAAATAAATAGATGCCCTGGTTTTTCACCCTCTGTCTCCTCCGAGGAGGGCTGTTCCCTGTATGTTGTGCCTTTCCCAGCTGTAGCCGGTTACCGTAGTCCTGCCCCCTGGCTTCCTGATTGGCCACAGGAAGTATTTAAGCCTTGGTGTGGCCACAGGAAGCTGGTGGAGCAACATCTCACACCTGCCCTAAGGTTTGATGTGTATGTGCTTTCTTTTAGCAAGTGCCTCTTCTGCTGTGTGTTTTGCCCTGGATCCCTGCCTACCCTATAGTCTGCATGTGCTCCCCCCAGCTTTGGTGCCCTAGCCCCTTGTCTCTTGTTCCCTGTTTTTCCCCTCATACCTGTTGCTCCCTCGCTCTGGTTCCCTAGGTCCTTTTGTTCCCTGTTGCCCCCCTCATCCCTGTTGTTCCCCAACTCTGGTTCCCTAGCCATGTGTCTCTTGTCACTCTGCTCATCCCTGTTTCTCCCTCGCTCTGGTTCCCTAGGCCCTTGTCTCTTGTTCCTTGTTTCCCCCCTCATCCCTGTTGGTCCCCTGCTCCAGTTCCCTAACCCCCTGTCTTTTGCCCCCCTGTTGGTCCCTGAATCCCTGTTGCTCCCCCAGCTCTGTTTCCCTAGGCCCGTGTCTTTTGTCCCTTGTTGTTCCCCCGTGTTCCTGTTGTTCCCAGCTCTGTTTCCCAAGCCCCCTTGCTTTTGTTCCCTGTTGTTCCCCGTGTCCCTGTTGTTTTCTGAGCCCCCTGTCTCTTGTCCCCTGTTGTTCCTCTCATCCCGTGGACTCCCCCCGCTCTGTTTCTTGAGCCCCCTGGTCTCTTGTCCCCTGTTGTTCCCCTTGTCTCTGGTGCTCCCCCCGCTCTGGTTCCCTAGCCCCTTGGCTCTTGTCCCTTGTTGTTCCCTATTGCTGCAAGGGGGGAGTAGCAGGATCAGCAGCAGAAGAAGCAGCATCAGACCACAATGGAGGAGCTGAGGTGGGGGCAGCTTGCAAGGCCATCGGCAGCTGGAGGGCGGCGTGGCTTTCAAGAGAAAGTCACATGCCTGTTGGATGAGATGATCGTTGTTGATGACCAGCCCTTCTCCATTGTCAGGACACTGGGCTTAAGCGGCTGATGGGGTTCCTGGCCCCCCAATTTAAGATGCCGTGCTGCACCACCCTCATCCATATGGTAGTGCCAGGCCTGTATTGGGCTTTGAAGGAGAGGGTGACGGAGTAACTGGCACTGACAGGGACTGGGGATGCCACTGTCCATTTCACAACTGACCTGTGGTCCAGCCGGAACGCCCAACATGCGTACCTGGCAGTGACGGTGCACTGGTGGGAGGACCCAGGGTTGGCATTGGACAGTGGCAGGAGGGGTCCTGAGGCAGGGTATAGGTGGGCCCTGCTTCGGGCACAAGTAATGGACATCCCTCACACCTCTAGGAACCTCGAGGTAGTAGGGGAGTGGATAACGCCTGGTGCACCATTCACCCCAGGGTGTGTGGTGACTTTGGGCGGGAGAGTGTGGGATACAAATTAAAAATGAAATGAAATGAAAATGAAATGATAATACATCTAATATAGTGAGGACTGTCCATGATGGGAAGTTTACCAGCATCCCTTGCACAGCACACACCCTCCACCTGGTCGTCATGGATGCTCTGGGCTTGGGGGAGAAGGGGATTGGGGTAGGCACCCGTAGCTCCCTGATAGGGTGGGGAAGGAAGCTGGCGGGGTTCTTTAACCACAGTGTTAAGGGAAGCAAACTCCTCAGGGCCTAGCAGACTGAGCAAGGCTCCCCAGGGCACCTGCTGGTGGAGGACGTGTCCACGAGGTGGAATTCCACCTTCCTGATGCTTGAGCGGCTTGTGGAGCAGAAAGCCACCTTACATCAGGTGGAATTGGACACGGACAGTGGGGCACCTCCAGGCTTCAATGAGCCAGAATGGGAGATTCTGGCACAGACGGTCCTAGTTCTCAGACTGTTCCATGAAGTGACAGAGACAATCAGCTCCTCCATGACCACCATAAGGCAGGTGACTCCACTGGTCCAGAGTCTCCACAGGAGTCTGGAGGAGATCATGCTGCAGGGACAGAATTGTGGCCCTAGGGGCAAGAAGGGGGCTGAGGCGGTTGGGCTGGCGCAGAAGCTCAAGACAGGCCTGACGGTGAGGTTTGACAAGCTTCTGTAGCAGGGGGAATATGTTGTGGGAACAATGCTGGACCCCAGAGTCAAGGGTAGTGTGGCACGCAACTCATACCACTATGCCATGTGGAAGGATGATCTTGTGAGAAGGGTCCGGATGGCAGAGTGGTCTCTGGAGAGTTCGCGGCACCAGCAGCAGCAGGATGCCCCAGGGGATGGTGGGAGTGGGATCAGCCACCCCTCTCAGCCAGCGGGGTCTTTCTCTGCCCCCAGCCTGAGCAGTAGCAGCAGCACCAGCAGCAGGATGAGCAACAGCAGCACCCCTACTGCCAGCAGCTCCTCCTCTGCGTGGCCCACTCTGGGGAGCATGGGGCCAACCACAAAAGGGCAGGAACTGACAGCGTGGCTGAGGGCAGTGGGGGCAGTGGTGCCCAGGGACAGCTATGTGAGGGAGTACAACGGTGCCTCAGCAGCAGTTGATACCTATCTGGACGAGGAGCCATGCATCGATCCCAGCAGCGATCCCTTGGCCTTCTGGGCTGGCAAGACCAACATGTAGCTGGCCCTGTCCAAAGTGCCAGGGGATTATTGTCATGCCCACCAACCAGTGTCCCCAGCGAGCGGGTGTTCTCTGTGGTGGGGACATTTGCTCCTCGCACCGCCTGAGACTGGGGGCCAAGTTAGTGGAGCAGTTGATTTTCTTGAAGGTCAACCTTCTGCTGCTGGGATTCCCCGAGCTACGTCTGGACAATGAGCGATGGTGGAGTATCACACACACCATCCTGTGCCATGGACAGTCTTGGGAAGGGGCTCCTCATCAATAAGGGCTGCTGCTGCTGTGCTGAGGTGCTGTCCCTCCCTCCCACTGCTTCAGTGGCACCCTCCCTCTCTCTCTCTTTCATACTACACAGCCTCAGCCGACCTATCTGACTGACTGCTTGCTGCAGGGTGGCATTGGGAAACTGTAACCCTGCTAGCTGGCCTCTAGCTAGACGATCTCAGCCCACCTATCTGACTGGCTCTTTCTCTCGTGCTGCACAGTCTTCGCCAGCCTATCTGAGTGCCCTGCCAAGGTCCCAGCCTGCCTTCCCTACTGCCTCTCATGCCACATTGCCTGTCTGCCCACCAGGTTGCAAAGCTTCAACCCTGCCTCAGTATGCCTGCCTCTCATGCCATGCTGCCTGCCTGCCTGCCCCCCTGCCCAGGTGGTCTAGATAAAAACCTGCCTCAGTCTGCCTGCCTTCTGCTCATGCCATCTGCCTGCCTGCCCGCCCACCCAGGTTGCAAAGCTTGAACCCTGCCTCAGTCTGCCTGCCTTCTGCTCATGCCACGCTGCCTGCCTGCCCACCCTCCCAGGTTGAAAAGCTTGAACCCTGCCTCAGTATGCCTGCCTCACATGCCATGCTGCCTGCCTACCCGCCCACCTGCCCAGGTGGTCTGGATCAAAGCCTGCCTCAGTGTGCCTGCCGTCTGCTGCTTCTGGGAAATCCAATGTATGCTGCCAATGCTGCCTCTCCTGGCCTCCCCTCCACCTATGCTGTCTGTGCCACGGGTTCTGGGGCTTGTCATTCCACTCACAGGGAGCCATTGTTCAACTGCATCAAAAAACAGCTACTCCAGCCCCAGGAACCACCCTCATGGTTCTGAGGCCCATCATTCCACTCACAGGACGCTGTCATTCCACCATATCAAGAAGAAGTCACTTCAGCCCCAGGACCCACCATCAAGGTTCTGGGGCCTTCATTACAGGCAGGGAGGACTGTCCATCCACATCATTTAGAAGCTGACACTCTAGCCCCAGGACCCACCCTCAGGGTTCTGGGACTGTCATTCCTCACACAGGGTGTTGTCATTCCACCGTATCAAGAAGCAGCTACCCCAGCCCCAGGACCCACCGTCAGGGTTCTGGGACTGTCATTCCTCACACACGGCGCTGTAATTCCACCATATCAAGAAGCTGCCACTCTAGCCCCAGGACCCACCCTCAGGGTTCTGGGGCCCGTCATTCTGCTCACAGGGAGCCATCTTTCAACTGCATCAAGAAACAGCCACTCCAGATCCAGGACCCATGTGCTCCTGATAGTGCCTAATGGCCCCCAGACCTATATGCTGTGTCTGTGACAAGGGTTCTGTACCCTGGCAACCAATGACTGCTACTCTGCTGCTGCTAGTGCCAATGGCCCCTGGGCCTATATGCTGTCTGTGCCAAGGGTTCTGTACCCTGGCAACCCACTGTCTGCTGCTGCTGCCAATGGCCCTGAGGCCTATATGCTGTCTGTGTCAAGAGTTCTGTACCCCAGGTTGCTGCCAAGCTCAAAGTCTGCCTCAGCCCACCTTCCTGCCTTTCATGCCAAGGTGCCTGTCTGCCCGCCCAGGTTGCTTCAGAGAGAGAGAGAGAGTCTCCCCACTGCTAGAAGGAGAGACAGACACAATCCCATCCATGCTGTCACCTACGCTATATGGCCAGAGAAAGAGAGAGGGAGAGAGAGAGAGGCTCCCCACTAGAACGAGAGAGATGGGGGTGGAGGGGAGGCCAGCTCAAGCTGCCACCTTCCAGAAACAGGAAGAACTCCCATCTGTGCTCATGCACCCGATGCCCACATCCAGCAGCAAGCCTACCAGAATAAGATGGATTATAACACAATGTATTATATGTGCCAGCCTGCCTGCCTGTGTGTGTTCCTGTACCTGCTGCTACCACCTACACCTATTGCACGATTGAATAAAGTGTGCCCAACCATGCACTAATTCTAGGGACATCATTCAACTCCCATAGGCTTTAGGCTGTCATTCCACTGTACCTGAAGCAGCCAGTCATGCCCGCCTATCCCAGGAACCATCAACAAGATTCTGGGACCATCATTTCAGTCATGGGGGGCTGTCATTCCATTCTGGGTCCTGCTGATGCTCGTGCCTTTACCTGACTGGCCAGTGGCCACCGGCGTCTGCCTACAAGCCTTTCCACACACACCCCAGCCTACTCCTCTGCACCTACCCTAGGATGCCCACACCCAAGAGAGCCTGTCTCTCTTTCTCTCTGGCACACCCACACAAACACAAGCCATGCCCCTCCTGTGGGGCTGCCTGCAATTTGAGACCCTGCTGCTGCCTGGCACATCTTTGGGTTGGGTTAATACCTTAACTATGCTACATGTGGTTCCAGGTGCTGCTGGTAGGGATCGACAAGCTGTATGAGATTCTGCCACCTGCCACCCTGAACTTCAGCACAGAGGGATAAAAGAAAGATTGGACAGGTCAAACAAAGCTCTAACAATAACAAATATAACATTTATTAACAAAACAACAACAACAAGAACAACAACAACATTATAAAACAAAAACAGAACATTATATATATATAATATTAAAGGAAACTTAACGTAACTCTATGTGAGCCTGTCCCCCGGAACATGGCAGAAAGGCAAAATGGGTCCATGAGCCCTGGGGCAGGCACATCTTGTGGCATTTGGTAGCCTTTGTCCTTTGCAAATTGAATGACCCCTGCCACGGCCTCCTGCCACTTTGTGACCGACTCCAGTGGAGCTTCACGCTTTCAGTCACCGTCTGGAGGTACTGGGAGTACACCTTGACCTGGCATTCCCATACCTCCAGATCCTTAAAGTGTTCCACCCTTTGGTCCTGCATATTTTTCAGGCTGTCCATGCAGTCCCTGGTGGGCTTCCCCACTCGGGCCCTAAAAGCCCTTACTGCGGCTGACTCCTCCACGATGGCCTCCTCAGCAGAACTGGAGGAGGGGGAAGGGGAAGGCCTTCGATGTCGTCTCATCTGTCGTGGCTGCTGATGTTCCACCAAGGCAATGCCGCTGGAGTCAGGCTGCCACCTCACTCTCCTGCCATGCTGCTTTTCCACGTGGGCAATGAGCCCCGATGTGGTCCTGTCATGCTGCAGCCTGAACTGTTTGTGGCAGGTCTAAAAAGCATAAAAAGATAGGAACATAAGAAGTGACATACTGTGTCAGACCAATGATCTGTCAAGCCCTGCCTGTATTCTGTCTCCACAAGTGGGTGGACTGGGTGGCTAATCTCTCTCTGCAGGGGACTTCCATTCCTAACAGGTCATAGGGCAATCCATTCCCTGTTGTTCCAGTCCCCATGCCTTACCTTGCAGATGGTGATTCCGTCACCCTTGTCATAAAACCTCCAGACATCCAACCTTGTCCGCCAACTGTCTGTGGGTGGCACTGGCAACCTCCACCTGGGTGTCCTGCACGGCGTGGCACCAGCGCCGGCATCCGATTCCTCTCTGAAACAGGAACACATAAACAACACCTAAGTAATATCATGCATTTATGATGATGCCTCTAGTCATCCTTTCTTGGGGTGCTAGGGATGGCAACGGGAGATGGTGACCCTGGCTGGCACATGCAAATCCTGCCCTCTTTGGGGTGCTAGGGATGGCAACTGGAAAGACCCTGACTGGCACGTGCAAATCCTGCCCTGATTTGGGGGTGCTAGGTAGGGATGGCAACTAGAGAGTGGAGACCTTTGCTAGGGATGGCTGGCAGGCACATGTTTGGGCGGGGGTGCTGCTTGTGCTCGTGCCTGAATGCTGGAAGAGCCCCACACATTACAGTACCCTCTCTGTGCCACCCACTGATGCCCACTGTTTGGGCCTGACTGATGCCCACCACCCAAGTGCCCACCCGCACGCCAGTGAGCTCGCTCTAACAGATAGAGCCTTTCTTGTCCTCAAAGTTAAAAAAATAAACCTGGCAGCACCTCCTGTGCCTACCACTTGCTCCTTATCAGAGGAGCCGGCCACTACCAACCAAAGTTCAGAGGCCTCCTCATCCGACAGCATCAGGTTGGCCCCCAGCCGTGGAATTAACACAGCCTTCTTCATTTGTTTTTGTTTTTTAAATCAAGCAGCCAACTCCTCTCCACCAACTCCTCCCTTGATCCCCTCCGATCTGGCTTGCGCCCCCTTCACTCTACAGAAACTGCTCTCGCTAAGATCACCAACAATCTTCTTGTGGCTAAATCTAATCTCCTCTACTCCATTCTTGTCCTCCTTGACCTCTATGCTGTCTTCAGTACTGTTGACCACTCACTCTTGCTGGACTCACTTCACTCCCTTGGCTTCCATGGCTCCATCCTCGACTGGTTTTCCTCCTACCTCTCTGACCATTCCTTCAATGTGTCTCTTGCCAACTCCACATCCTCCTCCCTTCCCCTCTCGGTTGGTGTTCCCCAAGGCTCTGTCCTTGGCCCTCTCCTCTTCTCTATCTATACCCTGTCCTTAGGAAAACTCATTGCCTCCCATGGCTTTCAATATCACCTCTATGCTGATGACACTCAACTCTATTTCTCTACTCCCTCTCTCTCTACATCTATCCAAGCTCACCTCACCAGCTGTCTTTCTGACATCTCTACCTGGATGTCTTAACATCAACTCAAATGCAACATGACTAAAACTGAACTCCTTATCTTCCCCCCTCATCCTTCCTCTCCTTCTTCCCTGTCAATCCTCATTGATGGGGTCACCATCCTTTCCATCCCCCAAGCCCATAGCTTAGGCTTCATCTTTGACTCACCCCTTTCTTTTATACCCTACATTGACTCTGTTGCCAAATCCTGTACACTTGTTCATGCCCTGGTCATCTTTTGCCTCGATTACTGTAAACTCCTTCTCACTGGCTTCCCCCGCTCTCCCCTTTCTCCCCTTATCTCTGTCCAAAACTCTGCTGCCAGGATCATCCACCTCACCCGTTGTTTTGACCACATGCAGCCCCTCCTCTCTTCTCTTCACTGGCTCCCCCTTTCTGAACAAATCCTGCACAAGCTCCTAGTCTTCACCTATACATTTCTTCACAACGTTGCTCCCCCCCACCTTTCTGCACTAATTTCCCTTCGTACTCCAGTCTGTGAACTCTGCTCCTCCTCTGTCCTCTCTCTTGCCCTCCCTAACTGCCTTTGTCCTTTCTCTCTAGCTGTCCCCCATGCCTGGAACTCCCTCCCTGATCACATCTGCCTTGCCCCCTCCCTTCATACCTTCAAATCCCTCATCAAGACCCATCTCTTCTGCTCTGCTCTCCCCGCTCCCCTCACCTAACTCCTAATGATACCCTCCATCCAGTACAATCTCTTACCTGAGGTCTGTGTACTCATATCCTTACCACATGGACCAACCAGCCATCATTCTTGATGTAATCAAGCCAAGCACATGCACCTGGGACCTCGCATCTTCATAAATGTTACACTCCTTGTTTCTCCCTCTGTTCCCCTTCCTTCGTCTCCTCCCCCCCCCTCATATTGTAAACCCATAGGCAGGGACCGTGTCTATTCAATTAATTTGTAAAGCCCCAGGTACATTGCTTGCACTATATAAATGCTTGATGATGATAATAATAATAATAATTATTAATAATAATAATTAATAAACAATTTAAAACAATTTTAAACAGTTATTAAACATTTTAATAACTCATCCATGCCTTTGTCACCTCGAGGCTCGACTACTGCAACGCTCTTTACGTGGGGCTTCCCTTGTTCTTGGCCCGGAGGCTGCAGCTGGTGCAGAATGCGGCGGCTCGTCTTCTTACGGGGACGGGTCGCCGGGAGCACATTACACCGGTGCTCCGA